>ML121575.1:0-317792 GCA_003788615.2 Terfezia boudieri ATCC MYA-4762 | reverse complement strand
GATAGGAAGTTCAATGCAAGAGAAAGCTGCTTTAAATAGGAGAAGGAGATAGGAGTATATAGACAACGTCCCAGTTAGGAGAACAAACATTGCAAAGTCAAGTGGTAGAATAAAAACAATGGCAGAATAGGTATGACGGAGGCAACATTAGGAAAGAGGACACAGAGGATGGTACGTGAGGAACTGCAGAGGGCGCAAACAAACTCTGTGAGAGTCGAGAACGCGCATTGCAGCATTGAAAAGCGTTCGCGCTGCGTCTGATTTCAATTGTAGCAAGTGTGAAATACTAATGCGCTGTGAGGGAGCTCACCACGTCAGTTTGTATTGTAAGAATAAGATCTGCACATAACACGAGGTTTTACAAATTGGCGTTGTATACATGCCATGCACACAACACGATCTAAAATTTTTCTGATGGTTGTAGGTTGTGTATTTTTGTATGTATTGTACGAGCAAATACATTGATGGTCACAGCTATGTTGTTGGGATATATGGCATGTACTGTCCATTGTCGACATAGCTACTGCCGTGGGGCCATGCATAGAGCTAGAGTTCATCTGCCGAGGATTCACATTATATTGATTCGTGACTGTAGTCGGTGATGTCTCTAGGTTCGTCGTAGCTTTTGTTTCTGCCATCTCTTCTGCCATATCTAACTCTGCGGCTTCGAGCTGTTATGAAATGAGTTCTACAGTTAATCGTCCTTGTCGAATGGCCCTTAAAGATGCTTTTGTGCTTCTAAATTCTTTTCCCACACCATTCAGGATCCTGTGGGCCACTCTGTCTTGATCGATTTCCTCTCCCATCTCTCGGAGTTGGTTTGCGAGGGATTTCATATACGATACCCATGAGCTTATTGATTGTTCCGGTCTCTTCCTGGCTTTCCCGAAAATCTCCTCTATTTTCATGACATTTACCAGGTCAGCAGATGTATATTTTTCGGCGAGGATATCCCAAGCTTCTCTCCCTGTCTCAGCCTCAGCGATCAGGAGCTTTTGTTCTCTTTCGCATTGCAAGTGGATGACGGCTAAAGCTTTGTGCTGGATATGACGCCAGTTCCGTTGTTCTTCTTCATGTGCAGCGGGAGGACGGTCGTCTAAGAGATGTTCCTATAGGTCTTTCATGGTTAAAATCATCCGAATGTCTCTCTTCCATTCCTGATAGTTTTTGGAGTTTAGTTTGGTAATGACTACCTCCTTCTCTGAGTGTTCGGACATCGTGGTCAGGAGAGAAACAAAAAACGTTCAGTAAGGCTTCACCGGGGTCATAACCTTGAAGGACAAGGTATGAGATAACTGTGCTGTGGGAGCAGGTCATATACGTGTCACGCATGTGCAGAGGAAAATCACGTATGTGTGGAGAACGGTCATTCTCATGATTGTGCTTCCTCCTTTCTAGAGCTTGTCTCCTCTCTCTCGTTATATACTCGGCATGATCACTAGTCCTTGACCCTAGCGTTGCCTATCTAGGAACATCCTGTTCCTCCACAAAACCTCTCTACGGAGTACTATTATTGGTTGGCTTCACCGTCCTGACGCCAACTTTTTCTTGCTGATGTAAGGTAAAGTATCCGAGTATTTTAGCGCTGTCATCAAAATTCTCTAGACACCATAGCAGTATGCATTAGCGTTGTCATCAATATCTCCTCCTATGCCAAGTACAATCTTACTCATATAAGTATTGAGTACTTTAGTACTGTCATAGGGAATAGTAGCACAGCGCCATACATTCATTCATCCGTCGGAAGAACCACCAGCGAGTATTTCAGCTGAAGATCCCACCCCGTACGTGACCTCTACTTACTTCCCCAAACAAAACTTCTCAAACACCACCCCCAACACCACCTCCACATCCCAGCCTCCTTCTCCCTTCCCCGTGATCTTACTCAAACACCCTGCCCCGCTTCTCAGCTCCTCCGCTGCAAGAACAACATCTACACCTCGCCCCTCATCACCATTCATGTCTTCAGCGACAGACGCATAACAGTCTACCAACACCATTTCAAAATATCGATCTAGATAGCGCAGACAAGACTCAACGAGGAGTCGCTGGCGGGTAGTCCCGGCGAGGGAGTCCTTGGCTTCGGGAGCGGAGGATGTAGTCATGCGAGCGAAGAGGGAGATAAGCGTGCTAAAGAGGGGCTGGATATTAGCTTCAGTTGTTTGGACTGGAGAACCTGACCAAAGTGAAGTGGTATCTTCAAAGCCGGCCTCGCCAAAGTACGTATCGTCAAACTCGATATCACCAAAGTCAGGATCGTCAGAGTCGAATTTTGATGCCTTGGAGTCGTAGCATGATATTCCAACAATTGCGTCCTCGGAGAGCGCTGGAAACGTAGCCATGACCATGTCCCTCCAATCATCAGGAATTGGCGGGAGTAGACCGTCCGGGGGAGTTGGATACTCCTGCAATAAATCCATCTTATTCACGCACACGACCACCTCCTTCTTGCCCTTCCCTCTTTCCCCACCGCCTCTCTCACTACCTCCACCACCTCTTTGGGAATCGCCAGGGACAATTCTCCTGAAAGCTCATCCCCATCCAGAGCAAACACTACCACAACCACATCCCCCTCCATCACTCTCTTTCTTGCCCTTCTAATCCCTTTTTTCTCAATCCCCCCCACTACATTTCCCGTCCCACCATCCCCTATATCGCCAAATCTCAACCCTGCCGTATCCCCAACAACCATAACATACCCCCCAAAACAACACTTAAATCAACTACATCCCTCGTCGTCCCTGCCTCTTCACTGACAATAACCACTTCTCGCCCAACGATCCCATTCAGCAACGAGCTCTTCCCTATGTTCGTCGCACAAACAAGGGAGATGCTAATTCCGTTTCGGAGTAACTCCCCTCGCACGGCATTCCCGACAAAAGTTCTCATTCGCTGCCTGAGGCGTTTTACGCTGCACGTTACGCCTTCCAGTAGTTCTCTAGGGGGGACTTCAAAAGACTGATCTTCGGAAAAATCAACCAGTTCACCACGGGCTTCAACTATTTGCCGACGTCAGGACTCGTAGAGAGTTTCCGTTGCTGCTCCGTCTCAGCAGATAGCGTATCTCCCAGTGATGTCGTTGCGACGCCAAGATCTCAGGCTGAGGGTAATTCTATGTATGGCTTGACTCTTTAAATGGGTCTAATTGGAATATATTCATGTAAGACTAAACGGCTTGTGCATACATCTCAAAACAGAACACCATGATTTACCTACTATTTATACCGTACAAATTATATTGAGTTTCCTATGAAGTTATTGGTTTTTTTTGTATTGCTGATACAACCTCAAAAATGCCCAACCTCCATTGCCCCTTCACACGACCCCACCCCCCATCCCAGCCAGCCTGCCCCGTCCATCCCCAGCCTGCCACCCGACAGCACCATGCCTCCAACTTACACATTCAACACCTTATTCAGCCTCGCCGTTTTCTGCGCTGTGACCTCCAATGCCCGTGGTGCATCTTGCTTGGGCATGAACACTTCCACCAACTCAATATACTTTCCAGTAGCGAACAACCTGTTATTCAGCAACTTGTCCATTTCTGTCTTGGTGCGGACCTGATAAGTCTTGGACTTCTCTGGGTTGGCGTTGAAGACATCTAGAAGCTTTGTATACTTCCACTGGTGGATGTCGTTGTATTTGGCCTCGGCGCCGTGAATTTTGCGTTCGATGGTGTAACCGTCATTGTTAATAACGAAGCTGTGACTTAGTGTCAGCGCGGGAAATGAGAAAGTAATACGGGATAAACATGCATGATTGGGGTGAGCCCGTGGCGAATGATAGTGCTAATCTCTTGAGCGCTCAATTGAAGTGAACCATCGCCCACAAAAAGGATAACTCTACGCTCTGCTTTCTGCTCATGGACAGCAAGAGCTGCTCCTTGAAGAGCACCGACCGAATATCCGATGGAGCCCCACAGCACCTGAGAAATGGCGGTCACATCTGCAGGAAACCGAGTCTCCAAAAGTCCGAAGATCGCAGTTCCTCTAACTCAATATGAGCGAATCCAATTGAAACGTGAGAAAGAACACCAGCGAACGTACGTTTCCGTGATGACAACATCTTTCTCCCTCAACCACTGCCCAAGCCTAGGCCACATCCACGCATGAGTAATGTCCGGCGTCATGGACTGACTTTCGCGCGTGGGGAGTATATTGTCAATAATCGTTGTAGGTGTCACTCTGATTTTTGACATATCAATTTGATTCAATAATCTTTGCATGACATACTTCATGGTGATTCCCGGGAATTCAGAGTATCGGACCTATTGAATTACCCGAGATTAGAGTGCGGTTTAAAGAATCCCAACACAATAGGAAGCCCCTCGCACCTTCATATGGTCGCTATGGAACTCCACCGACTTGTTCCTCGAGATGTGGAAAGTAAATCCACCGGAATTGAAATCACTAATCAAACCCCCAACAAATAGCACGAGGTCCGCACCCTCAACCGTTTCCTTAACATCCTTCCTCGAAACATCTCCAACATACACCCCACCGAATGATCCCAAAGTTTCGTTTACTGCACCTTTGCCCATTGGAGTGACAAATGTAGGAAGATTGGTCTTCATTACCAACTGATGGAGTTCATCCAATACCCTGTGACGGATAGAACAGGCATCCGCTAGGATTACGGTATTCTGTGACTTATACATCAAGTCTAGAATCTGGTCAACAACTTCCTGTTCCACATCCTCCGGATTCAAATCCAATTCCAATGGGATTGGTTTCTTCAGCCGTGAGCCGTCAACCTTCTGGAAGACAGTATTGGTTGGTAGAGCAATGTATACGGGCCTTGCGCGGACCCAGCAAGCCCTGAGGACTCTGTCGATTTCCTCGACATAGTCAGCAGCCTCATTAAGCGTACAGAATGTCTCCGAAATGTTTTTGGACATGTCAGAAAACACACGGAAGTCACCATTCCCGAGGGTGTGGTGGAGCAAGAGCTGTTGCTTCTGAGAGGCAGTATTTGGAACGCCGACAATGTGAACGACGGGGACATGCTCGCTGTAGCTTCCTGCGACGGCGGCAAGTGCAGATAGCTCCCCTTGGAGATTGTTAGTTCATAATTTTTGGCAAATAAAAAAATCATGGCATAGGATGCTTACCGACACCAAATGTGGTGATGAGCGCAGACATGCCCTTTATCCTCGCATATCCGTCCGCTGCATATCCTATGGACCCACAAAAGCATCAGTGAATGTTTCGAGATACTTTTCGGAGGTATGTTGACGAGCCTGCATTCAATTCGTTGCAATTTCCTACCCAGTAGAGACCATTCTCCTCCAAGAGATCAAGAAGTGCCAGATTGAAATCCCCAGGCACACCGTGCACTCCCCGAACTCCAAACTCGTGCAGTCGCTTGAAGAGGTAGGCCCCAACGGTGATCTCAGTAGCTTTATCCGACATCTTTTGGATTATTTGTAAAGTTTATACTGGAGTGCATTATGAAGGAAAATGCTTCAGATTCGTCTGGGGGACAAATATTGGGAATATATACAGTATGAAAAGTCCCCAGCCATTTCATAGATGAGCTCAGTGGTTGCATGACGACATCAAGACTCGGACACCAACCCTGATAGTCCCGTTGTAACTACGATCGGAACGGTTCCTGGCTCTAGCAAACGTCATCAAGAATAACTAACTACGTACGGGAGAGACGGCAGGAGACGGCAGTTGACGCCCGTTTCACCACGTGTGTCCAGATCCGTACCCACCGTTGGAATCGCATTTCCATAGGGGAAGAGAGTCTGGTACGGTAGTATAAGCGTATCAAATCACTCCTCTCGCGGCCCTATGACAAGAACAACTTTACCTTCATGCAGCTATCTTGAAAGCTTTACAGGTATGGTATCGATATCAGCAAGTTTGCTGTAGTTCAAATTCCAGTTCTAGAGTCTCACCGCATCCAGCCGTCAGGAATAGGGACGGCAGCGAAAAACGGCAAGAAGAGCCTGGGGTCTGGCGGTTGGTGTCTGGTGTCTGGTGTCTGGAGCCAAGTCTACTCGGTTGAAGTCATAGTCTTCTTCGGGCTACTGATGTAGTCCGGTGCGCCTTACCTATTAAAGTAGTCAGTAAAATTAGGCAGGTTCCCCAATCGGGTACTTGGACACAACATCGGTTTCATCTGAACACTCACCGGCCTTGGCACGCCTGACATCTGATGGTGAACTCATAGCGCTTCCTTCAAACACCAAAGAATAAGCCTAGAAGTCCAACCCAGACACGCATGTCAACCCAGCAGCTATGTTTAACACAACCAGACTATGTTTAACATTTGAAACAAATTAAGGGAGCATTGATTACCGCTAGCTGACAAATTCGAAATAGGGAATTACAAATGAACAAGGTCTCGGTTCCAATTGATCAGCATCTTAGTTGGCGAAACTGGATTCCAGTTTTAGTTCAGGAAAGATTCACTATGAGCAGGGTCGTGGAGACGTCCCTTATCTGTCAACAATTGCCAGCGGCAGGCTGTCAATATCTGTCTTATTTATTAAACGGTTGGTTTGTATTATTGTCATGTACTTTACAAGGATTTTCTGTGTCATACCTTGGCACCTTGGCACCTTGGCAAGAGCACTTCATTCAGAGTACGAGCTGTTGTCATGGCTACAGGAAAACCCTTGGGACACCTACAGAATTCCATATCCAGCGCGCAATACGCTCACGGTCAAAAGAATTACAGATAAAGCCAATATCCCAACAACTTGCCAGAATGTTGCTCAGTCTCAAGGATATTGACATTATGCTGTCCTGCACTATCGTGAGAGAGTAGGTATCAGTCGGAGATAATAATCTCTTGCATGACAAGTAAGTCCTCAATATCCTCTTCATAGTCATCTTCTTCTGCTGATGAGGATGCCAATGCATAGGCATAAGCAATACCCTCAACCTCAGTATCCGTATCTTGCAGAGCTTGAGCCTTTTCTGAATTCGAGGCATTGTGGTAGTGACGTACCGGTATAATGATGTGATGTGTTGTACCAGGAAATTCATTTGTATCGGTCAATATGTTTCACTTCTTTTGGCTAGTATATGGCTTACGCTAGAAACCCCGCACATGATACAGGAAACTTCTTGACAACCGCTATTATAAGTCACAATACGGAGTATTTTTTGATACGAAAATCCTGCAAGGTGGCTAGTTAAGGTGATTTCCCTTGAGAGGCTGAATTATGCTTGAACATTCACCGTCATATCGGCGAGGTAGTCTCGCCTGAGATGCTGGAGATACCGGAGAACCAGGCGCTTGTTACACCTGAGGTGATACAAGCTCGTTTCTCTGTTTATAAAGTGAGTGATCTTCTGTGATAATATTCAGTTTTCTAGTGCAGGTCATTCATTCAACAGCACCTATACATTTCGTTCCTTCAATAATTTACGTTCCTTCATTTGTGTTCTTTCCTCCACTTTCTCTACCATTATTTGATATAAATTTCAACTCCATACGCTCATTTTGTGTTTTTTTGTTTCACGGGCCATATACCACCATGTCTTTCGGAATTTCTTTGCTTTCTGTTCTGTTCATCGTGCTAGCCTCGTCCAACTCTATGCACGCTCTTGCCCTCCCTGCACCTCAAGGCGGGGAAGACAAATCCATCAAACTCCCTTCTCTCTTCGATGATGGAGTCCTCGGAGGCATTACTAACAAGTTTTATCAACGCGTCCCGAGAGTAAAATACACTGTGAAGGAATGGGAACCAGATTTCTACCCCGCCGCATGCATCTCCGAGTCCCAGAGTAATAACAAATGCCGAGTGTCCGATATGAAAGTCTACGATGTCACATACGAGGATTGCCCTCAACCATGGACTATGTGTCGTTGCAATAGCGCTGTTGTTTCCGCAAAGAGGCTATTTGAGTTTTTCGCCCGCGTGCCAGTCAAGGCAAGAGCGGAAATTCGACATATGTTCTCTTGGCCAGATCAACCAGGTCTTGCTGCATATGCATTCGGACCTGACATTGGACTCACAAATTCATTGCAAAGTGGGGATAGAAAGCAAGATATGAACGTCATCATCCACGAAACCGGTCATGTCCTTGACCAAGGTGCGTCAGATTCACCAGAAATGCTGGATGCCATTTCTAAAGATAGTTGTGTGCTCCGTCCATATTCCCAAGTTAGCCGTGGCGAGAACCTCGGAAATGTGATGGTCATGACTTATTTCAAGATGATTGATCGAGATGGATATAAAAAAGTGCATAATGAAAAGGGGATGTCGTGTATGCAGAATCAGCTTGATTTTATGGAAAAACGGTATGCGGAGAGGATGACCCCTGGAGGGACTTGTCCACCGAGGCTTCATAAGAACTCAGAGAAGAAGCACGTTCCTGGTGGAGTCCTCACCAAGAAGGATCTTGAACTATTGCGGAGAGATCTTCCTGAGGGCACCTGGACAAGGCATGAGGATCACGGGATGTATCCACAGCATGACCATGCGAACCACTTCTAAGGATCCTTTAATGAGGTTGGGCGTGGTGGTTCCTATTACGCGGGAACGAGGAAGGTGAACCGAGGGACCCAATTGTAATGGCAACTGTGTAGAATTATCGCATTTTTGTTCCACCGTCCCCGTTTTTGGAAACGAGAGGTCTATAGCTGGTCTATGGATATGATTTGGTTCGTGTTGGGGGTATATAGCTGCTGTTCGAAAAGGAATAATGATTGTAAATCAGCTTATGATAGTCAATTGCCAATCATGATACCCTTTCGTACTGTATTTACACATTTACAGAGATCAATATTCTGAGGGCATGCCCCCCAGACCCATAATATCTAATGGTGGTTGGTGTTGTGGGTGCCGGACTTGCAGGGTTGTCGGAAATGGTTGTGAGTTTGTCTCAGTTATGTATTTGAACTGTCTGTTTTTGTTGACAGTTTTTGCGCGGCGTTTGTAGTAATAGTGCACGCTGTAGTGTTTTAAATATTCTCTATATTATGTAAATACTGTTCTAACAACAACGCTGCCCTATCAAGCAAAGATACTCTTTAAATATCAGCTCTGGTATATTAGTTATTCTCGGCCCTGCCATCTACCACAAGGCTGTCCACAGTCTCATAGTATATGTGACATATTTCTCGATATATATTTACATTTACCCAGACCTAAATTTGCATGTATACCTGAAATAGATCCCGGCATGCTTCATGATTTCCCATCCCGGCTACTCACGACACCAATGCAATCAAGGCCAGAATAACTCTGTAGCAAAAACCACTGGCAGAATCACTACTAAATGGTGGACTTAGCTCTAGGAATTAGCCATAATCGACCGACAGAATTACCTAACCATAATCACCATCAATCCCATGTTTTCGTTTACTGCACACGGATATTTCCTCCTCCAAACTAGATTGTGCCAACAGTTGGAGGAGCTCAAATCCGACGCAATGCGGATTGTTTTCTAAGACAGCGGGAACTGGTTCCAAGACACCGCCTGCCGTTTCTAAATCAAAGGGAGCTGGATCCGACATTTGGGGGCTGGCAGCATAGGAATCCCCTACTTCCAAAGTGTGGTAGCCAGGGACTTCCACGATGATATGGAGATTATTTTGAAGGTGGTTTCCAGGCTTCTTCGCCCGGTAGTTTCTAGGCTGGTTTGCAAGGTGATACGGGGCTGATTTGGACGGTGAATGCCAGGCTGATAAGGACCCGGATGTCTAGGTTGATTTGGATGCTGAATTCCAGGCTGTTTTTGACGGTGATACAAGATTGATTGGACGGTGAATTCCAGCGTGGACATCTAGGCTGATTTGACAATTAATTCTACAGTATGCTTATATGGACTCTGAATTCCAGGCTGATTTGGATGCTGGTTCTAGGCTTATATGGACGCGGATGTAGTCTGGTTGCGGATGTATGGACGCGGATGACTATGCTGATTTGGACGGTGATTCTGGGGTGCCACGGTAGTTGTGTGTTTAGCTACTTTTAGATGATATCGTGAGAATAAAATACATGTTTAAAAATGCATAAAATGCAGGTGCCAAAGCAAGACAAGCGCGATCGCGACTATGCTCGGAGACCATTCTGCTTCCAATAGGAACTGAAATTAGAAATTCGCTCATGAAGAGGATTACATTTTGAGTGCATTGAAAGGTGAACTGAAATTAAAACCCCGCTCGTAGGAGAGAATCAAATTTTTGAGTGTGTGCAGGATGAAGGCAAATAAGATAAGTCCTTCAAGAAGATGATTTGCTTCGGAAGGAGCAAAGTCTTACAGTTTGCGTCTGAATCTGTAGTTATCTACAACAGCTTCATGTGCTTCAGATGCACCCGACGCAGATATTATTTTTGCTGATGTTCTCTTGATCTTATAGCTCTCACATAAGGCTCTTCGGTCTTATAGGTTATGTCCCTGGTGTTCATTTTCTCCATCTCAAAGAATTCTCCTTTTTACGCTTTCCCAAAGGTTTTGCACGATGTCGGATTCTCGAGAGAAAGAGGTCACTATCACCAAACTAAACCTAACGAACTATCAAGAGTGGAAAAGGGATATTAGAATGGTCCTCATTATAAAGACCTTTGTAACAATAGATATGGGAATATCTGTTAGGCAGCGGAAGTGGTACTAGCAAGGCAGTGCAGGCTCTGGGGCAATATGTCTACCATAGCGGATGATAATACGCGCAGTGGACAGTAGAGTGCAGAGTGCATTTTAGGTAGTAGTGAACGATGCGGGTGAAGACTTGCTTAATTCTTAACACAAAAACAGTGTCCGGAGCGTTGTCTTACATACATGGAAGTTCAGGGTAAAACCAGTGTGCAGGGATATATTATTCGGCCAATCAGAAGCAAGAAAATATAGGGATTGCGGATAGCGGTCCTGGTTGGTGGCAACCGGTGACAACCATACTTGCGTTTGTGCGGATGTAAGGTTCTTGCGTGTGCGAACATAAGGAGCTTGCGTGTATAAGTGGCGGCTAACCCGGGTGTGGTGGATGTGCGCTTCAACACTTTGGACCACAGACCCCCGCAGGGGTCAAGTTGAACAACGTCATAGATGGACTAGGGAACAGGAAAAAACTCTGGCTGTAATACACCTCAGATCTGAGAGGGAAGAACAGTAACTCATCGCGGATGCAGAAACGGGAATTAGAAGTATGGGAAATGTCGGCCAAGAAGTAATCTTCAAATGATCTAGTAAACATTTTGAAGATTGAAGAAATTTTTGGCAAAAGCAAAGAAGAAACCTAGACAATCAATCAGCTTGTGGGTATCACACATGAAATCCCTTGTAAATCAACTAAGAGAAATGGGTGAGGAGATTACATAGGACAGAGTGACTCACAGGATTTTGAACGGGGTTGGAAAGGAATATAGAAGTGTCAAGGATACTTTGAGAGCTACACCGGTACTGGCAGTCGATATGGTGGTTCATCAGCTTGAAGCTGCAGAGTATATGGACGGATTTCGAGCAATTCTTACTAGCTGATTCCAGCTGATTCCATGCAACCCATATATGACGCCGAGCAACTCACATAATAAGCAACTCATATAGCGAGCAATTTATTAGCTCATATAAGCCTGTTTCTATTTGTTTGTATAGGTTTTTTTAAAAAATACTCATTACTCCTATTCGTTCCCAGTAAGGGGACCATGAGCACCCGGAAACCCGAGTGGATTCAGGAAAAGGCAAGTTAATCTGCCAGGTCCGGCGCCTATGTACCGCGGTAATTGAAACTGAAGAGCCAGAAGGCAATAGAAAATATAACATTTTTATTTTTATTTTTTTGAAGCTGTACGTCTATGGCTAGGGGACAGCGACTCCCTAGTCTGGTTGGCCCTCCACGGGAGCTAAAGACCCACGGAACAACGGGCTAGCGAGGCTCTAACTATAGTCAGACTAAGACCCTATCCACAGTAGTCTCGTAGTCTGGTTGGCACGTAGTCTCGTAGTCTGGTTGGCACACCAGACTAGTAGTCTCGTGCCTCTACCAAGACCCATTTGGGTCTAGTCTTCATTGACTAAGCATGGGCAATTGCATTCGCTTCACATCTATACTGGGCATGAGACTACCGGTATCTATACTGCTCTATGGGTACCATCCACTCAACCAGACTACCATCCCTACCATCCACTACCCCAGAAATATAACATAGATTGTTACGTCTGCTTGCCTTCAACGGCGTTGCGTTTTTATTTATTTTAAATACTCATTACTCATATGCGGTCCCGTTAAGGGGACCATGATGAGCCACCCATCGAACTCAGTCAGACATTGAAAACAAGACAGCCTTAACGATAGCCTTTACAGCTGGCAAGAACAACAAGATGAAAGTAGGGAGTTTCTTAAGTACATCAGGCCAACTATTGGGAAATACAGTGAACCAGACCGAGAGTACAGCAGCTTGGGAGGTCATATAAGAAAATCCCGATAGAACAGTTTGCGGACCAAGATCACAAAGATTTTTTTTTTGAAAAAATGGATTGATAATGCCGTATGGGATACCAAAGACGGGAGATGATTGAATTGCTACAATTGAACCTTCTAGTATTCAACACCTGGCTGCTGCAAACAGGGAGGCATGGGGAGCGGGAAACGTGCTGCTTCCCAAGCACTAGCACCACCTGCCACTACAAAACGGTCAGCTCTGAAATTACATTCGATGCTAGTATCGGTGATATTGATGATGAGGTATGTAGTACAAAAATATATATGCTGTTGGGGTATTTTGTTGGTGGAAAGCTTGTTTTGCATTCAAGCCTGAGGATGTGGTGGTTTTCCGCTCCACGTTGTTAGGGCATTATATCATGCCTTTTGGTGGCGAGCGTAGCTCAACTGTTTTTTTTTGCCACAACCATGTTATGGAGGAGATTCATGAAGATAATGAGGAATGATACCTAGTAAGGGGGGGAAGGTATAGTCTCATAAACCCAATATATCTATTGCAACCACTAAAAACAATTCACTGGATCGATCCTGAGAACAGATTTCCTAAAAATACTTATATAATCTAATACCTTGTCTTCAAGCCCCAAATCGCTCGGTATTCTTCCACCCATTGTCTTTCACTGTTTATGCAAGAATCGAACCTCTAATCCCACTCCTCTGACCGGACATACAAACCCTCTGGTCCTATTATCTATTTGAGATTGGGATATAAATACCAGAAAATAGCCTTCTAGTCGTCATAAGCTCCCCCGCTGGAGACCTGGCCTATAAGGGGCGTTGACGGGGTGGGGGTGGATCTTTGGGGAGGTCTTATTGGAAGGGGGAAGCGAGTCTTCGTATGCATTTAGCCAGAATCACCGCTCATGATATATCACGAGTTGTGGCTGGAGACGCGACGGTGGCTGCTGTACATGGCCAATCGGTCCCATGGTTGCCAAGATATTTGGCTTTCGCGTTTCAATTAACGCGTTAACCCTCCAGCGCTACACCCTTTACACGGCATGACAAACATTCTCACCGACATTCATTGTCACCGACCTTCCTGGCAGTACATATTCCATCGCCACCAACACCGACTATGAAGAATGACGAGCTGGCGGGATAAGGGATATGTTCCCGACTCGGATGCGGAAGAGGATAGTGATTTCGATGTTGTAGCAGAGGAGCCGCTAACACCGCACGACAATACATTCTCCTCTATAATCGGCCTCGCAGACACCACTTCCAGTTCCGCAAATCACCTGTACTCTTCTTTGCCAGCTCCTTTACCAACACCAGCCGTCACTCATAACCATGGACAGCCTTTACCGGACTCGGACGCTGGTGGCCAATGTGGAGATGTCGGTATTGATGCTGCGGTCAAGCCATTAAGAGGCAGTGAGACAGCCTTCAACGACCTTCATGTTCTAGATCTGTCAGAGTTGCCTGAGGAGGAGGATGATCAGGAAATGGCCTATGGTCGTACTAATGGTACTGACCTCCCAGCCAACAGGAAGGGAGCCAATCTAGATGACCCATCACAGTCCCAAGGACGGCTATCGACACATGGTCCATTGTCACCTTCTAGAAGACCACTAACCCCGCAAACCCGGCAAACCCGAATTTTCAGTTCACAGGAATTATCCCCGCTCACTGACCTTCCCTCGAACCTCACTACCCCCACTGTTTCTCCGAGCAACCATCACGCACGGTTTGCCGCATTCTCCATAATTATCCCCCAAGCCTCGACCTCCGTTTACAGAAATACTACCAGTCCATCTGCCTTGTCCTCCGAAGACGATGATTTTACCTCCGGCCCGCTGCGCAATCTGCGCCAGCGAAAGCCCATCCAGCTCAATCCATATCTCGTTGAGCAAGCCCGTTATCGTGCGACGCTGAAAGCCAGGGGTCTCAAGCCAGTAACCATTCGCCCCGAGCAGGAACAACAAGCCCAGGCTCAGCCAGACCCCGAGGCAGACGAGTATCAGGCATCAGGTGATGAAGAGGATGAAAGCCAACCCATGCGCATGCCACAGTCGGTATGGGAAGATTCCCAATTGAATGAGATACGACTAGCCCAAACTGCCCAAGCTGGGCCTGACGATGATGCCGATATTCCCGATGTTGCTACACTCTTTCGGGGGCCAATTCGGAGGGAGAAAACTGAAATCCAAGAAGTCAAAAAAAGAAAGTTAGCACACACATACGCTGATAGATCAGCAGCTACACCACCTCAAGCTATTTGGAAACAACCTATTTCCACTCCGGGACCCCACATCCATGAACCACGAAGAGTGAGGGTGAATACTCCACCAATCCAGGACGATGTTTATGCCATGCCGTCGGACGGATCCTCCCCAGTCCGCCCCTCTCAGAGACGGCCTTTAGCCCAGCGTTCTATCAATACCACCTCCACCGCGTCAATAGCCCATGTGATCTCCGATGATGGCTCTACCCCGCGGGCTTCAGGGCGACGAAGCAGAGCACTCTCTATCTCATCAACCTCAACCATTTCCTCATTGTCTTCCTCCGAAAGTTCCACGAGCAATATCTCGGTGGATCTTCGCAAACTCCAAAGGCGCACCAATGGTGTCCTGCCCGCCTCATGGTGGAAACTGGACTACCAGAAGCGGAAGGCTCAGGAGGCAGTGGTGACTGGTAAGCGGCGGAGGGAGTCCATGTCCCCAGCACGGCGTATCCATCGACCAGGTATTGCAAGGGCCAAGATATCGAAGAAGCGTCGGCCAGAAGCTGAAAGCGTATTTTCTCTGGCAGGAGAAGATGCTTCAGCTAGTCAGAGCGATGGACCAGATGAGCCATTAGCTTTGCCATCTCTGACCCGTATCTCTGGTCCAACTAAAGCTCTCCAAGGTGAGAAAACAGTGGGAACTTGGCTAGGATTGGATGATGATATTATAATGGAGGTTGACAGGATTGATGCCATGCTGCCAAAGGGCAGTAAAAAAAAGCAGACAACCCTCAATATATCGAGGACCATCAAGCGTCGCCAGGAGAGGGAGGGGTGGGCCAGGAGTCCTCGACGTCATCAGGAAAATCTGGGCAGGTACCGAGTGTCCACTACGCCCTCAAGATCAGACGTTCAGTATCGGAGTGCGCTAGGATCAAAAAGGAGGAGTGCTAAAGCCCCCAAGCCCCGCGCCCCCCGCCTCAGCATCGTTGACGTGTACAGATATCAAAAGGCTACAGAACAATTCTCACCCCTTCAGTTTGTTAAGATTGCCCACAGGAGTGCGAAGAAAAGGGTTGATCAAGCACGGCGAGGCCCGGAGAGGAAGCTGTTTGTTTTGGAGACCGAGAACTCTACCAGGGAAATACAAAATGTAGTGAGGGAATGGAGAGAGGGTACACTAGACGTTGTTGGATATACCCAGAGAGCACAGGCCGAACAGATTGAGCAAATAAAACGGAATGATGGAATGAATAAGGGGGACCCTAAGGGCGATGCTCTACAATCTCCTCTGGCACTGTCCCACATACCGCGAAGTCATCGCCCAGCAGCCGCCCATCCTCAGAAGCGACACCAGACTACTCTGCCGACAATAAGCATACCTACTGTAGCGGTTAATAGATCACGCAAATCTCTCTCAACAAAATCTCGCCGGACCCGACAAACCATTCTCAAACCAGTCATAGTTCCCGCAAAAGTCCAGGCGCTCTCGGAAGAGTTCCATCACAAATCTACTTCACTAGAGCGAGTTGCTACTCCCCTCATTGATATTTTGAGAAAGCAGCGTCCAGCTCGTCCTACAGCTTTTAGCCACCCGGCCCTGGCAAAGTTTCTCCAGGATAGTGACCTAGTTGTGAGTCCGCTTGTGCAACTGCGGAAAGAACGAAAGCACATAGATTCGGATACGATTCCAGTTTCATTATCTGACCCACTAACGGTAGGCCAAGTCCACTGTGCGCCAGCAAGGTTACCTATACGCAGAGCCCGGCGAAAAAATACTCCACAACGAATAGATGCGGAGACACGCGAGAGGCGACAACCGCCGGCGGAGCATATCCCGATAGACATTGAGGAACCTATACAGATTGATTTCATACCAAGCAATCAAGATAAAGGTATAGTTGTCACTGGGTTTGCACCATACGGGACAAGATACTCTGTTAATTTTGATACCCATCCTCTGAAATCTGGCACCATATTTAATGCAGAGACTTTCATTGGAGGCGCTGGTTTATCAAAGGCCCTCTCAACTTCACCCGCCCATGCGAGATCCTTTTGTACCCGCATTGCCACTTGCGTATTTGGTGATCAGACCTTCTATTGGGGTGCTTACCGAGACGGAATTGCGACCGAATTTGAGGACATCATGGAGAAGGTTTTAGATGGTATTGACAAAGAGTTTAAGCGGCGGACCTATGAAGACGTAAATGTACACTGCTTCGCATCAAAAATCTATTCATTCTATCAGTTTTGCTCGAGTTACGTTGCAGAAGTCCTTCAATTCGCCGATGCAGTCGATTTGGTATCCTTCGGGCAACGATTTCTGAGAGTTCTCCATAATTGCTCTACCAGAGTATCTACAGCTTTTAGCGATGCGGTTGGAAAGCCCGATTTAGCGCTGCCGTCTACGAAACTTGGTATCCAAACACAGTGGTTCACATTGCTGCTTGCTTTTCAGATTGACAGGCTCTGTGTTGGGGCTGCAGCTGGAGTGCGGAGATCACTCAACCTAGATGCTTCAATTAGGGAATTTTCTAGGTCACTAATTTCCCGGCTTTACCGGTGTGGAATTGATGTGGTACGGCAATGCTACGAAGATCAACGCTTGCGCAGTCGATTTGAAAGGGGGATAGGGGGGGAAGGCTACGTTATTGAGGCATGGGTAGTAGCAATTTATACCCTCGATCGACTATCGTCCCCCAGTATTACCTTTTGGGGGACGTTGAATTCAGAAATGCACTCCGATGATCTGGCTAAAGTCACAGATATTGGCATCTATGAACGCTGCTGGAGGACGATGTTCTCTCTGCTCCCGCTCTTTCAATTTGACCCGCAGGGCATTGTTGCGCAATCTGGGAAGCGGGAACACCGAGTGATTGAGAACTGGGAATTGCTTAAACGACTGACCTCTGCATTCTTCGGACATTACAAGTATAATTGGGATAAACCCACCATCAATGATTACTGCAGGATCATATACACCCGAACCCACCATCTGATCACGAAATGGAGATGGATCAATCCTGAATCGATGATTGCAACCTTGTTCAATTTCTTCGCCAGCAATTCTCTGCCTAATCTCCGAAATGAACAAGACTACGGTTCGCCCTTATTCCTCCAACATCTCGATAAGCAACCTTCTTTAATTACAGAAGAGTCAGACAGATGTTTCCACCTATTACTTAAGTTAATTGCCGTGGGTCTTGCTTCGATGAAGACTACTTCCCCCCTCAAAAAGATACGCGATTATGTCTTCCGCCTGATGCCCAACCACCGGAGGCAGTATCCAAAAGAGGAAGACCTCAGCATTGAACATCTCACGGCTTTACGTAATCACCACGACTTACTTTGTGTACTTTATTGGGCCTCCCCCCCAGGCTGTCGGCCACCGATTTCCGCTATACGGGATCTTGTAGACCCCAAGAGCTCGCATATTCAGGCCTGTGTGGTCAGTGTACGGGCGTGGTCCTACCTGATTCGCTTTCAGTTGCATACGGAGGAAGATATCGCACAGCTTAAGCCATTGATGGACTGGTATGAGGATATATCAGAACAAATCCTTACGCAGCACCATACATGTAGAGCCGAAGCTACAAAGCAGTTTAACATGGAGCGAGAGAGGGGCAATTTTGAGATATCCGAAGCAGACCTAGAGGACAATATCCGCCGTAATCACAGAGAACTTGAAGGGTTACTTTTAGAAGCCGTAAGGGCGTTGTATACTGCAATGTCTAGTGTCAAAGGCAAGATTCCGAGTGCGATGAAGCTTCTTACGCCAGCTGCGACGGGAAGCCTCTTCAGCTCATTCAATAAGCTTTCTCATAAACTAGTGATGGAGGGGCTGGAGGTAGTTACCCTATACCTTAACGCCTGTCAGCACACTGCCGCGCCTCCTGCACAATCAGAATTAATACCCGAGCAAGCGAGCGAGGAAAGCCAGGACTATGGGGACTGGTCGGGGATGGAAGATTTAGTTCTTGCCGGAGAACTGAAGGCTGCCGGACAGCACATGGTCGCAGTAGTCTATGAGCCATTATTGAGAATGGTATCAAGTGCATTGGGTGCAGACCAGCAACCCACTGATATCTTGCTCCTTAGGGCTATCGATACATGGGTAAGGGTGGCAGGGTTTCTGGTACAGCAGGGGCTTAAGGTTTGGTTCCCATTTTCTCACATTCTCTCACACATTGGAGACTCGATGTTAATAGATGATCTTACAGACATGGGATATGTACTTGGACAGCTACAGTCGAGAAAGCTGGGCTTCGTTCCGAGATACATTACAGACCAGAAAGTTAACGGCCTATTATATGTCAAGGCTAATTGACACCTGCCATGGTGCCTACTCTGTACATTTTTTTCTCCCCATAAAATGCATCCTCAAGTTGAGCCTAACGTGTTGTGTAGTGTAATAAACCCACGTTTCTCTCCTACTGGCTGCAAACGCTCGTTGAGCGCAAGGCCACGCTGCAATATCAACACGAGTTTACAAATGCTCTTCTCAACGCTGACCCCAAAAACCCAATTCTCCAAAACCTACCATTTGCGAGGACAGAAGCCGGTGTATATAAAATCAACTTGAGCGAGTTTGAAGCCCGTCGTCTCTCGCTTATTGGAAGTATGTTTATCGAGTTACCCTCAACAGTCACTTCCTATACTAAAGTATCATATTCAAAGCTGTACTGGCGAACATGCGTATTTCGTATGATAACGCACTTTCACATTCCACGGCTATGCTCCTAGGAGGGGAATATGCCACCATGCTTCAATATCTCATGAACTCCATGCGTGAGAACTATCTCACGCTTCACCAAAATTCCTGTCCCAACCTGTCCAACCCGAATACCCCAGTCTCTTGCCTTCGCACCGACGCATACGTGGCCTTCGTTCAACAAGTTGTCTCCTTACTGCAACAACATACCCCTGACATTCTCCCCATTGATAAATTTTTTACTGATTCCTCCGCTTTCCCATTGCCCTCGGATGATCCTACATACCTCATTGGAAAACTTCGCAATTACGGCCTTAAACTCACTCAGCCGCGCACACATAAACAACTTTCTGCGTTCTTCCAGACTGTGTGTGACCGTGCAGCTGTAGATGGAGAGCAAGAGTACCTCGTCAACCAACTCGTGCTTGCAATGGAAGGTGAACGGGAATGTAATGGGGGCACGTTAACCCTCAGATCGTTTCTAATGAGAGGAATTTTTCCTGCATATGTACAGTGTGCGTTCGGGCACGGAACAGCAGGATGGGTTTTAGCTATGCCTATTGTCCGAGCGGCCACCAGGGTGGTCGAAGGTATCAGAGCGGAGCTAGACTCCTGCGAGTTCGGAGCTGTGAGGGCCGTTATCACAACCCTTGGGGGATGGGTTTCGGCTGTTCTCGGAGCGCTCTTGGAAGGTCTCATAGAAATAGAGATGGGGGAGCGGGGTTGGTTTTTTCATGATCCAAATCCTTTAGGGGTGATGCTGGTATTAGCGGTGGAAAGTGTGGTAGGGTGTTTACCTGTTTTGGATTGGTTGATACTGCAACCTGGACAGAGTGATGTTGAGGATGAGACTGGAATTGGCTCGTGGCGTATGGAGGGGCAGTGGATTGTGGAAACAATGGCGAAATTGGTTCGAATCATTGCCTGGATAAACGAAAATGTCTTCTATCCACCTTCTGGTGTCACTATCTCATTGATTCGCAGTACCTGTAGTACACTGGGTACAAGCTTCACCACTTCCCGTGTCTCTCGAGGCCCCACTAACGAATTTCAACATATTCAACACGCCTACCTAAAGTCTCTTCACTCCTCACTCACTCATGAATGGCATCATGTTTCCACGGCTACTGATGACCTGATGTTGTTCCGAAACGGAGCTCGTCGGATGGTGAATCAGAAGAGCACCACTTCTTGGACGGCGGTATTTAATGGAGTTGAGGTAGATGATCAAGACAGTTGTATATTATTGGCTAAGAGGGTATTTCTAGAGTTTTTGATGACGGCTGCGCGGACAGAAACTTGGGGAGAGGTGGTAATGGAAGAGAGTAGGGATATTTGGGAGGGGGAGATAGGGAGGGCGGGGAGGAGGGGGAGGAGGGGGAGGGGAGAGTCAGCAGGATTGTTCTTCTAGATGGGTAAAGGCTGTTTTTAGGGTTGACACTGCAATCTCATTGAGCTTTGTTGGGATTTGATTGATTTCCGCTTTGGATTTCGGGTTTTGTGGGTTGTACTTTAGCATAGCATACTTACGTATACGGCTTTCACTTTTTATACCATTATGTAGCCTCTCGCCAACCATATAGATTTTAATAAAGCGGTGCATGCAAAATATTCCCTCGCTGTATGCGAGGTACATATCTCCACAGCAGTAAAGGAAAATATTTCGTTCTTTTCTTTCCCACTTCTGGGCCTAAACTAATCTTGCAGGCAAGGTCGAGATTTCGCTTATAGAACCAAATTCACTGGTAATGCATTACCCTGAATTCTCAATCAAAAAGCTCCATACAACCACCAGAGAATTCCCAGAATAAATCCAATCCTAAATTACCCACCCGTTTTAAAGAAGCAAAGGAACCAAGACGAGATATCTATATTTATTTACATTGCCTAGCGGTCCCATCATACATTATACAGCTCCCTCTTCCACCACACCTTCTTCAACTCCCCACTTCATGCCGTCGCCGTAACCTGTTAGTTTTATCCCCCTTCGGCGGTTTCTGCAATCCTAATTCAATCCTCTCCTGCTTAAACCTCTTCCGTATCGCCGGAGTCTTCATGATTTCATGCCGCAACTTCCACCCATATGGGCCTAGACTCGCTAGTCGTGCGGTTTTTGTGGAGAGGAGGTATTCGTCTAATCCGCCCGCTTTATCAATAGTCCCTGTGTATACATAGAGATTAGCCACTAGTACGAGATTGCGACTGGGGGAAGGATTGGATGCGGTAGGAGTGGTGCATTAATCAATTCCACACACACACGCAGACACCCGGCCCTGGGAAACACGTACTCAACACACTCGTCACAATTGGCACCTGCACAAGCTTCCCCAAAGCTTTGCTATACAACTTCTTCGTCTTGACGTTCGGCTTCCATGTCCTCCGGGTTTTATGCGAATACTCCCCATCGGGGATGTTGTTTCCGAACTGGATATGTTTTCCATCGTACAGACCGAACCAGGACTGCTTGAAGGTGTGGCGGATGGGGAAGGGGTATTTGGGCACCTTCTTCATCATGGTTTTGCGGGCGTATTTGGAGTCCTTCCCGGCTGGAGCTGGGGTTGTGGAGAACGCACGGAGGGCAGTGGCTTTGGGGGCCCAGAGGCGCGGGCGGAGGAGGGAGAGGAGGGAGGTCATTGTGATTATTGCTCCGGCACCACTGGGTCTCGTCGGAGGTAATACCGGTGATGCTGGTAATACTCTTGGGGGTGTAGAGCGGGTGATTTGAGGCCTATGCCGAAAAGAGCCTACCTCGTAATTCACTATGCCAAGACAGTTTTCCTTGAAATCTTGGCGTGGGATTATTGAGGAGGAATTTCAGCAGCATAGGTTGATCAACTATCATCAGCAATTCGGCCTCAATCTCACCCCCCTAGCTGCCAATACACTTCTACAGACTTGCCCAGCATGGCCGATCACATATCCAAATCTTCCCGCCCCCGCAAGGTGGTGATAGAGCACGCCCCCACCCACCGCAGAGAAAAGTGCCCCCCCAATCTCTCCACTGAAGAACAAGCCGAGCGTCGCCTGGCCTACGAGAAATACGGTCGCGGGGAGCGCATAAAAACGCACAGTGTCAAAGACAAGAAGCTGCGAGGCAACCTCAAGAAACTAGAAGAGAAATACAAAACTGCCGCCCTTCATGCCAAAGACGCCGAGATGCTGTTGGGTGAGGAAAGCGGGTTCATTGAGACCGAGGGGATGGAGAGGCCGTTCAAGTTTAGTCAGGATGAGCTCAGAGAGGAGGTCGATATTGCAACGGCGCAGAAGGGGTTTGAGTTGAAACTCCCGGAATTTGGGCCATATTATGTGGATTATACGAGGGATGGGAGGTATTTGTTGATTGGTGGGAGGAAGGGGCATGTTGCTGCGTTTGATTGGAGAGAGGGAAAGCTTTTGCACGAGGTTCACCATAGAGAGACAATACGAGCTATCAAGTATGAACCACGTCAAAATTGTCATTATGAAAGTACATATGAGGCTAATTGACTATCATCTTCTATAGATGGTTCCACAACGAGAAATTCTACGCCGTCTCACAGAAGAAATACACGTACATCTACGACCACCGAGGGGTCGAAATTAACAAACTCGGAAAACACATCGAAGTAAAGCACATGGAATTCCTGCCATACCATTTCCTCCTCACAACCGTTGGTAACGCTGGATACCTCAAATACCACGATGTATCCACTGGAAAGACCATCTGCGAGATCCCTACCCGCCAAGGCACACCTACATCCATGACGCAGAACAAGCATAACGCGATAATACATATTGGTAGCGGCAAAGGCACAGTCTCACTGTGGTCACCGAATATGCAGACTCCGCTTGTTAGGATGTTGACGAACCATGGCCCCATTACGAGTGTGGCGGTAGATAGGGAGGGGAGGTATATGGTCACTGGAGGCGCGGACCGGAAAATGTCGGTATGGGATGTGAGGATGTACAAGGAGGTACACTATTACCTGACGCCCTTACCGGTCATGAGCATGGACATCTCAGATACAGGCCTGTTAGGCGTGGGTTGGGGAACGCATGTCATGGTTTGGAAAGACGCAATACAGAAACGGCAAAAAGTCCCGTATATGACACATCATGCGCCAGCATCGCAAATCAACGATGTGCGATTCTGCCCGTTTGAGGATGTTCTGGGTTATGGTCATCAGGGAGGACTTGGACACTTGATTATACCAGGCGCGGGAGAAGCGAATTACGATGCATTGGAGATTAATCCTTATGCATCGCGGAAGGATAGACAGGAGAAAGAGGTGCAAGATCTGTTGAACAAGCTACAACCAGGAATGATTTCCTTAGACCCTGATGACATTGGGAGGATAGATAGAAGTAACCAAGCGGTGAAGGTGGGGGCCAAGGTTGAAGATGAGGAGGAGGAAGATGCGGTGAAAAAGGTACTGGCGCCCTTGCAGCTATGGAACTTTTTTTAGCTAACGAATGTCAAATTGCCCAGGGTAAGAAACCCGGAAAGGAGAAGAACAAAATGCGAGGCAAGAACTCAGCTGGAAAGAGATACGCGAGAAAGATGAAGAAGAAGAATATTATGGATGAGAGGCGTGCCCGGTACGAAGCCGTCAAGACCGACAAGCAGCGAGAGAGGGCGGGATTACCGTCTATTGCAGAGAAGCTTGGTCCAGCGTTGGCGAGGTTTACTAGGCCCCCGATTAAGGCCTGAGAAAAACACATATCACGGGATGTGATGATGTCATTAAGGCTGTATTACGCCGTATGTTTTATTATGGAGTAATGCGTGGAGTAGCATTTTTTTTCTCTCGGTGGGTTTTGTATCATATAAATTAAATTTATTTTGCCCATTTCTGTTCTAGTTCTGTACCTGTACATACCTACGGATATAAACAAAAGCAAACCTTTCCACATCTCCGACTTTTACCCTGAATTCGATTCGCACTTGACACTCTTGCCCCCCCTCCCCCCCACAAAACACGCACCCCCACCTTTTTTTCTCCAACCTACAAGCCTAGATCGCAGAGAAAGCAACGACCTCTGAAATCCAATAGAGCAACCTGTTCTAGTTTATAAAAGGTATGTAAGTAAAAAGTAGGTGTTACATCTCATTAGATTGTAATTTTGTTGTAATTTTACAAGTAAAGTATAGTCGTAGCAATCGGACATTTATAACGTATCCTTTTCTTCCGTTTCAATATTCATCAGATCATCAAAATCCCAGACAAACCCCCAAGCCACTCTCCTCCGCCGTAAAGTTTGAATGTTTCACCTCTCCCTCTCCCTCCTGACATTCGAACTCATTAATCTCCTAACTTTAACCTCTATAGGCCCCAACCACCCCACCACAAGTCGTCATCACCCGAGTATTAGCCCCCAACTCACTCAAAAAAAAAAAAGGGAAAAAAAAAGGAAAAGGAAGGAAAATCCATTTTTCCATGGGGGTGGATAGAATAGAATAGATAAGAGGTTTTTTTTTTGGGGGGGGGGAGGGTTTATCTCTCCAGGCCAGGCAACTCACCCAACTCCCCTGTCCACTCCTCCAACTCCCTCACTACCGTCTCCAGCTCATCCACCTTGTTCGCAATACCATCCACCTGCGATGTATACCGTGCAATATCCCCGTCTAGTCTTACATATTAGCCCCCCTCCCCTCCCCCAGCAGCTGGCAATGTCCATATGTATGTATGTTTTTTTTTTTGTTTTCTTTGGGGGGGGGTGGTTGGAGGGGAGGCGGGCGTACATTTCTGCTGTAAATAGGCAAGATCCCCGCCTAGCCCCCCCTGCGCGGCGTCGGCCATGGCTTTGTACTGCGCGGTTGCGTGGGTGTTGACGCGCTGCAGGAGGTCGAGGTCCGAAAGTGTCGTGAGGGTGTCGGATTGCAGGGTGTTTTGGAGGGCGCTGAGGAGGGTGGGAATGGTGTCTGTGGGGGATTGAGGGGGGCGGGAAGGCGGCATTTTTGGGGAGGGGGTGGGGGGCCGGTGAGAGAAAGGTATTTATGTTGTGTGTGGGATAATTCTGGTGGAAGCGTTGTTGTTGTTGTTGGCAGTGAAATCTGCAAGGATATATGGTTTAAAAGAGAGCTTATTGCCCCCACCATTACGTAGTTCATTCAACCCCTCCACATCTCCACTCCCGGAAAACAACTCGCATCGGCATCGGCATCGCGCAAAATCCCTCCACCTTCACCTCCCCATAAGGCTCGGTCCACAAGCCCTCACTCGCCAGGCCCAACCCACCAAACAATGTCAACCTCTCCACCAACCCATCCCAACACCACCTCCGACCACCACCACAACCCCACCCACCTAACCGCCACCTACACGCACACCCCCTCCTCAAACCCCTCCAACCCCACCCCGCGACCCCAACCAACAACAACCGCGTACCTCACCCACCCCCTCCGCCCCACCACCTCCTTCCCCACCCACCACCACCCCACTACAACCACCCTCCACACCCTGCACGCCAGCCTCACCGCCCTACAGCACGAGATCAACCAGCTCCTCACCGCCGAAATGGCCAAGGAAGCCGGCACCGTGCTTGAGGAAGATGTGGAGGAGGAAGATGTAGAGGAGGAAGAGGAAGACGAGCGGGAGGATGCCAAGGACGAGATTATGGCATGTGGGGTGGGTGGGCGGGGTGGGGAGAGACAGTTTGGGGGTGGGACGGGGAAGGAAGGGATGGTGATGTGATATGGGATGCATGTGGTGGGTTTGAGTGTAAGGCGAGAGGAGGGGGTGCATACTATACGATAGAAAAAAGAGGGAGGAAAGTGTGGTTGGGTTGGGTTCGAATACCTCAGGGTAATACCTATAAGCCAGGTAAAATTAGAATTGAGGAAAGAAGCCATAATCTTAGGCTAAGTAAAACAGGGAAATGGGCTTAAAGCAACTGAGAGAATACAACCAAGCATGTATATCAATCAAATGTGTATTATTTATTATACAGGAGCATAATCTTTTTTTTAAAAACTATCCTCTATCCAACGAAAAATATGTGCATCAAACCCCGCCAACTACAACTACAAAAACTTAAAAGTAACATACAATTTCAAAAAGACAAGAATATTCTCTAGCGAATCATATCAATCCTGATGGAAGGTAACAATCCTCCAAAAAGTCTATGTAATCCCCCTAGCCCGTCCAAATATATCCCAACATCCTTTCCTATCAATTACTTACTTCCTCCCCCTCCCCCTTCCCCTCCCTGCCCCCGCACCTCTCTTCACCTGCTTCACCACCTCCTCACTATCCTCTTCCATCTCCTCCTCCTCACTCTCATTCTTCTGCTTCCCCTTCCCCTTTGCAGGCGCCTTTGCCTTCGTCTTGGCCTTCGACCGCCCCGCCACAGCCTTCTTCGGCGCCGCCTTGCCCTTCGCCCCCGGCTTCTTCGCCTTAACATACTTATCCTTACTCAAATCCATCTCCTCCTCCTCCTGATTCGCCTCATCTCCCTCCTCACTCGCCACCAACACCGCCTCATCCTCACTCTCCTCAATCGCCTCCTCCAAATCTGGAACAGCCTTCTTCACCGGCCTTCCCGCCGCCGCAGCAGACGTGCTCGCCTTTATAAACGGCAGTGGGTGCGCCATAGAATTATACTCCCTCGTAAAAGTACTCTTCACCGCAGTCGGGATCTTCAAATTCTCCTCACTCATTGGCCCGACCCCAAGCTCGATGATCGCGTCAAAATCATCTCGGGTAAGGAAATAACTATCCATAAGCTCAATCACCGGCGGAATCGCCACCTTTCCATCTCTCTCCAGCCGTTTGGGCAATAGGTCCCATAACATGGGCAGATACGACTCCCGAATCTCATGACGGTCTCCCGACGCGCGAAGCCGCATATGTGATTGAATGTCCTTGACAAACCGACTGAGTTTGCTCTGTTTTGAGTTATTCCCCAGCCAAGTCGTAAACCCAAACATCTGCCCACCATATCCACCATAGATATACGACGACGGGGCAACAGTTGAAAAGACACCATGGACAGGCATGAGTGACCAGTGTTGTTGTTGGCCGTGGATCATTGCATCTACGAGGTCCCCGTCGGAGATACTATCCGCGGCAGCTTCAAATAACTCTAGATTCTTCAAATTCCTTTTTCTCCCTGCGAGGTTGGTAGAGCGGCTGGGATTTGTCTTGAGGTAGTTCTCTTGGATCATAAGATATGAGAATTCGTGGTCGTTAAAATACAGCTCGAGTTTATCATTCAGGGATTTGTTTGCGTTGGGGGAGAACATGCTAGGCCCGAGAAGTTTGGAGGCGATGTCCCATGGTTTGAGGACCACGTGTTTTTCCCATTGTTTAGACCTACAAGTTTAATCAGTTGGTGCAAGTTCAGGGTAATGGGTATGGAAGTATGAATGGAGAGGACCCACATTGCTTTTCCTTGATCAAAGTCCATGTTTTTCCCATTGACGGCAAAGGTGGATATCATGTTGATGATTTGCCTGATATCAGAACCTGTGCCTTCAACAAGTGCGTCAATGACGTTCGGTGGCAGTTTCAATCCCTCCCTGAATGCTATAGACATGATTCTTGATCGAATAGCATTTGCATCCGGTCGCCTGAAGCCTAGATCATAAGTGACATGATCAAACGGCCTCATCTTCGGGAGCTTCCGCTCGTTACAGATGCATATTATCGGTATCTATACATGCAGCCAGTCAGTAAGCCTCCCCAAAATACATGGGAGTAAAAAAGCCCTACACTCGTCTTCCTGCAGATCGCCGCCAACTGTCCTACTCCCCCTCTATCACCTGCACTCATCCCATCCACCTCATCCATAATCAACACCAACTTCTGCTTCGTTTTATCCACCGTCTCAACCCCCCTTCCAAAATAACCCATTAGGGATTTATTATCCAACACCCCCTTCAACGAAGCTTCCATCAGCTTCTTACTCCTCGTATCACTCGCATTCGACTCGACAATATCAAAGCCCTCCAACTTTGCCACCAAGTGGGCCGCAGTAGTTTTCCCAATCCCAGGAGGTCCGTGGATCATCACAGCTCTATGGCCACCAGACCCATCTTTCCCAAGTTTCGTAAAGTTGTATTTTGCATTCTGATGCCAATTCCTGAGCCAGTTCTGAAGTTTATCGACTTGCGTTTTGTTTCCACAGATCTGCATCATACTTGTTGGAGCGTACTTGACAGTCCATAATTGACCATCGGGAGATGCAAACGCAGGCAGTTTCTTGTCAGGCCCCTTCCCTTCCCCTTTACTCAGAGGCGTCATCGTTCTCTCCATCTCCTTTGCCAACTGAATAACCTTCTTCTCCTCCGCCGCCCGCTTTGCCTCCGCAGCAGTTGCTGCCTTTGAGTCTCCGCCGTTGGCAGGTAAAGTTCGAATGAGCTGATACAGTCCATCCTCATCGATCGTCTTGATATTGTTCTGCCTGATAGTCTCCAACTTCTTTGGCCCAGCATCCCTCCCTAGCACAACGAAGTTCGTCTTCTTCGATGGCGCAGTCGTACATTTCCCCCCATACCTCTTGACCAGCTGCTGCCCATACTCCCTCGATAACGTGTCCAGTTCCCCGGTAAAAACAAAAGTCAACCCAGCTAAACAATTATCTGCCCCAGTAGGAATTTCCTTCAAACCTGCACCAGGTGGCGGTTCGGCGCGAGCGTGGTGCTTTGCTTTAAAATCCCTATAGTTGAACTTCTTGCCATCTGCCTCCTTCGGAGGCGGGGTCGGTGGGCGCACAGTCGGGACACTATCTAGGATCTTTTGCACTTCTGAGGGCGGCCCGTCTTCAGCTGCGGGTTTCTTTTTGGGAGTTCGGGCAGGTGCTTTCTTTAATGTTGTGACGGGCTTTTTGGTAGGGGCAGTCTTGACTACTTTTGCGGGCTTTTCTTCAAAGAATTCTTCGTCGTCGGAGGCAGCAGCTTTACGTTTGTTGCCGGCTTTGGAAGAGGCAGCGGTGGTGGTGCGAGTAGCGGCAGGGGCTCGCTTCTTGGGTTTGAAGTCCTCCTCGTCGTCCATAACAAAGTCGTCGTCATCATCTACGTCCATCATGTCTATGTCTTCCTTGTCGATTTTGGCAAATTCTGCAGTTTTTTGCGTGTCTCCTAAGTCCACAAAAGATTCTGTCGACTGGCTATCCGCCCGCCTAGGTTTATCGCCATCGTCTTTGTGCTTCTTGTATTCCGCGGAAAAAATGTCATCGCCGTAATCTTCATCGTCGTCGGTGATGAAGTAGTTTTCTTCCTCGGTCGGCTTTGATGGTTTGACTACAGTTTTCTCAACCGGGGGTTTGGAGGGCTTTGTAGGTGCCGTCCGTTTGATCTTGTTCTTGACACCAAAGTATAACGAGGCATCAACAACAACTTCTTCCTCCTTCTTCCTAAAGCAACAAAAACCTCGCACGTTAGCTGGGGACAATCGCCGTGGGATGGAGTATATTGAACATACGGGGGTGGCGCGGCTTTCTCTAGGGTGGCTCTCCTGCGTGGAGAGGCCTCTTCCTCCTCGTCCTCTGAATCTGCAAATATTTAGCAAAAGCCAATTCCATGACTACCAAAGCGGATATACGCACCAACAATCACCCTTTTCTTTGCCCTGGCCGAAGTTGCCCCTTTCTTTGCCTACAACCCCCCACATAAACTCATCAGCCCAACTCCAACTCCAATTCCAATTCCGCTCCTTCCGGCGTCGACCATCAACTCACCGCCGCACCTCCTTCCACCGGCGTTGTCTTTGATTTATTCTGGCTGCTGGCTCCTCCTGGGCCCTTGGGAGCAAAGAACTTCCTGATATCTGCAGGCATTCCTGAGTTGCCTGTGTTTTCTTGGGTTGCGGGAAAGGGATGAAGTCAATGATTCCGGTGGGCGGTGGGTACATATTCTCTACGAGAGGCCGGTGCCCGCCAGACTAGGTACATAATTGATAAACGAGGGACAACGCGGGTGACGCGACTTTTGTCTTTCTCTTGGCGTGGATGTACTAGAGGCGCCACGCGAACCAGAATCTTGAAAAAAAATAAAATTATAAAAAAAATTATAAAATATTTTTCTTCCACACCATAAATATCCAACGGGGCAATATCTAACGTACCGGTACGTCAGATCTTGGCAAAATGTCTGACCCGATCACCGTAACGGAACCGGCAACATGCATAGTCTGGCTTGCAACATGCACAGCTTTTTCCATACATTACGTTCCTGCATTGCGGCTCCAGGGCGGCGGGGATCACATACATACACTGAACGGCCTTATGCAAGCCGTGTGCATGACTTACATTTAGCGCGCATATTTTAGTCTTAGCCGCGCACAGATACGGTATACAGTACGGAGTTATATAGATCGAGCGTGCCATACATACATAGAACAAGAGATCTAGTACATTGTATACCAACCCTCTGCCTTAATAAAAGTCTCTACAAGGAGAGGCATTGAGCTATAGAGACTCTGCAATAGCGACTCTGGATATCCTTCCAAATCTCTTGCAATGCATCCGCTAGTACTTCCTTCACTACTGCAGGCCCCCCAGTCATATTCATCAGATCAGGAAATCTTTTATGAAGCTGAGGCTTCAGTATGCCCAAATATGTTCAATTGGATTTTAGGTCAGGAGAGCTGATATGCAACGATCCCTAGGAATAAGAACAAAAAACTAATTGAATCACCTGGGAATTGAGATTCAGACCAGCAGCCAGATTATTTAATCACGTATCACAGCCTAGGGATTGGAGATTAAGGCCTGGCCCTCCCGTTCGATGTGCTTGCCTCTCCTCCAGCAGTCGGTGAAGATCAGCCCAGTGAGTGTCTGCAGCACTGAAAGTAGAAAAGGCATGAGGGCAGGAGGCACGTACATTGTGTAATTACTCCGATCTCTTATAGTTCCAGAATGGTGCTAAGCCAGGTACTGATGTAGGCTGAGGCAGTGTACTCAACGGGCCGGCCTGGCCGCCTGGACCAGACAGAGCTCGGCCGGCGAACTGGGTAGCCTGGGCGGCCTGAATAGCCTGAATGGCCTGAATTGCCTGAATAGCCTGGACGGTCTAATTAGCCTGGGCAGTCTGGACGGCCTGGGTGTGCGGCCTAAGTCGCTATTGTTATATCTATGAATGTCAGTTTTTGTCCACATGTGAACATCGTCTGTTTTCAATGAACATAATCCGGCGATTCAAGCCGTTCAGGCCGTTCAGGCCGTCCAGGCGGTCCAGGCGGTCCAGGCTGGTCCAGGCCGCACTCACCTCGGCCGGGGCCGCACCCCAGGCGGTTTCAGACCGTGCAACGACCTCGGCCCCCAGGCCAGGCCACAGGCGGCTTGAACAAATTTTTTTTTTTTTTTTTTTTGAAGTCTGTACGTCTATGGAGCCTTAGGCTATGAGACGGCCCCGTTTTACCGCATCTTTGAAGATTGGTATGCCTCCACTTGCCCATGGAACAACAGGCCACCCTAACCCCCTATCCACCACTCCCCCGGCCTGAACAATGGCCGGCCCGTTGCGAACACTGGGGCCCCGGCCCCCATCCCGTACTAAAGTTTGTTGTTCCCGAGCATTACCAGTTGCCCCATCCCATACACGAAGGACCATGACTAGTAGTTCATATAGGAGGCTAGGAATGATATGAAAGACTTCGGTCAGATCCTGTGGAAAGTTGATAACGTGAAGCTTCCCAGCTTTATGTTGGCCAAATCCACGAACTTTATATACCTGGATTACTGGATGTACCAAAGCTAACATCATAGTCTCCATAGGACTTGGTATTCCTAAGACAGCCAATTCAGGTAGTTCATCACTTGGAGACATATCATTTCCAGCTGAGAATTTATAAATGCCTCTCCAGGATAGTAAAGACTGTTCACAATCACAGCGCTCGCATATCTGTATATCTTCTATCACCCGAAATTTTGTTCTAACTCCACTCTCCTCACATATTGAACACTCCGCTATTTGAAGGTCTTCCAGTAACTTGCTGAAGTCTTCCAAACTTTTTATATACAGTTGTTGGTGAGAAAGGTGGGGAGGAGAAGAAGGTCGGGAAGGTGGAAGGGAACCAATGTTTGGAGTTCGGTGCCCGGTTCTGTGCCCGGTTCTGTGCCCGGCTCTCTACCCCACTCTGTACAGTGCCTATGCCCCAATCCTCAACACAACAGCACCGCCTGCAATCAACCCTACTGTCCTGGAGGCATATAAGCAACGTAAGAAGTCAATGAAGCAAACTTCGAGAGGACTATCAAGACATAGAAGTAGGAGTTTCCGTAGAAATTCCGTAGATGAGAGGGCATTAATTGATCTGATGGATGGGAAGGATGTACATATGAGGTTGATGAGGGCGTATAAAGAGGCGCCGCCAAGTTGGTATTTGCTAACGTTTGGGGTGATGCTTGTGGTGGGTATTTTTGTTGTGGAGTAGTAAGTACCCAGGTTCTTTTATCTGATATAGGGTTCTAGAATTGATGTTTTGGATGGGTGTAGTTATCCAGTACACTTGCCGTGGTATGGGGCGCTGGCGATCTGTGGGGTGTTCTTTGTGCCAATCGGAATCGTGATGGCGATTACAAACCAGCAGAGCAGTCTATACTTGGTTTCTCAGTTGGTTTGTGGCACCGTGTTTCCTAGTAGACCTGTTACGAATATGGTGTTTGTGACCTATGGCTACGTTCGTTTCCCCCATTCACCCCGTGACGCCAGATAACTTGGCTAATTCTAGGTTTAGATAACCTCCACCCAAGGCCTGAAATTCTCATCCGATTTGAAACTCGGCCATTACATGAAGATCCCTCCTCGGCTTCTCTTCTCCATCCAACAATTATCTCCTCCCTCATGCAGATTGGCGTTCTTAACTGGATGTTTGCAAACGTCCGGGGAATTTGTACTTTGAGGCAGTCAACGGATTTACCTGCCCAATTGCATGGGTACACTTTAACGGGAGTATTTTGTGGGGGTTAGTCGGGCCTAGGAAATTCTTTGGAAGGGATGTATAGGCCGTTGCTGTGGGGTTTTTGGGTGGGGGCGGTGGCACCAGTGGGGATTTGGCTTGTGGGGAGGAAGTCGAAGAGTAGGAGTGTTTGGAGGATGATTAATTTACCCGTTGTATTCGGGAGTGTCTCCTGGATTCCGCCGGCGGTATGTATTTTGAGCCCGTGTGGAGAAGTGTATGTGCTAATCATTGATTTAGACCGGGATCAATTTCTCTACATGGGCAATCGTTGGCTATATCTTTAATCATGCGCTTAGGAGAAGAGCAACTGCATGGACGGAGAAGTATAATATGATATTGTCGGCTGCGTTAGATGCGGGTTTGGCGTTTAGCTTATTTTTTGTGTTTTTTGCTTTTATATACCCAGGGTGGAGGGATGGGTTTAAGTGGTGGGGAACTGAGGTTTATAAACAGGTGATTTTCTGTTAGTTAGGGGGATTGATGGGAGATGGCATGCGGAATTCTGACGATTGGGTTTTCGGTAGGGCTGCAATTGGCAGGCTTGTCCGTTGATTAGAATACCTGAAGGGGGGCACTTTAGTCGGGAATAGGAGTTCTGTGTAAAAGTTTCATTGGTTATTGGTTCTTGCATAGTTTGGTTAGGTTTTTGCAATTGATGGCTGCATTCAACATGGGATTGGTGGTGATTATGGTAGCTGGCGATTCCGTTGGTTATGGTAGCATTGATTCTAGTGCTATTTATGTTGGTAATTTTATGGGTAACTCTAGAGCTGATTTCGCCAGTACTTTATAATTCCCGTCCCTTGGACTTAGCCGTTTACAGTCTCTAGAATAAAAGACGGAGATTCTCGATACTCTCGGCTATACTACAGAGCGACAACACACCGCCGGAGTGTACTTAAGGAGCCTTGGTGGAACGTTGATTTGAGGACCTATACCGCAAGATATTGATAAACCCTGGCGCGGTTAAACCCCAATGACCCTTCCTAACTGTTTTCATATTTGCCTGAGACCAGTGAATGTGAGAAGAAGGAGAAGAACACAAGAGAGAAGAGTGTGCTTGCTAGGAGGGGAGTTGAGCAAGACCTATATAGTTCGGAAAATTTCTAATCATCTTAATGCCTAGAAGTAAATCTTCCTCTGAATGCAAGCAAAATACTTGCTGGATGACATGGCTCAAGCATTCTTTGACCATATACTCAAAGTGCCCCTGTCCAGTCATAGCACTCGTTGTATAGTTCTCAACGAAGTCGGTTGCCATTTGTACAGCTGCATCAAGCTCCTCCGCTCCCTCTATACGTGCTTCGAGAGAAAGACCACCTCCGTAAGCTTTTTGCCCAGTGCGAATGCCACCAAGGACGAGGGACGGTCGAAGAGTTTGAGGCGCATGGGGTCCCATCGGCGTTTGGCTCGGTATCGTTGAATACATAGCTCCATGGGTCTATCCAGATGAATTAGCATTTTGGTGGGTTGTGTGGCAGGAAAGAGAGGGAGCATTACTCTGCGAATGGCTTTCTTCTAGACAAAGGTTAGCACGGGATATCAACAGGTTGAACAGGTGGACCTGCGTTGAATATAGCTTGCTTAGCTCTTCCGCCTGTTCTGGCGTTAACAAGGCCTCGACATAGAACCTCTATCCTACCTTAATTATCCATTTATGTGTTTTGGTGAATCACCTTCGAATCCTGATGGCTGGGTGTTAGAAATAGCGCCGCCCAACTCGTCATGTCTCGAATTTCCAGATCTTGGGTCTTACATTCTCGTTCTTTTTCCTTCTGCTCTTCTTCTTCTTCTTCTTCATTTTGACCGGCTCTTCTGTCTCTAGGTTCTGGGCCTTAGCTTCCGCCAATAATGCGTCATTGGTCAGATTTTTCAAAAAAAGGAGGCGGTGGTGGGGACTGGAATTGTTGCTGACTCCGTGTCGGAATAGCTTTCGTGATAGTCGGCACCCATGATGGGCAATTAGGGAGGTGTGAAGCAGTGTCAAAGCTGCCGTGAGGATAAGTGCCGCTAGAGAGGTTTGTTCAACAGGTTGAAGAGGGCAGTAGCAGCTCGCTTCTGCAAAGAGAAGATGTGTGGAGTTGAGCGCGGGTGGGTGTGGTGGTTTAAGTACACATAGTAACTCAGTTGTTCGGGAACCTGATACCACGAGTCCAACGGTAGGAAATGTTCACCTGGCAGCTCGGATCAACCAACAACTCTATTCGCAACTACTTACGGATAAGTAGCAAAGGACAATTCAGTTCTTAACCGTTCAATCTATGGGCCCCCTCCACCCCCCTCCACCCCTCCATTCTGCGCTTCGGCGGACGCTGGATGTGTTATGCGCATACATCAACAAATGGTCAAACAAGGTCTCCAATCCACGCATCCAGCTTTAGCTCTCCCGTGCTGGGACATAAGTCCTACTTTGGGATGATGGTCGCTCGTGATGCTAACATGAATTTGCGGGGGAAGAGGGTCACAGAGGCCTTTAGGGAGGCCTGAGAGATGGGGAATATGAACGAGTTCTTCTTTACTTTTTCCTTATCGATACTGATCCTTGCCAGGCCTTATCTACAGAGGTTCCGTCTGGGGTTCAGAGCACACACGATGGACTGGGTCACAGGGGAATGCAAGTACTTCATCGCCTTGCAATTGGGCCTGCTGGGATAACTGCTGACCCAGGGGGAGCCGTCAAATGGAAACGGAAACGGCAATAACTTGCATTGCATTGCGCATGCGGGCATGGGAGAATCGCCTTTTTATTGATGCAAAAAAGCAACTGATTAATCTTATCTTAACTACATATAACTCGCAACTTCACATCCTCCGCTCTCTCTTTTTTTCGCTACAAAAAATAAATATAATAAAGTAATCCATTAAACTGAATGTTCTAGAAGTCCCGGTTGAGCGGCCACCACGGCAAATAACAGACCAAGGCAGCACTGAAGTTAATTGCGTTTGCTTGGGGTTCGGACGACATACTTTTAGGTCATGCCATCAACCATGATTTGTGTGAATATGCGCTATCAAGTCCGACTCCCTTAATTTCCGGATTTGCGGTGAGCCTTTTTCCTGCATTGAGTGGTGCATCAGTAAGGTACAATATCAACTCTCCCTGCAAGAAGATTTATTGTACTGTAGTTATACTGTCGTCCAATATCCCCCCATATCATGAACCAGATTATCCCTATCATCTGGCCGCATCTTTAATTTGGATTTGAACTCTAAATTCCAAATGGTCCGATTCTGTGGTGCTGGCAAAGGGCCATGGCTTCAGATTCATAGGCTGATCATTTGCGCCTGAATCTTTACTGCAGATACACTTAAGGATACAGGCTTCCCCTGACAAGTGTTGCTGCTGAGAGCTTTAGTCACTGTCGATTTCGTGTGCCAAACAAATACGGATCTCCTGGGCAATGGATATTTGAAAGGCTGAAAGGCTTCCTTCCAGCTCAATTTCAACCTCACATTGGGATCTCCGACACGATAATCTCCCTCGATAAGAAGCACAGTCGAGTGTTACGCATGTTCCCGAATACCGTCACGCCTTTTTATATCATCAGGCTAATGAACTAACATGGAACCGCTCATAGTCAGCGTAATGCTGCCGCCGTCTTTCTCCTCTCCACCGCCGGTGTCCTCTACTTACAAAATGAACAAGCCCACTCGCGTCCGAGCCCCTACCACAACAACTGGCACTGGAGCACAGGGTACTTATCAAATTCCTAGCTTGCTATGGGAGGATGCGAGAGGTCGGGTAAGGCACCTCCAATCCTTCTGTTCTTTCGATACATGTTGCGCATGATGTCGTGGCTGTGATTGTGTTGCATTTGAAATTTGTTGAGGTTTCTGACATGGAGAGCTCCTCCACCCAATCTGGGTCTATGCAAAGAGGTATTGTGGGGGAGGATGTGGGGTAGGTACAGTGCTTTAACCTAGTGCATGACAGGTGCGATGTTGTGAAAATACGGTTACAGGCGGCGGTGTATAATTGGTTAATATACGAATGCATGAGATAGCTAGACTTCCTTTTGCGGATCGACGCTAATAACGAAGTCTCCGGCCCGATGGACTACCAAGTACCGAGGAGCCGAATATCAATCTCTATCGTTGTCGAGGGAATAATAATATAAACCGCGGGGCCGTGCTGGCGACAACGAGTCGTTGAATTGCAAACTGCTCTAGTGTTTGGGTGGACTTGCACGTGGAGTTCGGGACTGTTTGCGACACTACTACTAATGGGGTTAATACACGCGAGAAAATGTTTATATCGCTAGAGCATACTACTATGCTTTACCCTTTTCTTGCGTGGCCATGGTGAGTAAAGAATAACCATATAAGTTTATACCTGTAGAATGAGACCCTTTCTATCTTATGCTGCTGTAAAAATAAGATGATGACCTGGACAAAGCGCAAAACCCACAACCCCCCAATCTTTTGTTCTTGGAGATCGGCCTTTCAAGGGTTATCCTCTTCTCGCCCCGTCAGTACCGATGCAGGAGTAGTACTGTACTTGATGACATTCGGCAGTATGCTGGGTTGCATTATACTTACTTATACTAGTAATCGCGGCATCAGACCTTATGTAGTGACCACTCTCCTCGTAGACAAGAACTACATCTTGTAGAAATACTCTGGAAAGTGGCGGTGGGAAAGGGCACATATGATTCGTTACTCTACACTCCGAATATTCAAACTTTAGGCAGCCACTAGCAGCTACCTGAAGTCGTTTCATATACAACCCAAACGGCTAGTAGCCATGGCTTTTATTCTCTGTGTGAAAACTCATATGCCTATGTGCCTTAAACTACATAGCAGGTAACCAGAGAATCTCTGGCTATATATATAGAGTATGCTGATGCTGTGATGATATCCAAATACTACGCATGCACCCATAATTGATAGCAAAATCAGAAAAGAGGAAAATATGGAAGAAAATGTAGAACCAAAAAACTAACTAGACCCTTTTGTACCTTTTTTACATGATCATTCCATCACAAGGATGTAATGGAGGGGACAAAGCAAGGGATAATAGGGTAGTGTAGAATAGGCCGTCGTAAGCCTCATTAAATGTACAAGGTGGGTTGGTTTTACACAAAGGCACTCTTAACTTGCAGTGGTGCGCTGATTGGCAGCTTCAACGACCTGTCCCGAAAAAGCCAGTTAGGTATTCAGTGGCTCCAAAGGTTTGAAGTACGAAAATTAAATACCTTTGTCCAATTTGTCTGTAGCACCACATAAGACTCCACCGCCGCAACCAAGAATAGGGCCAGTGAGACCCCCGTCCACAGTCCCAGTAAATCCCAATGCCAGACGAACCCTGCCACGACTGACAAAGGTAAGGCGATAACGTAATAAGCCACCAAGTTGACCCACCCACCAATATATTGCCGACCTTGGCCTCTGAGAATGCCTGCCGCCATTGCTGCGATGCCGTCAGCGACTTGAAATGACGCCGCTAGAGGTAGGACACTGGCTACGAGGCCAATGACCTCCGGGTCGTCCGTAAATAACCTAGGGATGGCGTTTTTGGAAAAGTACAGAATCAGGAAGTTGATGCACCCCTGGATTGCCGATGCAATGAGCCCTGTATACGCTGCTCGTTTTGCGGAATCTTCTAGTGTTGCACCCAGGAAGTTGGCTACTCGGGTTGAGCAAGCAATTGATAACGCAAAAGGAATCTGGTAAATGAGTGAACATGTAGTGGAGATGACGGATTGAGCGGCAACGTGTGCTGTTGAGAAATAGCTTGCCAGTAGTGTAAGTATTTCAAATGCCAAAAACTCCGCTAGTAGCATGAGTAAGCCTGGAATTGCAAGTTTAATCTGATTGATATGAGTATGTTGAATTCAATTCTAAAAGTGGGTGTAGTTACCATAGGCCACCAGTTTTGCCATGCCTTCTTGGAGAAACCACCCCAGCATTCCGAGCCTCCGATGAAACGAACATATAGGAACAATAGGAATGGCATCAGCCAGTTTGTGATAACGACTGCCACTGGGGCGCCCAGGAATCCAATTCCAAATGTAGGATGCTGGGTCATTATATATTAGCATTTGACAAAATGTTAATGCAGGAATTTCAGAGGTGTAAAAATCGTACCCAGACAAGCGCCCAGTTGAGAAACGCATTGATTGGAGAGGTGATCAACAGAACCCATGTTGATGCAGCAAAAAGTCCTGAGGTCAAGTTAGTAAACGGAGACATGCGAGAATATTGGTATATCTGACCTTGAGCTTGTGTGAAACGCTTACCCGCTTCGAAGGTGGAGTATCCGGGCCTACCTTTGTTAGTAGGGAACTCCAATTGCTGCTCGTAAAGTTTGAAGACTCACAATCCAAATATCAGTACACGAAGGTATGAGCCTGCTAATGCAGCAAGCTGCTTATCTGGCACTATGAGGTTAAGGATACTTTCGCCAAAGTACCTAAACCAAGGGTTTGTTAGCATTTGGTACATGTCGTACCCTTGATTATTCTGGCCACAAGGATGAAACATCATACCAGACCACTGAGATTGGTATCGATATAACCAGAAGAAAGAAGACCATTCTCTGCATATGCAATCCAACCAATTTCTTTTGACCTGCACCATAAGCCTGTGCACACAAAGTATCTAGGGATGTGGCCAGCCCTGAGTGGATTCAAGTCAGAAATTTCCTATAAGAGGCTGCAGTTGTTAGCCATACCTTGGAAAATAGCGTATCCTGTTATTGTCCCAGTCATTCCCGCTAAGGACGCGGCGGCCAATTCGTTTTTGCCCAGGTTCCCCGCGGACAGTATAGATGCTATTGTCAAGCTGTACTGCAGGCTGAAGGTAATCACAAGTGGCAAGGAGTACCTGGCTAATACTTTGGACTCTCTCTGCCATGTTGTATGTATCATACCCGCCATAACAGCATCTTCCCATTTTGAAGCAATCTCCTCCGTACCAAGTAAATCCGTGGCTTCTTCGCCATTTCTACCCCCCTCGGAAATAACTCTTTCGGGGAAAAGGGGCTTTTGATCGTTTGAGGAGGCGATAGATGCTGGGACTCGGCCGTCATGTTGTATAGTTCCATACGAGGAGGCTCTCATGTTGCTGTCCTTCAGTAACCTCCGCTCGTCATCTTTTATGTCTTCCAATTCGGCGCGTGTGAGGCAAAAGTTCGGAACTCCTGCTGCAGTAGAAATAACAACAGGTAGCCCATAACCCCCAGGGATCACAGGTGGCCTCCGGTAGCTACCCGAAAGCCCACCCGCGGAATGGCTTTGCAAAGAGTGGCCTCCTGTAGGGAAAATGGGCGGCGACGACAACGACGAGGTCGGCACGTTGTCATCACTGCGGCGTGTATGAAGGGACTGCAAGGAGGAGGGCCTATGGCTGTCAGGACCCGTTGGTGACTGCATCTTGTTCAATCGTACTCTGCAGCAACAAGTTGGGCAAGAGGTACGAGGGCCAAAAGCACGTTAGTAGGCGCACCATCTTCCAGTTATCAGGAACACTACTTAAGTACTTAGATATACGTACTAAGTAGATCAATCCGCACTCACCTCTGTGGCCCCCCCTCCCCCACCCACAATTGCAACCCCAGTCCTGACAGAAATCAGGTACAGGCGCCGATGATGCGGATCAACAGCTGCCTACACCAGTTTGGGCATAGAGCGTCCGGAGACTCCAAGAAATGCCCGCTGTCAGTTGTGTTTGTTGCGGCAGCTAGGGCCACGGCTGCTGCGAAGAATAAACTCCTCGTGATAAACTTATGCAATGTCTTACTTGAATCCAGCCAGTCAGCCATTCTTATACGCAAACCAGACTCTACCCTTATACATGAATAAATCTTGCTAATGCGCGTAATACATAGAGTAAACGGGGCATCAGTAGTTTGTCTTGCCACGGATCTAAATAAGAGTATGAACTGCAAGAGCAATTGTTCCCGCTCATTGCAATTTTGAGGGTAAATATAGTAAAGTACTAGTCTGGTTAGTAAAGTACTTAGAACAGGATTGCCAGAGTAGGAATGAAGCCCTGATGCTGGAACCAGTACTATACATATATGTACTTACTGTATGTAGTCTGCGAGGTCAGAACTACTACTTATGTATGTAACCTTATGGGATAGCTAGGTGAGGCCACACTGGGTAATATTCAGAACTTCCGTCACTTGGCGAGAGATATGGGGGCACCCACACGATCGCATTTACCGGTACCGTAGTGCATCCGGGCCTCCGAGATCCGTTATTGCAATCTTTCTATCGCTGTCATGTTTCATGTACTCCATGTATGCAAGGGATGAGGGAGAAAACAAAGTTGCAGGCGTTGTGCAAGCATTACTTCAACCGAAAACCGGACTAACCGAGCCGTCTGGTTGACTTACCGCTTTCAATCCTCTTATGTAGAATTAGGAATAGTCTCGATCAGATCCTCTATCTACGATTAGGCAGTCAGACGCGATCAAACCAGACTAACGCGATCACCCAACGTCAATTAAGGAGGGCTAGTGCAAGCCAGACTATAGTGATGCCCTAGTCTGGTTGGTGATGCCCTAGTCTGGTTGGCAACAAGACTAGTGATGCCCCTTCTTTCACGGCCTAATGCACTAATACCTTAGTCTCATGCCAAGACCCTCTAGTACCTGCAGAACTAGTCTGGTTGGCACAACACCCTCCTTTGTGCAGAACTAGTCTGGTTGGCACAAACCCTCCTTTGGTGCAGAACAATGAAAGGCCGGCATCATAACAGCTAGTCTGGTTGCACAACCTCTTGGAACCATAACAGCCACAGGGGTTGTGAGTCTGGTTGGCACAACACGTAGTCTCATGCCAAGACCCTACCGTAGACGTACAGTAGTATGTATTAACCAGACTATCATACAACAACTAGACTACAGTATTTCACGTGACAGTAGTTGGATACTTTTTTTGATGTTCTGCAACATAACTTTTCATTGCCCCTTCCTCTAACCAGACTACCCTTCCTCCTAACCAGACTACCTTCCTCCGAGTTCAGCACTATGTACTGACGCGCTTAGAATTGTGAATTGCCTGAAAAAGGAATATGTCGGGCTTGGCACCCAGGTGGTTTTGTTCTATATAATGGCCTCGTCTTGTTCTTAGTTCTTCTTTCAATAGTCGTCGAGCTTCGTCCATAGAATGAGCTTCATCTGAATATGATCGTTTTCTTCGTCCTTTCAGTACCATAAAACGTCTGCTTCGCTCAAGTCACTACGTTACGAATCAGCAACCGGGTACGAATCAGATGACATCAAACCGGTCACGTATACTTCTACGACGCTAGTAAACTTGAAGATGCTCCCGGTGGACTCATTCAGAACGGGTCGGTTACAGAAGCAATTTTCCTCCAGATGCTAGGGATTGTTCTTGCTGCGGAGGCTCCGGTATGGGTTCAACATAGAAGTTCGGGTCATGTTTCATCAAAGTGCGACAGCCGGCTTGAGCTTGGGACATATGATGTATATTGTGATGTACGCATTTACCTCTCATTCAGAATGTTAGAGTCTGTTAGAGTCTGTTGTTGACTAGCGTATAGGTGTTATTCTAGTCAGTTATTAGCGATGGATTCACCGAATACAGTCGTTTAATGTATCGGGTCGTCATAATGCTCTAAAGGATGGGATAAGAGCTCTTGACGGAAAGTGTGTTATTTCTGGGGCGGCTCCTTTTGACTGGAGATGCAGCACATAATTTTTCATTGGAAGCGGAGAACTTGTGAATCCAGTTGGGTTACGGCAGATGGATTACGAAATGGATGATACGTTAGGATGTCGAAGATCAATTCGTGTCAAAATGGATTCTTGTTGATGCTGAACATCTATGGCGCATTCGGTTTGTGCTTAAGGCCGACAGGGATAAAAAGTTGTCATGTTCAGAGGATCTTGGCATGGTTGTCCACAGCAAACTGAAGATGGTTAGGCCTTGCACGTAGTATCAAAATGCCTTACGTGTAAACATGTCACATACAACATAATAGTCTGGTTGGCACAACATAACAATTACATATACGCATCACACACATCACACATACCAATATGTCACAATCTTCATTCTCTACTGAAGAACCAACCCAAGCGTCACAGCTATCTACCTCTACTGAGCAGACTGTACAGGGAGTAGAGACCGAGCAGAAGCGGGTTCATTTGACTCCTGAGCTAAAGCTGTTTCTGATACGTCTATGTTCTGAAAACAAAGAGCGGTACCTTGAAGAGCCAACTGAATTTACTTTCTGGCAGTTCATTACTGCACTGTTTAAGGAGATGACAGGTCACGAGGGGGCTGATCTACGGAAGACTGTGAATGTGATGGTTGGAGACCGAAAGGCAGCATTGGAGGCTCGGAGATTACTTTCTGGAGTAGCTTTACGTCCAGCAACAGACCTAGAACAAGCAATCGATTTATGGATTGAGACTTGTGAACGTCGTCCAGAATTGCGTGAGGCAGCTGAGACTGAATGGTCCGCAGAACTGAAGAGAGAAAAATGCATTTCAGAAGTCCTAAGAGACAACCTAACCAAACGCTTATCGCAAAAGCAAGATTTTCGAGCGGTTGTTGAAGCTCGTGAGGTGGTAGACCTTACCGCTCCAGGGAATGTAGTTAAAAAGAGGCGTCGGATCCGTGAAGATATACGCGCAAATACGAACAATACTGGGAGTAAAGAGAAGATGAGAGAGGACTTCAGCAGATTAACGGATGCATTCATTTATTACATGCGCAAACCGTCCAAATGCAGCTATCCCGAATCAGTCCAATCGAGCTCCTCCGATCCTTCCAAATCAAGCTCATCCCACCCCTCCCAATCGAGCTCTTCCGAGACCTCCAAATTGGCCACCGAGGTTGCAAATCTTCGAGCAAAATTTTCTCGTATTGAAGCCAACCAAGAGAGTATCAAGCAACTTTTAGAGCAGCTTGTGAAGGGCAAGGATAAAGAGCAATCAGCTTAGGCAGCTTATTCAAGGTAGGTCAGAGGGTGTGATACTCGATTGCCAAAGTGGTCGCTGATTTGGTTTCTTTGGCGTAGGCACGTTTGGCAATATTCCAAAGCAAAACAGATATCATGTAAGTAATATGGGTTGTAAGATATCTAGCATGCAAAAATAATAATAAAAATAAGGGTATGATTGATCGTGTAGTGAGGAGTAGGTAGGTATTATGTATGTAGGTCAGAAGAGTGTAACCGCATGCACTCTAATTGAAAAAACAGCACGTAAGTAGGTCACAGCCGAAGGAGGATGGGCGTCGAGATAACGATAAGCCAGCAGAAGAAACAAAAGTGCACAGTATCTAACTAGGGGTATTCAATCCTAAAACAATCGATCGATTAAATTGAAAATTGTAATCGACGTTCTAAGCCGAAAATACTCGTTAGAGATTGAGCGACCAAAATTCAGGAACGGGGGGACAGGGTTGTCTTGGTTCTTCGTTCAATAGTACAGAATCCAACCTTGAAGGTTGCCCCTCTATCAAGTGCAAAATACCATACCTTCAATCAGAAGATCTTGTTCCTTGGGTCAAACCCGCTCTTCACCCAATCCAATGAGCATCCCAATCCCACATCAAGATGCTATCCCCAACCATCAACACCCCTCAGTTATCGTAGCATTAAAAAGCTGAAACAATCTCCATCCCCGGAGCCAACTAACCAGTTCACCAATTCCATCTACCACACCAAATTTTCCCAAACCCAATTTGTCGGGTTCAGGTGGTCCGACATCTGTTGAGCTGCCAAGACCCCATCATCACCTCCCTCAACGTTAACCCTCATCAATATGCAATTCCCACGTCAAGTTGTTGATCTCATCGATCATCTTGACCGTTAACGTTTGCAGAGAGGTATATATATATGTACAGACCTCTTCGCAATACCCTGGAATCATAGCAAAATTGTCCTCCATAAACATCTGCATAATTACAATTACCTTGAGGATTTGAGGTCCGAGAGGCTTGTAACCAGACTAGATTTGAGGTGCTATTTTTGAATTAAGTTTGAGCTTGAGATGAAGCTCCTAAGTTCAAGTTTAACTGGAGGTAGACTAAACTGTAGTCTGGTTACTAAACTGTAGTCTGGCTTGAACTAAACTGGAGGGTGATTCTTTACATAAGTCGGCACGAGACTACATAAGTCTGAAAAAAGAAAAAGTTGGGAAAATACGCTACTCCCAATACATTCTAGCGCCATGTTTCGGAAGCGCTTCAAGCGGACAGGGGTGTACCTTACCTATTACAGTATCAGAGCAATTCGGAGATATATCAGCATAGGAGGGTGTGCCAACCAGACTAAGGAGGGTGTACTACACTCAAAAATATAAGCACATAATCATACTGAAGGTGAACAGAAGATAGGAGTAGCAGGATTTGGGGAATCGTAACGTATACTGCCATTCCACAGTATTACCGCTATACAATCCAAAATGTCGGAAGCTATGATGCCAATTTCCACTATCGTACCGTGTTATTTGAACTGCGTAAACCAGTGATAATACCTGCTGACAAGTTTAATGAGATAGGTATGGCCATATATCGACTCAGTATATAACACTTCGAGGAGTTGTGCTTCAATGCAATGGCACATTACGAGTTCAGAAGTACGAGTGTTGGCTTCGCAAATCATCAAAAAAGGGCAAAATTTTTAAACGGAGGCGTAGCAATATTCGGGATAAGCATCACACCAGTTACTATTGTGCGACTTGATGATTCGCATACATACATACTCACGACATTTAGGTAGGATTGGTCAACTACCCGTGCCTGTTCAGAAATTGCTTGCTGTGGAATTTGATGCAGTTGCGGTTCGCACTGCAAAGGGAAAGGAAGTTCCTGATTTTGATGAGAGCGCTGCCAATGCAAATTCCACAGGCAATACCTACTTGCATGCCGGCATATCTTCCACTCGGATTATTGCCCGTAGAAATCGGTTGTAGACAATCCGTGTTGCTATGATACCTGTAATGGTAGGTACGTTGCACCCCTGTCGGCGGGCTTGAAGCGCGCCGTTAAGCATGATCATGATGCACCGGCAACCAGACTATGCACCGTAATGCAACGGCTATACCGGTAGCGATGCGGGCAGCAGCACGCAATAACATATGCGAATATCGCCAGAAGGCAGCATTCTTGTCAGACACTAAAACAGCTGCCGCAACGGGAATGAATACATCTCAAAAAAAAAAGGCGCCTAGGCAGGAGCGTCCTGGAACGTTGCTGCAGCAAGCAACTCCTGAGCATACATACATAAGTTTACAGTTAGAAGGCGAGGTCGTGATGTCACAAGAGGGGAAATTTGAGTGTGGAGTCGAGTCCCATCACATTATTCGGAGGCATCTGAATATTCGCATGGAACCAGTAGGATTGCGTGCTATCTGTCTAGACTACGGCACGCACAAGCGAATGCGTTTGTGCAAACGTAAACTAAACTGTCGTATAAGTATAATAAAGTGTCGGCTCGCTATAGACTGTTGCTATATAGAGAGCATCCCAATTTGCGTACTGGCCATCCTTCAAATACACACGGCGTCCCCGGCCCTCTTACCTTCATCGAGCCCCAGGAACTCGAGCACAATGACTGCCGACAAAACCGTAGCGGTGGAGCCACCGGCCCCGTACACCGCAAGAGAAGAGGGCAACTTCTATCTAAACCCCTCCGATGATGCCGTTGATATAGCAGATAAACGCAAAGCTGGTGCTGATGGGGACTCTGATAGCATCGCCGGTCAGGAGGTGTACCAGTTTGAGGAATCCCGGAAACTGGGGGTCACCAGTGCCGTATTTCTGATTCTCAACAAGATGATTGGGACGGGAAGTATGTGGCTACCTTCTCCCCTCCCCAACCTCCCTTTAGCATCGGGGGTTGCAGTAATATCTTTTAACACATCACATAGTTTTCTCAACTCCGTCGGGTATCTACAAGGCCACCGGCAGCGTCGGCGTCAGCATCATCTTGTGGGTAGTTGGCGGGATCTTGACCTTCACAGGCTTGAGCGTCTACCTTGAATTTGGTCTCGTATGGACTCACTTATCCATCAGTTTCCGCGCAACCCGGCTGACCATACTCACCACAGAAAATCCCCCTGAGTGGTGGAGAGAAAAACTATCTTGAGCGCGTCTACCGGCGGCCGAAGTACCTTGCCAGCTCCATATTCCTCTCCCAAATGGTTTTCCTCGGGTTCTCCTCCGGAAATGCTCTTGCCTTCGGTCAATATGTACTTTTCGCCGCCGGCAACGACGAACCCGATGGCTGGCAAGCTCGTGGGATTGGCATCGCCTGCATCACCTTCGCGGTCGTCTTGCACTCTACACTGCCAAAATGGGGAATGCGGTTATTCAACGTCCTCGGGGTAGCCAAAGTCATCGTCCTCATGCTTATCGTCTTCTGCGGCTTCGCCGCACTCAACGGCCATCTCAAAATAGACAAGCCAAATAATTTTCAGAATTCCTTATCTTTCGACCCGGACATGGGGGGTGGGGTATACAATTATGCCTCTGCCCTCCTCCGAATCGTATACTCGTACAAGGGTTGGGAGAACGCAAACTACGTCCTCGGCGAAGTCAAAAACCCCAAGCGGACGCTCAGCATCGCCGCTCCCCTCGCAATCGGCGGGGTAATGACCCTCTACGTCCTTGCCAATGTAGCATACTTCGCGGCAATCCCAAAAACTGACTTAGCGAACTCAGGTGTCATCGTCGCAGGTTTATTCTTCAAAAATGTTTTTGGAGATAGCGCTGGCGCCAGGGTACTCCCTGCATTGGTGGCCATAAGTAATATTGGGAATGTTCTTGCTGTGTCGTTCGGGCATGCACGGGTTAATCAGGAACTTGCGAAAGAAGGGATCCTCCCGTTTTCGAAGTTCTTTGCGTCGAATAAACCATTCAATGCCCCCGCCACATCGTTATTTCTCCACTGGGTCATGACGATAATCATCTTGGTCGCTCCTCCCGCGGGTGAAGCATATGAATTTATTGTCGACTTGTACACCTACCCAGGAGCTTGGATCAACACGTTTGTCGCCGCCGGGTTGATATACCTCCATTGGAACCGCGAAAAGGAACAGTGGGACAGTCCCTGGCACAGCAGGTTCCTGGTTAATGTGATCTACATGTTGTCGAATCTCTTTTTGGCGGTGGTGCCATTTATTCCGCCAGACGTGAAGAGTACGAGTTATCCGTACTATGTGTTCCCGGTTGTGGGGGTAGGGGTGTTGGTTTTCGGGGTAGTGTATTGGGCGGTGTGGACGAAGTTGCTGCCGCGGCTGGGGGGATATAAAGTTGTTAGTGAGAGGAGAGTGTTGGAGGATGGGAGTGAGGTGGTGAAGTATATTAAGGTGAAGCTAAGTTGAAGCGACCGGGGGAAGTTTTCTTTAACAAGGTTCTTTACGATTTTTCGTTCTTTCTTGTGAACTTGCAATCTCCTCATCTCACTTGTGGATCACATGTTCATGGTAATATAATAGAGCTCAAAAGATGGAGATATCGGTTTAATGGAGAGAGGAGATTTGTGTCTATACCTCTCTGGTTATGCCGCGGGTTATACTTGTTCAATAATTCGCAGCGAAATTATACATATATATTAGTGGTGCTTGCGTAATCGTCGGATATACTTCAGTATATGTAGACTGCTGTGGCACTGTGATGCTATTGACGACATTCTGAGCTCTACTTATAGTTTACTTATGATGATGGTAAGTGTTTCTGGAACAGAAACAATATATGTTGGTTAGAATCTAATCAGCTTATATGAATTGTTTGAGGCTTGTTAATTGGTGAACGTGGCAGGTGCACCATTCGGCAATCATGGCAATTGGCGAACGGGGTGGGTACAACCATTCGGCAATCATTCTAAATGTAGTTAACATAATGTCTGATGGAGGAAAATTACTACAAAATATTTGGCTATGTAGAGGGGAAGGTACCAGCCCATTCTTCCCCAGCGAAGCAGGGCAGAAGTAAAAAATATAAGCACCCTCTTTACTTCTGCCTCACTTTATTTTTTTTTCTCGCTCCTCCTCTCTGTGTGGAGGCCATCTAGATATAGGTAGGTATCCACCATATAGAGAGGGGAGAGTACAGTTAGGTGAGGTGAAAGAAAGCTGCCCCAACCGAACCCCACTCTTTTTTTTTTTTTGTTTATATCGGGAAGCAAGTGGAAATTATCCACAGCGGTACACTACTAATCTTAATCATTAGAATACATGAGGAAATCTAACGCTACCTAATATGTTAAATAAAGAAGTAGTTAAGCCGCGTTTGTAAAGCAATTATTTGATTCATATTCAATTATGTCAGCATGCCGGACATGCAAAAACATTTGCCCCTTCTTGCATTCTGACGACTTTTGTGCTCTATAGGACGCCCGGATAGTCTGGTTTTGCGTTCGTCCTGATCTCCTACCTGCACGCGCAAATAAGGATGACACTACGTTGTGGTATCACAGTGTCAGTTTCCTCCATAACCTCCCTTGATAGAATTGTGACTGATGATGATTTGAGAGTGGTTGGTTTCGAGCAGGCCAATTTGAATTCGAAGCCTATCCGAAACGCTCCCTATGCTTCTTTTTCAATTTCCACTCACCATATGTAGGGGTTGGGTTTTGGGATTTTTCGTTACTATTAATTCAAAACTGGGCTGGGCTCTTTTGCTGTCATTCTCACACCTATGTAACTTCATATTTCCTTTGCTCCTCTCGTTCTTTACGCTGCTAGTTGGCTACTTCTTTCTTATATTATGTAGTGGGACAAGCACGGTGTACAACAGTTGTACAATATTACATTACTAGCTTCTTGCTATCATTGTATCCATTATAACATCACTCAATTTCCATAGCGTCCGGGTCTTCAAAATTCTCCGTTTGCCTTATACCCATGCTCGCATCTAACGGCGTCCAAGCCCCCCATTGCCCATTTACAGTTCCACCCACTAATCCGCTCAAAGTACTATTTGGTACTGCATTTGCTGCCTGGTTCGTTCCCTCACCATCTAATAGTCTATTTGGGGATCTTCTATTGGGAACCGCTTCTACAGTTTTCTCCCGCAATCTCTGTCTCGATTCGATTATCGCTCGCCTGACAACGTCCTTTTGTTCTGGAACCGAGATAGAGGAGGGAACTGAATAGAGAACCAACTCAGTCGAAGTGGGCAAGTCCTTCGACCTCTCACTCACAAGTTGATATGGGATCCTGTTGAGCTTCCTCTCGACATCGGGGAGGTAGACGACTTTATCGTCTGCATCTGATTCCGAGTCTGAGTCCAGGTCAGAGACATATACCACGTTATCTACTTCCATGCGTTCTTGCTCGGCTAGGGAAGGGCGTTGCTTTTTCGGAGGTTTGGGTATTGGAACGGGTGTAAGTTTTCGCGGTTGATTTATGTTGTTGACTAGAGAGAAGTTAGTGCTTGTTGGTAGGTGTGGTGAAGAGGGAGGAATTACAGCTGCCATAATTGAGGTTGAGAAGACTTAGCCTCTTGGAGAGAGGCTGCTCCTCGTTGAGATCATCGGTGGGTTGTCTTTTCCGACGGAACTCTGAGCTCCATTCCATTGATGCGCCAATTCATGAATTTCTTGACCCAGGCGGACAAAATGCAGGTTTCCCACAAATATGGGGTAGTGTTCTCGTGCGATGCGATGGGCGAGCGGGATATTCTTAATCCTACGCTGCCACGGTTTATAGGAGCTGGAGGAAAAAGGTTGCACTTGCATGCCAAGACAACAACAGCATCGGGTAGGACTAGTGACTACGGGAGTATTCTAGAAGTTACGAAGTACGGATACGAAGGGGTGCATGGGGGGTCATGCATGATTAATCATGCATGGCGAGAGTTGGCTCTACTTGTATCTGTTCAAGTATCGAGAAATTCGCGAGCGCGAAGAGAGGTGTCAGAATAACCGAAGCACGGCAATGCACATTCGCTTCTACATGCAGCGAACCTATACTGCAGTATCAAAACTGATCTAAGAGCGTGATATCTATGTAGGGAGGGGCTGTGGAGGAGGTAATAGTATGTACATATTCTTCAGTGACCCAGGTGTATTCAAATGCATTCAGAATCATCCTGGCTGGAATAGAGCGGTAGAAAGTTTCCAGCTCAATATCCGATGCTGGATCAGTGAGTGCTGGACTAGTGAACTCTCATCCCCAATGACAAAATCTGAAGCTGGAATGCCCTTGATCTGAAGCTGGTGATCTTTGGATTCCGGAATGCCTTGGAAACATATCCTTCTTATCCTTGCAAAATTGGACCCACGCATCTCCAACAACATGCGTTGTCATAATCCGCTTGCCACTTAATATCCACCCCTTGGTTATTAAGGAAGGTGGTTGGCCAATTTTCTGACCCACAATCTGTACTCGATTTTTCCACCAACTCTGCAATTGTCCTTTGGGGAATCTTAAACCGTTTACTAGCTTCAGGTTATGTAGGACAACTATTTCTATTCTATCATCCTCATCACCATCCTTTGGAAGTCGATAATGTATAAGAAACATTAAGACTTCTATCTTTTTCTCTCTTGAGTAGCTGCATTTTACTCTTTGAATAGGCCCCCGAACCTTATATACTCGATTTTCCAAACTCTTAGGCTTAGGTCCAGGTCACTGTTTTGCTTTTGCTTGTGGCGTAGCAGAGATCGACTTTCGAGTACCAGGTAGGTGCTGTAGGACATTGCTATCAGATACTGATATAGGCTGAAAAATCGTCTGTGTCTTGGTGGTGCCCCCCAAACATAATATAACAAATAGGCTTAAGCATAAAACTGAACTTCATTGTGGTATTTGAGTTTGCTATTTACATCTTCTGCCTTCGATGAGGTTGATTATTGTTGTTTGCTCAATATGTCGGTATGCGGTCCTTTGCCTTCTTGAGCATAACCCTCCACTCTGCATGCTTAAGCGACTGTGGAGATAATACGGTGTATACGGTAGAGATACTTATAGAATTATAAGGTCGAGAGCTGGCTTTGGTTAACTCATCCATTGCGGCACCTGGACAACCACTAGCTTTCCCTGGCACTTACATCTGACGTGTAGTCTAAATGGGTGACCGCTGGGACCTCAGGGTAATTCAGCCGTGGACACAATTTCCGATGACGGTAGACTAACGTCACACAGGACTTCACGACTACCCAATTTGGGCAACTGGCTACAAGCCATGCGAGTCATTGGCCACAGTTATCTGGCGGTGGCCACAAAATGTAGAGGTAAAGGGCCTGCAAAGTTGGTTGGGAATTTCATTGATATAACAACCACTCCCCCGTTAGGGTAGCTTCTGATACTCTCCCATCACCTTTGCCTCTTGTTCACAGGAATCTCTGTGCCCCCGCCCTCTTGGATATCTTGCTGCATAACCACAAAGATGTCCAAATTATGGCCCTTCAAATTGAATCCCCCCTCCTCTCCCTCCAGCGACACAACCACCCCCGTCCATGAAGGCTCAGAGAGAGCGCAGGCGGGAGCTGGCCCCGCCACAGGTGGCTCTAACTCAGCCTACGACGATTTCTCTGCGAATTATTCACACTCCCCCGGGGCCGGCACAAGGATGCTCCACCGGCAGCTCTCGTACGATACAAATGCAGACGAGAGGTCAAGGTTGCTTGGACCTGGCCGCGGTGCGAGGTTTGGTCCGCTGGACCCAGATGACCCAGCCGTGTCGCCGTATAATCTCTGGACTGTAGGGCCTACTTTTCTTTTTATAGTGGGGTTATATATCATTCTTGCTGTTGAATCAAGCTTTCGCATATGTTGACTGTTGGGGCCGTGCTGTAGGTCCGTGGATTGAGATGGATGACCACAGTGTTGTTGTCTGCCAGTGTGGTGTGGTGGGTGTTGTTGCTGATATCGTCATTTGTTACTCCGCCAGGGATGAATTCGAGGGGAAGTGGTTTTTATGAATTTGCGTAGGCTTCTACTTCCTTGTTTCCGTTGCGTTTTGGTAATATTGGTGCTTATTGTATCCTGCGGGATAGCTATTCGACTATCGCAGTAGCGATGCTCATTGTCACGCTATTGTTTTTTGCGACACCTTCGAGAGCAGAGCAGTATTCGTGTTTGGTTATAACATTTTTACTCTTTGTCGATGCTATTATTATACTAGCAGTGGAAGGCCTCCGTGTCGAAGCCGGATGGGTTGGGATTACGTCTGTGATATGGGCAATGGCCATGTCTGGATGGGTGGTATGTTACTTACTTCCTTCTCCCTTTGCGGAATCCTGCTGATGGGCCCTGTTAGGTTCTTTGTGACCGTATCGTGGAATATGGCAAAGCAGAGGAGGAGGAACGTCTGACTGGCCGCCACGAGACCAAGCGCACTCTCAGAGAATGGAGTGCTGTATTTATCTCGACTATACTTACCTTCCTCCTCATTGGCGTCACTGCCCTACTCACACTTACCCTAATTATGACTGCCCACGACACCTCTCTCACCCCGTTTGGTAGCAGGTACTATGTTGACGGAGAGAAATATCAAGTGCATATTTTTTGTGAGGGTAACAAGAATGATTCTGAGAGCACTGTATTACTGGAAGCTGGGGAATATCCCGTCGAAGGCGGTATGGAGGGTTGGGTCTTTGATGCATATAATAATGGGTCTATTGGGCGGTACTGCTATTGGGATCGGCCGGGGTTTGGCTTCAGTGATAATGCTCCCAGCCCACTGTCTGCTGGGATGGCGGCTGACGCTCTCTCTGAGGCGCTGGTCAAGGCCGGAGAGACTGGGCCCTGGGTTCTAGTGTCTCACGGTGTTGGAGGGTAAGAAATCTCCTAAATCATATTGTATTGCCACGGTCTGACTGTAACGCAGCATCTACTCTCGCATTTTCGCCTCTCGCCATGCTGCCGAAGTTCACGGCCTCCTCTTGATCGATACCCTGCACGAGACTTTGCTCTACCGTATAGGCTCACCAGGGAGGGGCTTCAGGCTCTGGATACGAGGAATCATTTCACCATTAGGATTTGACCGACTTTGGGGGTGGATGTTTAAGAGGGACACTCGCGAGGATCGTATTTTTGGAAGTGCAGCTTACCAGAATGGGAAGCTGATTAAGGCCAAGCTGCAGGAGGCTTTGGTGGCTACTACGTATACCACCAATGAGATAAAAACTGCAAAGGTCATTCTACCGAGAGATGTGCCAATGGCGGTGGTGAGTTCAGGAGAGAGGACTAAGGTATGACCAACGTTCTCTTAGACTTAGATGTGATATCGATATTGGGACGGTAGTAACTGACTTTGTAATCTACATCACTAGAATGACCTCCGCTGGTATGAAGCTCAGCGTGACCTTTCCGGACTCTCGGACAAGCTTGTGGGGTGGGATATTGTGGATCATGCTCCACATGAGGTTTGGAGGACGTTTGAAGGAAGAAAGGTTTTGGAAACGAGGCTGAAGCAGTTGGTTGATGGAAAGAAGAATCGCGCGTTGTGATAAGATAGCGGGAGAGGGATGTATTGTTGGGTACATGATCGACGTTTTCTTCTGAGCAAAGGAATGCGGTTTTGGCTGTCTAGGTTTTGCAGCTCAGCGCTGTGTATTTTTATACGAAAATTCTTCCTTGGTTTGGTTTGCTCGGTTTTTGTAGCCTGTGCCTTTTTTTCTTTTTTATTCTTGTATTCATATATTAGCTTGTTGCTAAGTAGTTATGTGAAGGGAATAATTAAATTTGGCTATAAATACTACAATGGGTGCATATTTAATGTGACACACTCATTTACCCACTAGGTGATGCATAAACGGAATTCCTCATCTCAGAACCACAACATATTCCATTGCGTAGGTTCACAAATCGGAGTGGGAGGTTCAGGGTAATTGCATAAATCTCTAATTGAACACCATTTCCTCAGAGTGGAGGCTTGGGAGATTTCTTTGTCTCTATTCATCAATTGTGGCACCAAAAATAACCTCCAATGAGCAAAAGGAACAAAGAGATTCTCGCCTGATAATTTTGTCCTAATTAAGACTTTGCGACCATACCAGATAAACCTCGAGCTCTTGAGGTGAACATTACCATTTGAAAGAAAAAAAACTAAAGCAATTCTATAACTAGAAAAGCGTGAAAGTATACCTCATAAAATAAATATTCATCTATTCTCTCTAGGAAAATTACTGTACGAGTGGAATTAGGCCCAAACATAGGGGCATCTTGCATGCGCAGAGAAACCGCAGCTAATAGCATCATACGTTTTGCTATTGATAAAGTAAACGGGTGGTGGAGGTCATACGCTCAGTATACTTTTGAATAATAGAGTGCGGTGGGGTTTTAGTTCAAAGGGGTATAGATCCATTCATCTCCTCATTTCTCCTCTTAATCACCAGTGTCAAATGCCCGATGGCTTCCTAAATCCCCACAAGCTTGGCCTACTCATTCTGAGCCGCAGCTGGTATGGGAGCGGCTCGAGGTGGTCGTGTTGAGAATAACCTCCTCCAGAACTCCGGTGGGTCGAGCGGCCTTGAACCGCCATTTATCCGTGGGTAGACATCGGAGAAGAAGTAGTACACTAATTGATGTACTTCCATGTTAGTTTCCCTCTCTTGCCATCAACTTCCCGCAAAAGAATGTGCAACTCACCATGCCCTACCGCGATCCCCAACAAATCATCCTTTGGCAATGTGTTATGTAGAAGTACGCTAAAGCCCAGTAATACCCATGGCAAATACGGGGCGTTGAAGACAAACAACCGCAAGAAACTCAGTCGTATTGCCGGATTTCTCCTTGCCCATATGTACACCAGGGAGAAGCTCAGCGGAGATCCCAAGAATGGCATGCCGGTGAGTGGCGAGAGGGCAATTAGGGTGACGGCGGAGTATAAGATGAGCCAGGCAAAGTCTGCCGTACTTCCATGGTAGTGTGATTCTTCAAGCATGCGGGAGTATCGTGCCATGAAGAATATGTGGAACATAAAATCAAGGGAAAGAGGCCCGAAGTAGAGGAAAGTGGTGATGAGCCGCCAGTACTATGGGAACAGTTAGTGGGTTGGGGAGAATGGAGGTAGTAAATTGTAGCTGAGGCTGCCGATTCCTACCTGCTGCTTTCCCCATGCTGAGGAAGAGCTGAAATGGGTTGACGAGGTTGCATTGGCACAGGACAGAAGTCGCCACGACTGCTGTTGTCCACCACCGAGTCACCACCGGGACGTCAAAGAACCACTGTTCTAATGGCGCAGCCATATGTCAATATGGAAGGAGTGGCGTGCCCACAGATACAGGTATGTAACCTCTCAAACAGTTCTGAGATTTTGAACACTCGTCTAAAGTATGTTAGGATAAAGAGCAGCACATAAACCTGGGATGCAAGGAATGATGGAGTAGAAACTGGCGATGTGGTGAAAGAGCTGTATGCCACAATATCAATGTATGTTTACCGCTGTCCTCAAACGAGTAGGGCTACTGTAAGGGCCATGGCTTTACTTAGCTCGCAACAAATTGGATTCCACAGTTCATTTACCCCTGACGATGACTATCTACTCTATTCTTGGCACCAGTATCACTTTTTCCCACCACATTTACGCGTGTGGCTGGAGCGATGAGCTGCAAAAGTAGATACAACGTCATGTTACCTATGTTACCGGTACTGGTGGGGCTTGGCATGCGTAAAATAATTTCTTTGTTCCTGCAACGGTGGCATTAAGTTGTCATGTGCCATAGCCACATATGTAATTGCAATTATAACCTTTTTTCAGTAGGTTATGAGCCTTCTACATAATATGCAAAATACTAGCTAACAGTAGTGGTAGTCAATCTTAAACTGGGTAATAGTTGTTAGAATGACAAGATTATAAATAGTAATACTGCAATGGAGAATAGATAATAATATATCAAGGAATACTTCACCTTTTTCAGAGGTCGTTGTGCCAACCAGACTAACTTCACCTAGGTTCGAGACTACTTCACCTATAATATATGCGGAACATAGAATAAACATATGGAATATGATGCATGTAAGTATATATATAAGAGTACAAGTATATAAAGGTGGATATATATGTACAAATATAAGTACAAGTACTTATATATGCGAGTGAGTACTATGCATGGTATGCTGGCTATGCTGGTATGATTGTATGCGCATTGAGCTGTTAGAGGTAGCTTACCTAAGTATGCTGGCTTCTATACTGCTGCGTGTGAATATAACACGGGCACTATGCGGGCTTGGCACTATGCGGGTTTGGCACTATGCGGGCTTGGCATTGTGCGGGGCGTATGCCACAACGCCATGATCGCATGAGACTAGAGATTAGAGGCGGGCTTGGCTAGTTGCTTGGTTTCTTCCTGTGTCTCACAAGTTGAGCTTCAATCTGAGTGTACTTCTTCCATAGTCTTTCACTACCATCCACGAAAAGTGAGCTTTCCAGAGACAGACACGAACGAATAACGATCAAGGGATAAGCATTACCTTACACTGTTTCATCTTGCTTCACGGTGGCCTCTCATGTTTTACCGCTACTTTTATCGCTACCTCTCTGTGATCACTCATCCTCGTTCCTCTAGGAACTTTTCCGCCTCCTCTATCCGCCCTGCCCCAAACATTCGAATCAATTACCTGGTGCTGGGCTTGACTTACAAAGACCGACCATTCATTTCGACCATCAAGCAACTCTCCGACGACTCCGTTGAGGATTTTCTTGACACTATTCAGAAACGCCTCGAGGAACGCTTCCGCACTGACTGCCCACCCGGCAGACTCCAAGGATACCGTGTCGACATTCCCCTGTCCACGGGTAGAATGGATACTGCATTCACTCCAGTAATATTAATTTTTCCCTCCATTCACAAATGCTAACGGTACTGCTCACAGGAAGAAAGTTGCACGGACGAAACACACATGGAACACGTCCTAGGCCTCGGACATTATTTTGGTGGTGAGTTTACGAAGCCGGACAAGGAAAAAGTTCAGGTGCTGGTCAAATTGCCGGAAGTGCAAGGCAGGTCTTCCCCTACATTGACTGTGACCCGTCCTTCCTGAATATTTCGTTTTAACTATGCATATGTCCTTAAAGCCCTCCCAAAAAATTTCCAACCGCAAACCAAGACAACAATCGATAAAGTCTTTACCAAGGGTGAGTTTGCTATATAACTAAATAATTGCTCACGTCCTACTGATTGAATAAATTTCATACACCTCAGGTTTGCCATACCGGTCACCGAATCCGAATGTACTTTTGAATACCAGTGGTGTGCAATGGGAATTTCAAGCTTCAGCAAAACTCTTGGCTGTGTTGTCTACTGCTGTCGAGGATCACTACCAGAGTTTCAAATTAGGACTCACTGATAAAACCACGATACCGACATATTTGTATTTGTCTGGTTCAGGGACCGGAAAGTCTCGCCATGCATCCGAGTTTCACCAAAGTGTGTTGAAAAGCTTGCCCGAGGGCCAGACTAAATCAGAGCTACGAGGACGCCTTGAGTCGGCATGGGTATTCTATGTTACACTAGAGAATGGCCATGGTTTGGGTTCCAATGAATGTGCTCAAGATGGAATGACTGCAATTGGTTCTCGAATCCTTCTCCAGCTCCTAGGGGGATCTCTCACAGACATTTTAAATACCTACCAACCTCCACACCCAGAAACCGTCTTTCAACTCATTGCAAAGAGTGAGAAGAAGGACTTGTCACAGCAAACCATCATCTTAGTGGTTGATGGATTACATAACCTACCTGATGACTTACAATTCAACGGCACCTTGACCGAGCTTGGCAATCTTTCCCATGGTGGTTTCAGATTGGTTTGTGTGACTTCAACATTCAGAGACCGTATAGAGACCGCATTAAAGCCCTCGCGCCGTCTGCGTACCTATCTCCCGATTGAGCCCCTAAACCCCCCTACTATACGGGACGAGCATGGAAGCAGTATAGCTGCCTTTCCTGATAAGACCCCTCTTGGTCAGTTGCTTGTTCGAGATTGTGGAGGCCATGGGCGGGCACTTGAGATCTTATGGAATCTGATCAAGGGCAAGGATCTCAAAAGTACTAATTTGAAAGAAATAATGCATGATTTGAGGGCAAAACTGACATCTTACTATCCATTGGTATTCAGAGTCAGGACAGAGGAGAAAGAAGCTATTGTTCGCGCAGCCTTTGTACATCAACTGCTATATGCCTCAGACCCTCTCTCCGGCACTGGGAAAACACCAGATGAGTTGTGTGCACCTGGGTTGGTCTGGTTTGAGGAGGACGAAACTGCCACAGGGTATGGGAGACTCAAAGTAGCATATATCTGCATCTGGGCTATGGCAAATAGTCTCCGAGATTCTATTTTAAGAAATTGGTCTTTTGATGATTATTCAACCCTCTTGGAAAAGGTCAACGAGGCAATCAAGCCATCCTGGGAAGAATTTAAGCGATTCAACATAAGATTTCGATGCCTCAAATCACAGATTTTCGAGAATGGGAGGCTCTTGACGCTAACTGAACTTCATTACGGAGCAAATATCACTGGGGATATTGCTTTCCGCAACCGTCATCTGACACCATCTAAGGCTATTTATCACACCGATACACGCACTAACATTTGCAATAAAACCCAATGGCTGGTTACTTCCTTAGAGGGTACCACTAACATGAGAGAATGCCAACATATCTTGCAAAATGCATCATCTGCGCCATATGGGGACGCCTTCTTATGCCTTGATAGCCCCAATTCTTCAACACCGGTTAACGAAGTTCACCAGTACAAGCTCTACTCTGGTCAGAGAAATATTCGGGAAGCAGAATATCAAAAGGAGCGCCAAAAGGCTGCATCTTCTACGGATTTCTTTATCCTATACACAACACAGGAGCACTCAGGCAATTTCTCGCTACCTCAAAATTCCGCGCTTGTGTGTCAAGATAACTGGGATAGGTACTACGGGTCCTTTGCCGGAAGAGCTTTCATCTATGGATCAGGGGTTGGAGGTAAATGAGCGGGGCATGGTGGGAGAGCGCGGTATAATGCGCGGGATAACGGCACTTCACTCCTAACGGAGGAACATGCGCTGAGTGACCGACCCGGTTTCTGAGAGCAATAGAGAGGAACAATGGTCGCTTAATGCAAAAAGATTCATGTATGCAAGTAACCTTTATTTTGAGATGCACGTACATACAGCCGAAGTATCCATAACAAAACCCGTAAAAACCGTAAAAACCGTAAAACAATAATAACTGTAATAAATCTCTCGTCCTCCAAATCCCATCCGTAACCCTTGAAACTTCCCATATCAAATAGCCAAAGTTTTTGCGGACGCTCATTTCGACCTAACCTGATGTCTACATTTCGAGCAGGCTTTCCCAGCCGAGCACTCCAGCATTTTTTCCAGAAGGATATACTCTGCCGAAACAACCGTCCGAAAAATCTCTCAAACATCAATTGAATAGCATCAAACCTAGAAACATAGCTTGGTTTTAACCTCGTCATAACTGATAAATGCTAAATTTGTTAACTAGGTGGGAGTGGTGAGGCATGCTAGGTTTACCCCGAATATAAACAACTCTACACTGGCACCATTACGGGTAACGGTGAAGTGGCCTTGGAATAATTTGGCTTTGTGTGTAGGCCCAAATGTTGTGTCTAGGTATATTTTGATTTGATTTCTTCTATCATCTGGCGAGTAGAGTGCGAAGGCCAAGTCAATCATCGCGGAACCAGTGTTGTGCTTATCAAAGGAGCTTAGAGATACTTGAATAAACGTCCGCCCAAGTATGAAATCGAAACGCGGATACTCGGGAAAGCCGCGGTTCAACGACTTGCTATAGTGAGGTTCAGCCCTCCTCCAAACTAATTGCCAAAAATTGAGATCAGGAAACGAGGCTCAACAAGCTCGAGGTTCTATCTCGGCATGTGATCGTCGGACACTGTCCCACCCACGTCATTCAAATACTCCCTTAAAGTATAGGATAGGTCCTCTTGGACACCTTCTAGAACGGGTGTGTCATTTCCATCGTCATCGAAAGCCCAATCGCCCATTTCTGGTGTGATGGATGCTCCTGCTGCTCTCACTACCCTCATTACAGCTGCATGTAGAACCAGCAGGTCTGGATGAGGCAAGGAATGGGTGACAGGGTCTGTCGTAGTTAGTGAGAACACAAGCCCTGTCTCAACTGAGAAGAAGTTTGCATCCCGCCCCTGTCGTACTCGCGCCCGAAGCTGTCGACGCCTCCGGCATAGTACAGCGTTGGCGATGGTCTCGTCCTCTTCCTCAAGCTGTTGGACCCCAGGGTCCAACACCTGAGTCAAGTCCCACCTTCTATCCACCATATTAGCTGTGTCCAAACTGTTGTCAGAAAAGAGCTTGCCTAGTAGCTTGCGGGGGTTTATTTTGAGGTAACCAAGAAAATTTCACTTCATAGGACCATAACTGCCCATCATCCCCGAGCCCGGCAAGTGGATCTCCCACAGGTTCCAAAACAAACAATCCGCGTCCAAACCTATTATGATTATCGGGGCTCAAACAGATTAGATTTTCCAATCTATTGATTCTTGTCCGTCCCCTTGCATCAGTTGAATTGAGCAGATATTCCTTAAGCTGCCTGACAACCGATGGACCGGCCAGGAATGTTAGGAATTGGAAGACATCTGGCCTCGCTTCTTCCAACACCCTCGGGTCCCTTCCAATTGAATAAGGGACGATGTGGGTTACCTCTGGGTCGGATGATAGAGATACAACACACATGTGATTATCCCTTTCCCTGACCTGTTATGGATATAGCTATTATTAGCAAGCATTCCTTATATGAAGCTGGCTGATGCAAAGTTACCATACCATGTTAGCTGCCGCGGTAGATCTCAACGTTGCTGTGCCACTTGCTGTCCCACTTGCTGATGAACCACTGCTCCTACCGCCTAGAGCTTGCCCTATTGATATGTCAGCTGATCTATTGCTGGCGAGTGGGGATATTCAACGCTTACATTGTCTCACCGCTCTTGAAAACTGTTCCCCCAATCGGGTGAGATCCCTTGCCGAAGCATTTCGTAATAACCCGTTGACGTATTGGCGGTCCTCATTGCTAGCATGAGCCAGAAGGTTATAATTACATAGTGCTTGGAAAACCCTGGTTGTTTCCACCGGAACCCGCTGCAGGGTAGTCGTTATGTGGGTTCTTAGTGGCAGTTCTAGTGGGGCCAGAGGGGAGGGTCGGAGTGCACTGGGGGGCAAAAGGCGTGGGTACTGATCGTGGGGCATGTTGAGAACTGGACACAGACTGGATTCAAGATGGAGTTTTGTATCTTTTGGTGGAGTAGTAGTGGTAACTAGTGGTATACTATACGCTGTAAAGGTGAGAATGTGTTGGAATGTATCCACGATCTTTATTCCTCTGAGTCTTGGGGAGAAGGATTAGGGAAGCTCCTCCCCCTTCTCCCTAGCCTCGTAGAACCAGTCTGTTGTCTCTAGGGGGGGAAGTCGTGAGGTCACGAACACTGCAATTTATTAACCTGGGTACGAGGCTACCATCAACCCCCTTCGTCCTTAGCAGTCTTCTCGCTTAATACATGATTAGTGTGCGCCACGGGTCGGGTCGGGGCGAGTTTCTCTGGTTGTCACCGACCCGCAGCAACCGCACGTCCAGCCTCATTGTATTTATTACCCTGAACCTGCGCGGGCTTGGCACTATGCGGGCTTGTCATTGTGCGGGGCATATGCCACAACGTCATGATCGCATGAGACTAGAGATTAGAGGCGGGCTTGGCTAGTTGCTTGGTTTCTTCCTGTGTCCTCACAAGTTGAGCTTCAATCTGAGTGTACTTCTTCCATAGTCTTTCACTACCATCCACGAAAAGTGAGCTTTCCAGAGACAGACACGAACGAATAACGATCAAGGGATAAGCATTACCTTACACTGTTTCATCTTGCTTCACGGTTACCTCTCATGTTTTACCGCTACTTTTATCGCTACCTCACTGTGAATCGTTCCTCTAGGAACTTTTCCGCCTCCTCTATCCGCCCTGCCCCAAACATTCGAATCAATTACCTGGTGCTGGGCTTGTCTTTCCAAGACCGACCATTCATTTCGACCGTCAAGCAACTCTCCGACGACTCCGTTGAGGATTTTCTTGACACTATTAAGAAACGCCTCGGCACTGACTGCCCACCCGGCAGACTCCAAGGATACCGTGTCGACATTCCCCTGTCCAGGGGTAGAATGGATCCTGCATTCACTCCAGTAATATTTTATTTTTTCTCTCCATTCGCATCCGCTAACGGTACTGCTCGCAGGAAGAAAGTTGTACGGACGAAACGCGTATGGAACACGTCCTACACCTCGGAGATTATTTCGGTGGTGAGTTTACGATGCCGAACCAAAAAAAAGTTCAGGTGCTAGTCAAATTGTTGGAATTGCAAGGCAGGTTTTCCCCTATATTGTCTGTGACCCCCTTTCGTCAGATAAATGACTAACATTTCTTATTCCACGAAAGAAGTGACCATAGGTAGGCTCCTTTATTTCCATATCCATATCATCTGGTTTCGTGGTCGTTGACTAATTACTGGAGTAGCTCGAGCTCAAACCTTAGAAGCCGCTCACCCGAAAGGACTCCCTTACAGAGCCCCCAAGGACCTATTATCTACTAGTGGTGCACAGTGGGACTATCAGGGGTCTATGGTTGCAAGGGTATTAGGTCCAGCGGTGACAGCACATTACAACTACTATAAACAAGGGCTTATCGATAAACAAACTATCCCGCTTTATATTATTCTTGCCGGTGCCGGGATGGGTAAATCCAGGCATGCAAATGAATTTCACCGCACCGTGTGCAGCTCCTTGGATCTAGCTGATCCAGCCTCCAAAGAGCTGTCTGGTCGACTTAAAAACGCTTGGGTATTTCATGTTAATTTAGAAAATGACACCGCAATCAAATCCGGAGAACGACAGAACCCTGCCGGCGCCATTGCTGCCCGGATGATTCTACAACTACTTGATGGTGATATGGACGAGTCATCAATCTATGCCCGTTACTCCCCTGGATCCCTTAATCCTAAGACAGTACTAAAACTCCTCGCCAGGCATCATTCAAGTCAGCAGACCACAACCCTAATTCTTGTGGTCGATGGGATGCACAACTTCATTGACCCAGAAACTCAAAGTTGTGTCCATTTGGAAGATGCGCTTACTGATCTGGGTAATTTTGCCAGTACACTATCACGGAAGATGTTTGTTCTGGTCTGCTGCACTTCCTTACTGTCAGTCCCAGTACGCAAAGCAATGGGGAGGTCCAACAGGATCCGTATCTATTTACCCGTCGAGCCAATACAGTCACCCACCATCAGTGGCCAACCAGTGACTGATGTCCTCTAGAATAGGCCAGCACTCAGGCAAGCTGAGGAGGACTGTGGCGGTCATGGACGCGCTTTGGAGATTTTACGAGGAAGTAAATCAACAACCAGCTATGAGCGTTTCAAAGTTAATGAATTTGATCGAAATTTCCCTAAAATGCAAGTATGAATCGGCATTCCCAGACAAATTTCCCGCAGTTCAGATTGTGAAGGCAGTGCTAGGGCACAAGCGCCTTGCTCAACAAGATTTTATTCCAGGGACTACAACTACTGTCGATGAGGTGTGCTCAACTGGACTAATAAGGTTTATCCCTATCAACTCTGATGATTCCTCCCCCGGCATGGGTTTTATTGATGCTCCATATATTTGGTTATGGGTCCTATTCAAAAATTCCCTCTTATTTCATAATTTGCAGCTGGACGACTATGCAAGATATGAAGGGAACCCTACATCCCCTTCAGAGTATGTTTGGAGTAACCTTTAGGCTTTTGGGTTGAACTTTAGGCAACTGAAGTCTACAATGTATAATAATGGGGAGGAGGTTGCTATTGGAGAGATGCACTATGGCGCAAGAATGTCCGAGGGAGTACCGGATATAGCATTCAAAAACCATCACCTCAAATGTATACAGCTTGTTAAACAAACTGACACAAGGACAACCAATGATAATATGAAGGTAATCAACTTCCGATGTCATTGTATATATCGGAATGAAGCTCACTGATTTTGTAATAGCAATGGGTCGTCAAAGCGGCCTGGGAAGCAACACCGAGCAGTGAAATCGACTTACGCACTTGCGATTACATTGCCCGAAATGCTGTATCAGCGCCATATGGAGACGCTTTCTTATGCCTTGATAGATTCGGAATCGTTTATTGCAACGAGTCACCAATGGAAGCTCACCATCCGTGAAAACGTTAATTTTACCACGGAAGAGCTCCAGAAGGAAATCAAGAACGCAGCTGGGAATAATGATCTACTTGTCATGAGCATGCCAAATCACTCCTGTTCAATTGTTTTGCCCCCAAATGTTCTTGTCGTGGACAAGAATAACTGGGGGGAATACTATGGACCATTTTCAGGTCGCGCATACCGTATCGCCCAAAGGAATGTGGTTTAGGTCAGCTTTGACAGATGAGTTTGAGGTATTAATCTCTCTATATTTCCCAGCTTATTTGCTGAAGTTATCCAACTAACGATGTAGTAGATGAATATCTGCTTTTCCGTTTGCTTTGCTGGAGAGTTGGTTTTTTTTTTTTGAGTCTATACGTCTATGCAGCCTAATGCTACGAGACCGCCCCGTTCCTCCCCTTTAAAGGTTTTGTACTCTCACGGAACAACGAGTTGCCTGAACGCTGTGCCTCCCGAACCAAAGTGAATACTGCCGAAATAACCCTGACCTCCTCCGCTACCCCCTACCGGCCCTCCCCTCACTATTTCCTTCTCCGTTCAAGGTTGGAGAAGAACGTTTCCACCAGGTCTACCACATATTCACCCCCCCATCCTTAACCTTCTTGCTCCATCTCTCCCGCTTGTCCATCTCATGCCTGCCCATCTCATGCCTGCCTATCTCATGCCTGCCTGAGCCCCCTTCCGTAATCTGAGGGGCTTCCGAAAGCTCAGATCTTCGTTCCCATCTTCCTTCAAAATCCTTGCCTTAGTCATGATGGCTGTCAATACCGAAGTATAGCTATCTTTCTCCGGAAAGGGTTCCCCAAAATAATCCCACCTCCTTCCAGCTTCCGAGTTTCTCCCCTTCTTCAAATTCCAAATCCCGGGTCCCTCATAATCTTCCCCATCAGCCTAGCGTGTGCTGCATCCATGACCGTTCTTGGACTTTCAACCCCAGCAATCTGGCTCACCAGCTCCCGTCTTGACGTTCACGCATTTTTTAATACTTGATACTGCAACTTCTCAAACTCCTTCCTCCTTGCAGTCCCTTTGCCCTCTCCAACTCAGTTCTGATCCCACAATGCCACCGCCCCTATATGCCGGTGTAAGCTGCTCTCCAACTGTTTGCGCCCATCGCCCAATTGGAGTTGCCTAGTCCGCTAAGCTGTGCCAGGATCTTTCTTGCCTTCTCAATCCTGCTCTTCCAATGCATTTTGAAAGACCTACTCTTATCCATTATTATCCCATTCCATTTCACCCATTTGACGTCCTTCTTTGCCCTCCTTCTCTTATTCCTCAAAACAAGCCTCTTGTGCTTGCTGTCTTCCAAAGGTAAGTCCTTTTCCTCCGCTACTCTATTCATGATTTCATCCGCTCTTTCTAGTAGTCTTTCCATGTTAAGTGCCATACCCAGTGTCCTGCTGGCTTCTCCCATATGCCTGTTCCGTACACAGATATTCAGGTGAAGATCGTCCACGTATGAAGGCAGCTCAATATCTATTGCCTCGCACCCATCGCCCATTGTTCTACCGATTTCTTCCTCCATTTCCCTGATGATCGGGGCCATCCAAATCAGGAATATTACCGGCGACAGAGGTGATCCCTGTGGTGCTCCTAGGTTTGTTTTCCCTTTTCCTCTAACCTCTCCATCCCATTCTATCTCAAATTCTCTTGTCTACAAAACTCCCTGATCTACGGGATCCATCTTTCCCCTCATCTGATTTTTCCAGCTCCCTAACTGAAAAACTCCTGATCTGTCATACTCTAGGGCAGCAAGTCCTTCAAATTTGGTGTAGGGGCTGTAGAACTAGGCTGGTCTGCAGAGTACTGGCGTGGTGTGCCAAAAGAGGACTAGCACGAATCCCAAAATTGTAGTCTGAGACCAGAAATGGTAGGGCCAAATCGGTGCCAACCAGACTAATCGGAACTGTCTAGTGTGACTTCCCAAAAAGGTAATCAACCAATACTAGGCAAAATAATATAAGACTACTTACGAAATTTGCTGGATTTTAAATCTGTTCAGAGGCTTATAATTGGAGGTTCAACTACCAATTACTTGGGAATAATACTATTAAGAAGGCTAATAATCTAGAGAATAAGAGATTAAGTAATAACTAAACTAGATATATTAATATTAGATAGTAATATATAATAGAAAAGATAGTTGAAGGGGTTATTAAAATAGAATAAGTATCTACAGCTGAACAGGTTGTAGATATATTTATCAAACCTCTATCTTATCTAATAATTACTAAATACTATATAAAAATACAAGTTTATTTCTTACAGGTATTATATACTTGTACACTATACTTAGTATTCTTTAAACACTTCATAGATATATCTGGCATAAACATCTTAAAAAAAGTAAACTTCTTTCCTAATTATAATGCAATTGCATAAATCTTTTGAAAACAAAACAATGTATTTGGCATAATTAAATAAAACAAAGTATTGGCTTACATAACATACTTCAAAAATGATGCATTTGTACTATACTACATATTATAACTATCTATAACTTATCAAGAAGGCTAAAAAAGGAATATTTAGGAAATCAAAAGCAGATTCTAGAGGACTAAATAACTAATATCTGAAGGGATGTTTTGAAGGGAGATAATACAATTATTAATGATTATATTGTATATTCCGAGCATTGAGAGGAGGTGTAGGAACTAGCGTTCCTATTTAGGCAACACTAGGGATAGATACTTAACTTGGTCATGAGATAAAGGAGAAGATAGACTTAGAAAAGGAGAGAAGAGGTGAAGGAGAGACGTGAGAGAAGACAGAGAGAATACACACACGATAACCGCCTTCTTGTACTGTGATCATCGCGATCGTATTCATTATACTCATACTGTGCTGTACCTCTCTATATCTGGCTCCTAAAGTTTTGGCATCCCTTTAGATTTACATTTCTCGACTTTATCAATCCAATTTGTTGCCCTTTTTATCCTCGAGACGTCTGAAGTAGCTTATGCTCTAGCTGTCTGAATTAGCTTATGCTTGAGACGTTTGAAGCTTGAGATGTCTGGATTAGCTTATGCTCGAGATGTCTGGATTAGCTTATGCTCGAGCTGTCTGAATTAGCTTATACTTGAGACATCTGAAGTAGCTTATGTTTGAGACGTCTGAAGTAGCTTATGCTCGAGATGTCTAAAGTAGCTTCCTTCCATATGCCACCATCACCCGACTACCCCCTCTTCCGACATACTCCACCCCTGTTGCGCCTAGCAGCTTCGTTAATATCGATCTGCCATACTTCTGCCTTTGAGTCCGCTTCCGCTTGGAGCGTAATTGCCGGAACCTCTACTCTTTCTACTCTGCCTCTGAAGCTCAAGATCTCATTTCCCTCCTCACATAGGATTCCTGCCTTACTCTGAATCGCTGACAGGACTGAGGTATATCCGTCAGACCCTATCAGGTATTCTTGGCCAAAATCCTGCCAATCTCTTCCTTCCTCCTCATTCTTCCCCATGCCATCATAAAATATCAGGTCCCCAAGCGCCGTGGGATCCCGCATTATTTTGCCCATCACCCGTATCCAAGGCCATCCTCGGTGATTCCACTCCTGCGATCCGGCTTACCAGTTCCATGCTAGATCCATGCGTCGCATTGATACACTTCTTCAGCGCATGATACTGTAAGCGTTCGAATTCCTTTATTCTCCCTTGTCGTAGGTTACTAGCCACTTCCGAGATCACCTCCTGCCCCAGCTTTGTGCCTTGAACCAGCTTGATCAATCTGTAGCCAATGCCATCTGGCCCCGGTGCCAATTTATTGTTGGTTCCTGCCAATGCCTTCTTTACCATCCCTTCCAGTTCCTTTTATCCAAAGCACTCCTCCTCTTCCCCATTCCCCATTTCCTCACCCTCGTCCACCTTTCTGCCGTCCTCACACCACCCGAAGTGGTCTTTGATTAGGCCGTTTTCTTTTCTTCATCCGTTACTAGGGGTTCACCATTACTACTGACCAAATCTCCCATGCCCCCTTCAGATGCCATGGGTCTTTTTCACCGTGTTCCTCACAGAACACCTTGCTAGCACTCCTTCTTTTTCATTCTCACTAGCCCTCGTAGCTTCTCTTTCTCTGCCTTCCACCTGATCAGCCTCTCCTTTTGAGTCAGGCCACAGTTATTTCCTTTACCCCTTCTTGCCTCTCTTGTCATCCTCAGTTGTTCCGACAACTCTGTGTCCCACCATTTTTTTGACCTCTCCGTGATTCTCATTGTATCTAAGAAACCCTTCCGTAGATCTTTTAGTTTCTCATACGGAGTGCTCCCTTCCAATCCTTTGAACCACGAGAATCTCCATTGCCTTCCTCCTCCTCTTTCTTGCTACTTCTTTCCATAGCAGGTCACAATCTATCTTTTCCCGAAGGACCTCAGACTCAGAATTTTCTCCGGACCAGTCGATGTCTGTATGTAACGCCCAATGATCTGACGTTAGCTTCTCCTTCTTTTCCCCGGTCCATGTCTTTAGTCCACGGCTAATGAAGAAGTCGATTCGGCTCATCTCGTGTCTGCCGTCTCGGATTCTTTCCCAAGTGGGGCTCGTGTCCTTTCCCCAATCTCGAAGTCCCTTTCCACCATCCATTCCTCCATCATGGAGCCTCTTGCATCGGTTCCATTCAAGGGGTCCCACGCTTCATGGTGTGTGTTCCAGTCCCCGACCAGCCCCTCTGCCTCATCCAGCGATTCCAGTCAACTCTGCCATGCTCTCCCTCCTATCTTTTCGTCTGCGTACACCCCGCCGAGTGTTTTCCCCCAAACCTTGACCAACACCGACCTCTTATCCTCCCTCACTATCTTGACCTTGCCGTCCAGACTCTTCCTCCAGTATACTACCACCCGTTTGCGCCCTACCACCTTAGACCCCATCGTAAAAGATTGATGGGTCTGTGTCCCTTGACCTTTTTTGTCCACCCAACATTCTCCCACAAACGCAATATCCTATCTTCCTCCCTTTACACCATTCCAGAAAGGTGTAGGCATTTTCGTGAGACCCTGCCACTCGCAGGCCCTTAGAAGAGGCTCGGACCCGCCTGATCTGATTCCTCCGCACTCCAGTCCGAATTCTTCATTGCGTAATTCGGGGGGTGTGGGTTCCAATCACACACTATGGGGTCCTCCTCCACCTCCGTGATCCTTGGTTCTGGGATCTGGAAGATGACTTTTGGCCCTATTCTCCTGTTGGAGATCGGGGTCCTTTCCTTTCTTTTTCCTTTTCCGACTACCTTACTAAAGCCCTCCTCATCCCTCTCCGGCTCACCCTTCTTTCCCTCTTCCTTTTCCTCTTCCACTCTCTTTTGTTGTTTTGGGGCTGACCCCCTTCCCATGGCTCCCACAACCTCTGAGTTCCTCTTCGGGACGCCCTGGATCCTTGACGACATTGCCCTTGATTTCGAATTGCACTGGGCCATCTTGTGTCCATACATCTTGCATGTATAGCACTGAACTCTGCTCACCATTGTCCCTCCTGCTCGCTGTTGTTGTATCTGCTGGAACTGCTGTTGTCGTTGTTGGTAACCGCCTTACTGCTGGTACCTTCCTGCGATTCCTCCCCGTTTTTCCTGTTCTGGTGTTGGAACCTTCCATTCACCGGGTTGTTTCCAGCTTTTGGTCCCGTCGGCGGGGAGTTCCTTTTTTGCGGGATCCTCTGATCTGCCTTCGGACCAGTGGGTACCATTTTTCCCTCCTACCATCTGCTCCCCCTCTTTCGTCATTTTATGTCATTTGCGTCTCAGGGGAGATAGGACGAGAGATATCCAAAACCCTCTCTTTTTCGTATTATTATGCTTACAGGCCTTAAAGTGCTCTACCGGTGCATGAACTATGTAATTAGACATCTAGCGTGCAGGGTCTAAAACCTCTCTATTGTGAAGATTATAGTTTCTACAGTAGCCTGACATGGTTTAACTGGTAAAGATTACGTATGTACTTACTAATATAAAATATGAGTCCGTTCCGCAACCAGACTAGTCCGTTCCGCTCCGTGTCCAATAGAACTAACTACATACTGTACATACCTAGGACAGCTAGATCCGTGGCTTGGCATACTCTGAGCTCAACACTACCAGATGAGATGATGTTTATTTCTCTAGGCCTAGCTAAACCGAACCACTATTACGAACCACAATGCCTGTTCTACCCACTGGGCTGAAGCACGTCCTCTCCTCGCCAGTATTGTCCCCTGCTGGCCCACCTCCCACGAAACGATCGCGCGTCTCAGTCCCCTTTGCAGTGTCATCTCCGCTTAGGATTAAACGTGCGCCTGCCAACTCTGCAGCCAAAGCAGCTGGTTTCCCCGAATTCCCGGATGGAGATGTGGAAATTATATTGCCTTACGGAAAGAGATATGTGTTGCACCGGGCGATCCTATCGATGAATTCAAAATTCTTTAGGGCGACTTTGGGTGATAATGGGGGGGTAAATGGTGCTTCGGAGAAGAAGGGATCTAAAAGGAAAAGGGCAGAAGATATCTATACTGGAGAGAGTTCCAACATAAGATACCGGTTCAGGATTAAAGGGAAAGGACAAGATGCTGTCCTTGTCTTACAGGTCTGTTCCCATATATGACTGCTCAGAGAAAAGATAGGACTCACATAGTGCAGGATGCGTCAAGTCGGGATGATCCTGATTCGGGTCTTCCTCCGCCAAACTCAGGTAGCAAAACCCTTTCCCCAAATTCGCAGGAGGAGGAGTTCATCGAACCACCATCATCGACATGTTTCAATTGTGGTATAACCATAGAAGATCACACCTTCGGGTCTCTTGATAGATGCCCCGGATGTGAGCAGCTCCATCCAGCAGATGCATCTGGCTTTGACGTCTTTACTCAGAATGCCTATGAGAACCTATTTCTCATTTATTACAACTTCACGCCGACATATATTTATCAGACCAAAACACCATCAGAGCAGTGCTTCTTTCGATTAGTGGAAGTTGCCCAGAAATATGGCTCATTACGGGCTGTATCAACTCGCCTTGATCACGACCTTATTGCATTGGGAGATACTCTGTGGTTACATATTTTCTGGGATTCATTGTCATGGCTCGCCCTGAGCCTACAAATACGCTCTCAAGCCATATTCAAAGAAGCCACAATACATATCATTGGGCGCGGACTGATAATATCTCATTTGGCCAAACTACAGTCAATTAACATACCGCAGAAAGTCATCACGATGATGCAGCTGAAGTATAACCAGGTGGTACGGTTGGGACATATTACTGAACGGCAGCTGCGTGCACTGAATTACCCAGGGGATCCTACGCCGTATAATCACACCAGCGGGGATTCGACGAATTGGCTCGCCCTCAGTCTCTGGAGATCCTTTGATTCAGATTACTCTGCACGGGTCTTTGGCCGGGATCAGTCAGCTATTTCTACGGGCATGGAGCTGCCAGAACTGTCCGCAGAGTATTTTCGCTTGTATTATACGAGCGGGGAGGCCTACCTGGGGGAAGCGGAACTGTACAATTTTCTAGTACAATCTGGGTATTTCAAACAACTTGATGATGTTAGTAGTGGGATGCCAGGAGAATCGGCTGCCAGTGCATTTAGGAGGGATGTAATGATGTTAAAGGAGTATGCCAGAGAAATTGCGGAACCAATATGCACGAACGAGAGCAGATTGGGGATCAAAGAGTTAGAAAGGAGGGGTGGAGGGTACTTGACTTGCATAACATGGAAGGAAGAAGAGATGCCCTGGTGGGGAGAGGACGAAGCTTGGTAGTCTTTATTTAGTGTTTAATATTGTTGATTAATGATGGGTTTGAGCTCTGGCAGTTGGCGCTTGACCTTTATGAAGCCTCACAGTGGATACTTGCCTTGAAACGCCTATTCAGTTTCCCCAACGGCTGTTTGAAACCTGCAGCCGCAGTCTGTGTGACCTGCAGTTGTAGGTCCGCCACCAATAGCCTACATTAGTTAACTTCTGGATGCGATAAGTTGGTGGCCTTCATACAGCAAAACTTGCCTCGGATCCTCTCCTGGAGTTCTCCTCCATCCACGGGAACTGGGCTACGCTACGACTGTTGTGTTTTTTCTGGCTTACCCGTGCCTGTTCTATGGTATGGAACAATGTGCCTTTACCTTACTCTGTACCGGTACCTACCTACTCGAGTACATACTCTTTGTACTACAAGGAATGTTCCGAACTGTTTCAGATCTCTACTGGCCCTAGTCTGCTTATGGTGTAGCTCATTCTCCATTTACGAACTGATGTTGACCTTGTTTGATTGGTGAAGGTTTCCTCTACTTATTTATCCTTCTTTTACTACATAAGCATTGCGGCGGCGGGAAGCGCCAGTATATTCAGCTTGTTTCCCGTCCCCAGTTGAGAATCCATCAATCTAGTTGCTGGTGAAGGCAATTAGCACTCTGCTCAAATACATTGACGTGCAGTCACATGGTTTCCCTCACGTCTTCGTCGGGCCGTCCCCCAAACTCCTCGCCTGTCGATGTGGAAATCACAACACTCTCACCATCGCGTGGTCTTTCCTCTCCCAAGCTTCAAGGATTTCACATGCTCAATATATCGGATGAGAATATTGGGGCCAAGGTTGGAAACCATAGGCCGGTACCCCAGCTCGAATTGGTTCAAACAATGCAGGGCTCGGTGGGTGAGTATAAGGTGTACAGGCGGAGGTGGGCTGGACTTCTCGTGCTAATGGTGATGAATATTGTCATTAGTTGGGGGGTAAGACTCGCACGATGTGTTTCTTAATTGGAACAAGGGACTGATTCATGGGACGCAGTGGCTTTCCTTCGCACCTGTCAGTAATTATTCCCAGGAGTACTTTGGGTTATCTTCCATGACTCCAATAAACTGGCTCTCCACTGTGGCATTTTTTACATATGTTGTGATTTCTCCGTAAGCCTACTCTATCCTTCATCGTTGCCTCAAATTCTGACCTCTAAACCCAGGGTAGTTCCTCGTATCGTCAACAAGCGAGGTATCAGGGCAGCTGTATGGATATCGTCACTACTCACCCTCTTGGGATTCTGGGTCCGATACATTGGTGTAAAGGTTGGGAAAGGTGGGTTCGGTTTGGTCATGCTGGGCCAGATTTTTATTGGCTTTGCACAACCATTTGTTTTAAATATCCCGACTTACTATAGTGATTTGTGGTTTACCTCCAATGCAAGAGTGTCTGCCACAGCATTGGCAAGCTTGGCCAATCCATTTGGTGCTGCCATTGGTCAATTGGTAAACCCAATTCTGGCTACAAAAGCATCTGAGATACCCCAAATGGTCCTTATTACTGCCATAGTTGTATGATACCTCTTGTCTTATCATGATTGGCACCTTTTAACAAGAAAACAATAGGCAACCGTTCCTGCTATATTTGCTCTGTTGATTCCAGCGAAACCACCAAGCCCACCATGTGTATCTTCTATGGAGAAGAAATTGCCTTTGAAAGAAGCTCTTAAGGTTGTTGCGAGGTCAAAGAATTTCTGGCTCATATTCTTGATGGAAAGTGTTCTAAGAAAATCTGCAACTAGTGAATTCCAGACTAACATCCATCCAACAGTTCGCTGTCTACCTGGGATACTTCAATGCCTACTCTTCATTAATTAATCAAATTTACGAACCATACGGATATAGCACGGACCAGGCTGGTTACATTGGGGCAGTTCTCATTGTTGCCGGACTTGTTGCAGCGGCGATACTGTCACCAATATTGGACCGAAGGCATGCATTTCTCACCGCTATCCGTGTCCAGGTGCCTCTCATAGGATTGGCTTTTATTGCCATAATATTCACACCTACTAGTCCACCCAATCTGGTCGGGCCTATGGTAGTCAACGCGATCCTGGGTGCCGCAAGTTTTTCACTATTGCCGGTCAGTTTGGAATATTGTGTTGAACAGACACATCCTGTGAGTCCCGAGGTTACGAGCACGATTTTGTGGATGGGTGGACAATTCTTGGGAGGAATATTCCTGATTATTATGGATGCAATGAGGGATAAAGAGCCTGGGGGTAGTGCGGGCAGACCTGAGAGGAACATGTGGGCTGCACTGGTATTTGAGGGAGTGGGTGCGGCATTAGTCATACCGGCTGCATTCTTTGTGAAGAAAAGAAAGGCTGGAAGAGGAAGGGTGGAAGCGGATCAGGAAGCTGCGAGAGCGGCTGCTGCTAGGAGGGCAGAATGAAAACGTATGGCACTCATTACCTGGCTCATAAGAAAAAGGAACCTTGGGTGGCGTCCTAAAGGATATTCTTTCCATGACAGAAATGTTTATTCGTCGCTGAGGTTGCAGCCCGAGTGTTTAGGTCATTGGACTTCGGTGGAGTAATTGTTCCTTATAGAACCATCCTAACTTGACGTGACTCAGTTGCCCACCTTCCATATCTTCCCTGGCTACCACATGAAACTGCCACTCATGGTTCTATCTACGTGTACGGGATAAGCCGACCAACAACTCTCCGGAACAAGAAATATTGAAGAATTTTAAGATCAATAGTAACCTCCAGGACCTGATAGAGACGGTTCTTCTCGGCTTTCCCTGACATGGTTGGAGGTCGAGGGCGAGGCCAGGACAAAAGTAGTACAAATAGTTAATGTCCAGCAACTGAAAGTACAATTGGTACTCCAGCGACAATCTGACGGTCGGAGTTTAATCCGCGTCAGGTATAGAAACCAAATCCAAGATGCGGCAGAGGGAGATGATTGGGATAGTAGGGTATGAGTGGGGAGGGGGGGGGGAGGAGTTAAGTTATGAAGAGCTGAGTTCTTCTTAAGATCGGGAAGCAGAGATGCGAGGAGAAGAAGGTAGAAACAACTTCAGTCAATAAAGGCTTTCAGTCGAGACCGAGGTTTGCCGTTATCCGTACTGCGAGTACTTGATTGCTACAAGGTAAAAAAACGGGTAACACGCACAAGGTAATGTTCGGGACTAAGAGATTCTGTTGCATGGGACAGAATCGTCCAAGAGTTTCCAGCGAGGTGGCTGCTCACCCCCGTTTACGCGATATTCGTTTCACGGGCTTTAGCATGCATGCCGATTCAAACAAAGAAGGAAAACAACAAAATAATGAAATTCAATGATCCCCCATCTTTTTTTTTTTTTTTTGGGGGGGGGGGCGTTTTACCACATCTAGACGGGTGTCATTGGTTTTTTCATTCTTCAAGCTCGACCACTTGCTCCTGATCTGGTAAGAACCGTCAGCTGGGATGTTTCAGGGATAAAAGCTTAGTGGAAGGGTCCACACCATGAAGCCGACGTGCGGCTTTGATAATCCTTTCAGCACGGTCTTGGAGCCGTTTTCTGAGCATTCCTTCCTCCTCGATCTTTAGCCTCAGTCGCTGTGGCTGTGCCTGTTGCATGGCAAAGAATAAATTAAGCGTTCAGTTTCGTCATTCATAAGTCGTCGACAGAGATCATGTGCAACTTTGCAATCAGACTAGAGACTGGAGACCTACAGCTTCGAGAATCAGAATCAAATTATTTGCTTCAGCCGCTGCAACCGCAGCTATGCTCCGTAGTCCCTAGACTAGATTAGCACAAGAAATTGTATAGCTGTCTTCAGACTTACGGCGTTGTATATCATCCGGGCCGTGTAGCTCTTTACGAATGGCAGCTTCACAAGTTCCATCAAATCGTCCTTGACGCCTGTATTCATATTTTATTAGCAAGCAAAAACGTCTTGCCATAGATAGAGACGGTTTGTAATTACCCATATCAAGTCTATATGTATAATGTTCCAAGAGCACCGCGAGACCACCCCATCCCATTTTCTTGCAGAAGGTTCCTGTGGTACTTGCAAATCCTTTACATGTACTTGCTAGCTGCTGGACAAAACCACGAGGAGTTTCGTATTTGTTGGCCACATGGTGAATGGGGATCTCGTTGATGAGATCTCTCAGCATCAGTGAAACGAAAAATCGCCTATGAACCCGTAGTTTCTCAACGTTCTCAGGAGAGTCTTCTTTTAATGTCCCTCCCCGTGCCCTGTGATACCACTCAGTGTCTTATTGATATATCCAGGGAATTGCAGGAAAACATACATCCGGTTGACAAGCGCAGGATTTACCCCCACGAAAGTCACTGTTCTCAATCCACTTTCGTCCAATACCTCTATTTCATTCATAAGGATTTTCCAGTTTACTTCGGTTAAGCCATATATCGGCGTGAAGTTATATATAATATGCATATCCGTTTCCAGGTTGAAGGCCATCAACGCACGACTTAACTCACGATGAAGGAAGACACCCTCTTCAGGGCCAAATCCAGATACTACCGTAGCAATACCTATTGGTGTAGGCTCGAAGCCGCCAGTATCGTCCTCCCTAATAAGCTCTGAAGATGTAAGAGAAGTGAGGGAAGACTGTACGAGAGCTGCTATTGCAGCTTTATCCTCTGAGGTATGATAAAGCAATGTGCATTGGATATAGTCATCAAGTGAATGGAGACTTGTGGCTAGGCGTGTTGAGATTACCTCTAACAGGGCTCTGTTGTTAAGTGTTAATAAGGCAAATACCAGGACAAACAGGAGTGATACCTACCTCTGAATACCAACTGTGAGAGAGCTCTTTACCCTTGGCATTGGGGCCTTGAGTAGCTCTTTTACCGCGTCTTTATCGACTTTCGGACAACAGAGGTAACTCTCTCCAACAGTATCTTTGCCTTTACGCCCTGCTCTTCCTCTCATTTGCCGTCTAATCGAGGGGTATTTCAGCATTTCATCATACCAACATGGAGGAGATAATCGTACAGCATGGCAGGAGTCAATAACGTCCGCCCTGTTCTTGGGTGTATGATAACTCTTCTTGCTGAAAAACCCGGTTAGCTTGTCATCGGCTGATGAATTTGTATCAAGACTACCAACCAGGCAGGTTTACACCAGCAGCCATTGTAGGCGTACAACATATCACCTTCACAAGACCCTTGTCATATGCCTCCGCAACCATATCACGTTCCTCTGTAGTCAACCCTAGAAAATCATCAGTTGAAAGTAATTAGACCATGCCTGAAACGTACCAGCGTGATGAAATGCGACTCCCAAAAGTATAGATTTCCCAAGAATACGGTCGAGCCCTGTAATTGAGGCAGCTAAGTCACGAATGACTTCTCTTCTTTGCTCTACCACGTCTTCATCGGCGGGTGGCATAAACTGCCCGAGTAATTTCTTTCTAATGATGTTAACGTCCTTCATCAAGCGGAATCATAATGCTGGCCATACAGTAATTCTTTCAGTCATATCCCGCGTCGGACAAAAAACCAATGCGCTATAGCCTTCTACCACGCACCCATACGCTAATGATATAATAGCATTCATGACGGGGTCCTTCAAGTCCTTTACCTCGCTCGGGGGTATGTGAGCAATGAGTTGATTGTGCTCATTATAAACCTCATTTTCATACACCAAATACTCTTGCAGGGGAATAGGCCGATATGTTGAATGATATTGGCAAGCTTGAAGCCATGATCCAAGCTCTGATATATTCTAAGTTCACTTCAGTCAAAATGGAAGTTCGTGCCCAGTAAGTTCAGGATAACTCACACTCAATGTTGCAGACATGCCAATCATCTGCAATGATTGTTGCAAGCATAATAGCTTCGTCGCAAGTACTTCAAGAATATAGCTTCGCATAGGTTTTAGTGATTTCATACCACCGTAACTGGAATATCATACCCTCTATGATCATCCTCCAACATATGTAGCTCATCAAAGACTACAACCCCTAAACCTCCAATTGAGCCGTCCTCCAAAGCGGCATTCACAATTGAATTTGCCTTGAGATCTCTCAAAAGTCAAAAGTCAGAAGTCTCCTTTAAAAAAAGTGAATTTGCACTAATTACCTTTTCAATTGTGCAGACAGATATATCTGCGTCCTTCCAACCAAGTGAAGATTTCGCCCCTCCGTGATACCCTGTGACATTTATACAAGGTTCTATTCCCTCAACAACTTTCTTCAAGAATTTGACCTTCTCAGTCACGATAGCAACATACGGTAATACCACGATAGCCTTCATTCGGGTTTCCATCACTCGCTTGATCATTAAAATTTCCGCGACTGAACACTCACTATGTTAGACTTAATCTATTGTCATTTTATTTATGATGAATATAATATAGGGCCGAGAGCGGCAACAGCTCACCAAGACTTTTCCCTGCAGATGTTGGCGCGGTATAGACCAGATTCTTCTCCCCTTCCAAAAGCCCCGGCATAGATAGACACTCTGCTTGCCATTCATACATCACCTCAATTCCACAGTTCTTCAGCCCCTCAACGAAATTTGAGTCCAGGCCCCATTTTACATGAGATAGCTGAAGAATATCATTACGAGATGCATCGGGTGTAGGGGATTGGGTAGAGGAGCGATATTGCTGCTGAAGATGCTTGGTGGTAGCTTTGTCTAATATAGCGGGGTACGTGCTCGGAGAAGGTAGAGTTGGGTATAAAGGACCTTTGGTTGCATGCCGATATGGGTGCGCGGATGAGACTCGACCACTGTTAGGAATTTTAGGTCTTTTCAAAGGCTGGTTTAGAACGTTTTCAAGAGGCGATTCTCGGGAAGGCTGCATGTCTACAAGATTCAATCAGCATTTCTTGATCCTGAAATATATAGCGTCCTCAATTATAGGAGCCGTAGTTTGTTGTTTTATCGCCAAGACCCAAACAATCATGTGAGCATAGTATTCAGGGTAAACACCTTTATATTTGGGGCTCTGACTAGAAATCAGAGCGAATATTACAATTCCATAAAATACACTTCCGAAGTAAGAGGACAGTTTTAGTAGAGGTTTATGACTTCCAAAAAGACATTAAAAATTGATTTATACTAGCATACTGGGCCCGCACTTTAAATAGCAGTTGCAGAGGTAGAGAACAACCAGTCTCCAGTAATGGACACCAAGAACCCAGTGAACAGCTTGATAACCCTCCCCCGGTCTGAATGCGTATACAATTCCTCTTTGTAACGCAGATAAAGGATGCACTCGTCACTGACTATACTATACAGAGTCGGACATTGGTAATATTAAGGCACTCAGGCACGTAGCAGCATTCTCAACCCTGTCTTCGTTGTATATGTTCCTTGGCAATTTTGATTGTCTTTTGTGGAATGCCTAGATTTAGTCACGCCATCTGTTAGCTTGTGTGGAGATAAGTAAGCCTGTTCGAACACTCACCCGCAAGCTTTGCAACTATTAGCGCATGTGAGTTGGAATTCACTCCCTTCCTCAGCTTGTGAACATATGTGAATCCACCATCTTCGTGCTCTTGTACATCCGTACAGTAATATCCGACCTTTCTATATCGATGAGTCCAGTCCGCCACGTCATGGAAGTGTGTTGCAAATAATGTCCGCGACTTATTGACTTCGTAGAGATGAGCAAGGCAAGCAAATGCTATCGCCGAGCCTTCAGTTGGTGCAGTCCCTCTACCAAGTTCATCTATAATTACGAAAGATTTCGATGTCGCTTTCCTGAGAATATTGGCCGTCTCTAGCATTTCAATCATGAATGTTGATTGATCCCGAAAAAGATTATCTGCTGAGCCAACCTGGATACAGCGGTAAGCAATGTGCTCTATATCCATGAGAACCAGTCACCTTACTCTGCTAAAGACTTGGTCCACCAGACCAATCTCTGCATGGTCCGCCGGCACGAAACAACCAACTTGGGCAAGGATAGATATCAATGCGTTTTGTCGCAGAAATGTGCTCTTCCCAGCCATATTTGGCCTGTTTGGGTTAGTTTACGACTCAAGGGGTTCAGGTATATGCATAATTACCCTGTTATCAACCATAGCCTCTCCGATGTGCCTACGATGCAGTCATTAGGAATGAAAGTCCTTCCTTGCTCCCAAAGCCCGTCTTCCACCATGGGATGTCGACCGCCAATTATTTCATGCCTTGATCTAGAACAATTAGTTGGCATACATAGATTTGCTCATTTGCTTTAACCCTCGTACTTTTTATTTAAAATAGGCCGCGTGAGGTTCTTTTCATGAGCGAGCGTTGCAAAAGACGTTGTAATATCAAGCTCATCCAAGACAGCGCCATTGTGCCGTAAGACTACTAGAGAGTTGATGACCTGTCTCAAAAAGTCAATACAGATCACTTTCCCATACTGTCGGCAATTCTTGGAGATTATACGAACTTCGTCTCTCAATTTGCGGAACACCGCCTGCTCTTCCGTCCTGACATGATGGCGGGCTAGTTCAATTTTCAGGCCTAGCTCCGTCCAATCCTTGGTCACATTAGTACGTCAAAGGTCATATTTAATGAGTTTCATGCAGAGTAGTCCGCCTACAGGATGTTGGAAAGTCTTCGTAGTTCTACTAGAGCCGATGGGCACAAGGCCTGGAGATTTCAGTGATGCAGCTTTTATATCCTTCCCTTTGATGTGACAAAAGTGACCTTGGCCTGACGCCCACTTCAGCGTCAAAGAAGCAACCCCTGTTATATTTAATTATGATGCTGCAAAATCATGGAGTCAATGCTATGGACTAACCTAACTTTTCCCGCAACTGCTCTGTAAGCTCCTGTTTCTTCTTGAATAGCCTATCCAATTTCGTATGAAGTTTCTTGAGAGTGGGCGAAGCACTAAGTGATCTCTTGTCAGTTATGACACCAATACGAATGAAAGAGCACTCGGTCATGCTACCTTCTCGACATTAGCCATGGCTCAGCTCTGAAAATCCCAGATTTGCCTTCATAATATCCGCTGGTATCCGTTTCCTTCCTTTCCCAGGCAGTCTGCCTATAATTGACAGTCGGCTCATCAAGTTTATCCCCGATATGTACTGCTGCTTCCTCCATCTCAGCCAACTTAGCTGTCTCAGACTCTTCGATCTTTTGTTGCAACATTAACCCTTCTTCATCAATTGAGCTAATTATTATCTGGGCTAAGTTAATGGGTATATCCAGTCTTGAGAGTAGCCGCTCCAAGGAAGAACCATCCGCTGCCTCAGATGATAAGCGGGTTTGGATACTTCGTGTGAGCTCGATAGTACGTGCTAGGGACAGTAGGTCATCTGCTGAACCCCTCCCAAAGGAGAACCTCTGTGCTAGCCTTTGTGAATCATGCGTACGTTTGAGTAGTGCAATGATATCATCTCGAAGAGCACCGTTATGATAGAAAAACTCCACAATATTTAATCGATCCTCGATCGTAGTCAAGCAAGTTATTGGTGAAGCTGAAATGATGTTAGAAGATGTCTATCAAGCTATACACAGTTGAACTCACATAACCATGAAGACAAAAGCCTCGTTCCGGACTTAGTGACCGTCCGCTTGATTGTGTGCATGAGACTCCCTTTGGAAACTCGGTCACGAATTGTCTGCTTTATCTCTAGGCTTCTCATAGAATTTGAATCAATGCCCATTATGTCTTTGGGTAATCTTTTTATTGGAGGCTGTAATTTGACAGATAAACCAGGGAGTTGTGCTTTTACATATTGTAGTAAATGTGTCCCAGCCTGAATCTCTAGCTCGCTAAAATCCGGCCTCAGCTGTCGAAGCGCAGGTCGTTCCAGCATCTCCTCCCAAGTATCGCAAGCATCGACGGGCTTCTTCAGAAGTGGTGGTTCTGGGGAGTAAGTAACAAAAATCTTATCTTCTTCGAGTCGTCTAACAACATAACTATTATTCCTCCCTTGGTATTTATCGCTAACCACAACTTCACGAGGCCCAATACGTGCTATGTCTCCCCCTAAATCTGCCATGGTGCTCTCTTGTGTGAAAAAATCACCAGTAGATAAATCTAACCAAGCAAGGCCGATTGGTTGAGAAAGAATCTCGTCAAGATCATCCACGGAGGCTTCACTAAGCAACTCCCGAGCCGATAATGCAAGCAGGTAGTTGTTATCGTAAGCGTCTAGAAATTTCTCATCGATCAGAGTCCCAGGCGTGATGATCCTAGATATCCTCCGGTCGAACATGAGCCCTCCCAATTTGCCCTTCATTTCGTTTGGGTATTCTTCACTGATCGCAACGTATTTGTGGTGTTCCTGGACCAGCACCCTAAGCATTCGATCAAGTTGATAGAAAGGGAAGCCAGCCTAAGATTGTAATAATCAGTATGCATTCATATTAGCGTTGCCCAGCGACTACGGTACCATTGCTACTGTCCCGGGCCCAGCTTTCCTTTGTGACACTTTCAGGCTGAGTAGAGGACCCACCTCCTCAGCATGTTCAAAATAAAGCTGAAAGACCATTCGTCAGCGGAAACTCACGTCTGTGTCAAAATATATCAGAGAGACATTCAACCTCGTAAAAGCCTCCAACTCTGGTGAGGACTACACAAATAGGAAACTTATCCATATTTTTCCTCGCCTGTTGAATGACAGGTGGGTATGTCGGCTCCAAATCACTTGGTAAGGGGTCCAGTGGAAGGGTTCCTTGGGGAAGCTCCTCCAAGGTCAAAATTGTCTTTTTTTTCGCCCCACGAGCCCAAATAATTGTGCCTGGATTTAATGTGCATCGGGCTGCAAGCAAGCGAGGCGCATTGAGGGAACTCTGACCGGAAAGGGCCGTATAACTTCGACTAAATATCATATACATGCCATGGGTATTGATGCATCTCTTCACCAATGTGGCTGAAGCAAAGCCCATTTGCAAAATTTCTTTGTGCGGAAGTAAAATAAGAGAATATACTTTCCAAAGAGAGGGTATGGATGCTATTCCTCTCAACTGAGCTTGTAAGCCGTTGCGATGTTGGCATGAGGAGGAACTGAGGTTTGTCAAGTAAATATTTTGAGACGCGAGACAACCAAGAGTAGTAACCACACATCACATGACCACACCAGCTGAGGGTAATATGTGACTCAGGGTAATGGTATGATGAAAACGCATATATGTAATTTTTTTTTCAACGTTTTAGGTAGGTCATTGTCAGAACGGTCCTGTTCTCATGCCCAGAGAGCTATATATCACAATTGCTATATTGAACGGTCCCAAGACTAGGAATTTCACTTTTTACAAAAGCTGTTGTCATAAATTTACTCTCGATCCCGTCACCTTGGTATTCTCCAATATTCGAGGGGCTACTCTAGCCACCTCCGCACCCAACAGGAGGGTCTGGCTCCTGTACCTAATAATTGTGTGCGTGCCTTATCAAGCCCCAGAATGAGTGAAATAAGGGCAATTCCGTATCTAGTCTGATTATTCCGTATCAGGCAATACTGCCCGGGCATAGTTAATATAGCACTAACATTTTTTCCTGGATCCCTTTAGTCTGCAACAAGACTAGCACTTGGCGGAGCAGATAATCTGAAAAGCTGTCATACCACCAAATAGAATTTTGCCTGCTGGACGCGAGGGGCTAGGGCCACTCTATAAAAGGTAGTACTACAGTCATACATAAAGGAGATCTAGAAAAATACATTGCACGCAAACCAATTCTGCACTGGTGTTAATGTTAATCTACTTTGTTCCATCGAGGTAATCTGGTTGCCTATTAAGGGCCAGTTCGTCAGGAGCTATCAGAAGGCCATCCATTGCGTTGACGGCCATGCGCATTTTAACCTCCTCGGCAAGGTTTTCCAGAGAAACTGTGACACCCTCCTTTTCAGGGTGCCCCTCGGGCAGACCTAGCTCCTTCAACTTCACCTCTCCCCTTGCAAGTTCATCCTCCCCAAGGATGACGGCAAAGGGAACTCCGTTGGTTTCGGCGGCCTTAAACTGAGCTTGCAATTTGGGCTTTACTTTATAGGAAAATTCAGCCTATAGCAAGTTAGCCCGAACTCAATGCGGTAGAAGAGGATGACGTCACCTTAATTCCAGCATCCCACAAAGTTCGTGCGATTTGCATCCGCTCCTTCAAAAGACCAGAGCCAAATGCCATGACAAATACATCGACTTCATTGAGCCTAACCGATTGCTCATCCATCTTTGCCTTCTTTATAGAGAATATCCTGTCCAAACCGAAAGAAATCCCGACACAAGGGGTCCCCCCTTTTGAAGATTGGGAGAACATGCCTACAAGCTCATCATAACGCCCACCAGCGGCGATCGACCCAACACCTATGGTGTCGTCGTTTGAGCGGTCGGCATCGGGGTCGCTAGACTCAACGACAGGCTTAGGCTTTTTTGCTCCCTTCGCCTTCGAGGCGGGAGCAGCAGAAGCCTCGGTGACAACCTCATATATTATACCAGTGTAGTAGTCCAACTATCGAGGTTTTAGCAAGGGTTGGGCTGTTAGGGATGTGAGAAAAGGTATACTTACTCCGCGAGCAAGCGAGAGATCAAAAGAGATCTAAATAACTTAATTAATAAAAGTGATATCATTCTGGTAATTGAATTCGCACCTTTGGCAACACATTGAAAATAGTTAGATATTCGAATAACAGACACATATCAGTGATGCCTTTCTTGAGGGACTCGTTGCTGGTTAATCTTTCATCCTTCAGGAGCTCAGAGAGAAGCTCATTCCCACCTATTTCACAAATGAGTCTTATGCTTCGTAGGATAGTTGGAATTACATACCCTTCTTGACCACATAATCTCCAATTTTATCGGCTACACTAGGATCAAGACCTTTCTCTTCCGTCATTTCTTTCTTGACATCTTCCCAAGGTAGCTAAGTCGGCGTTAGCCTTGGGGGTAGTCATCAAATCTGGAGAAGGGATGCATACTTTGTCCAGTTTATCAACCGCGCTTGAAATTGTCCTGATTTTGTCTACCGGCACTCCACAGACTTCAAATAGGCCATCGAGAATTTTGCGGTGATTGATCTTAATCGTGTAAATTCCAAGGTCCAAGGAGTCCAATATCTCTGTTGTGATTCTGAGGATTTCTGCGTCCGCAATCATAGGGTCGTATGTGCCTGCAATGTCAAAATCGCATTGATAGAACTCCCTCATTCTGCCCTTGGCCACTGCGGGCTGGTCTCGACGATATACCTTGGAGATGTGATACCGCTTGATGCTCTGAATGTTCGGGTTCATGGCTAGCCACCTTGCGAACGGGACCGTGAGGTCGTAACGAAGTGAGCAAAGCTCACCTCCTTGGTCCGCTAGATCATAGATGAGTTTGCTGTCCTCGCCGTATTTGCCGGACAAAATCTCCTTCAACTCAAAGACTGGAGTATCAATAGTTTGCGCTCCATGACGCTTGAAAACTGTAATAATACTCTGAAAGATTTTGTCGCGAATAACCATGTCCTTGCCATCCCAATCACGGGTTCCTTTGGGAACTTTCAAATTGAACTTCGGTTGGTCCTTATTGCCCTTGTCTTTTTTGCCCATTATGTCGTTACCGTCTTGTATTATGTCTTTGAAGGTCCTGGTGTAAATCGGCCTCGAGAAGGTTGAACTTTGATGTCTTGGTGATAGCCTGATTTTGTGTCTGGGTATTTCTGAGCTATACAGCCGAAGTTGGGGAAGAATTGTAGTTATAGACTTCATGCAACTCTCTGGGGGATAAAAATAGTGTGGCCTCTGGAGGGGGAGGGGCAACCGGAAAAGTAAAGTCCTAATGTGTGGCTGAGTTTTGTTGTGGCTGGGTATGCCACTTTGCTTATTGGTATTGAATATTTAGTCTCGTGCCTGAATATTTAACCAGACTACCTGAATTGTGCAACCAGACTAACTTGAATTAGACATTGCTACACTCAACTTAGGTAAGTTATATTTTAGGGTGCCAACCAGACTAGGTAGCTAAACCAAATTCAAATAGAGAAGTAGGAGGTGCCAACCAGCCTAAAGGAGGAGTGGTGATATCTACCAGTACGGGGCACGAGACTACCAGTACGTAGTCTGGTTGCACAACCCCTCCGCTACGGTCCTATCTACTTGCTAATAATGTTGCCTGTATATGTTTAATCCATACCTCCACTCGCTGATTACGTACTGTATCCTCCAGGCTAAGCTGATCCATTGACTTAGAGCTGCTACTGCTCAACTCACGCTCGTCCCAGATTATACTATTAGTCCTCTCAGCATTCTGCCCGATTACCTCCTTCTTCTATCTCAACGGTAGCCATTGTCTCATATACCTCCACACCACACTCCGCAAATATCGTCACATCACATACGTCTCCCATCGCGCAGTAGTTAACACTTTAACCTGACTATCAAAATGGAAGATGTGTTGACATGGAAGTAAGTATTGCCTGTGAAATTTGCAGTAGCATCGCAAATTGTGATCAAAGCCAGTAGGTACTTCATTTCCCTTTGCAATGCGTTCTGCAACAGCATCAAGTACTATAGCAAGGGCTTTCTGAATAGGAACTGGTAGCTGACCGATTTCTGGGTACTGTTTGGTAGAAACAGCAGCGTCTTTGATTCGAACATGGCATAGATGTTTATCACGAATAGTGCTCTTCCGCCATTTATTAATCTTGCCTTTTGTCGCCAACCCCTGCAGTACCTGATTTGGATGATTTTCGTAGCCAACACTCAAATTTCTGAACTGGCACTGTACCATTGCATTGAAGTAGCTCTTGTTGAAGTGTTGTATAAACCGAATCGACATATGACCATATTTTCTGCAGATATAACAACTCTTTTATTGAGCTCAAACAAAAGGGCACGGTAGTGTAGAGCGTCCGCAGAATTGGCATCATGGCTTCCGACATCCTGTTTAGTTTAATGGTTCGTAGTATAGTGATAAATTGATAATGTATCTTCCACAACCAACATACGACTAACTACTCTCTATATTTAAATTTAGTTAAGCTACGTAAAATTATGCTTACTAGTCTCGACCCCTCCCTAGGATCGAGACTATATGCTTACCTATGTTGAGTGTAGCAATGTCTAATATTCATATAGTCTGTTTGGCAATATTCATACTACGATACCATAATAAGCAAGGTGGCATAGTCTCATGCCAATACCTCTGGTTCAAAATCCTTGCTGAGTCATAAGGGAATCAGTCCATCTCCAACACAGAATCCTAGGGCAGCTATTAATAAAGCTCATCTGCATCAAAGCATCTTCATGACTTGAATAAAATTGTCAAGTCTAAAAGACGGAGCCAAGAAATTTTTCATTACTCCGTTCACTTCACCCGGTTCCCTGGCCAGCCTCCTGGTGACCGTGTCTGACAGCTCCGGAGTCCATATGATTCTTATCTGGGACCGTTTCCCTGTAGAATTTTCAGAGAGTCCTTGCTGGTCGAGTTAACTACCCAGATTTTGCATGTTCTCTTGCCCACGACTTGCTCCCCCAATCATCAATGGGTCGTTTCTATATGCCATCTCGTAGAGCTCCGCCGCTATACAGCCGTTGGCAAAGATTTCGCCATGTTGCGGGTTTCTTCAAGTCACCTCCACCACCCCTTCCATCTGCTTCCTCTCCTTCTAGCCATTGCCTTTTATCACCAATTGCTTATCGACAGACTCTAAAGTGATTGCAGTTATGGTTTGTCTGATGCCCCTGTTGATGAGTCTCCGGATGGGACTCTTCAATCTCCGTTCTCCTTGAGCTTGTCTCGTAGGCGCTCTGCGTTACTATGTCCTTAAATGGGACTCGGTGAACCATGAGCCCCCAAGTCGGGGAATCTTAACAGATGATGTGATATCTGCCATAATTCTCTAGAAATATCACCGGGATATTTTTGAGGGTTTTTTTTTCTCCGTCAAGCCCTCCGATACCTCTTCATATGCTATTGCTAACAACAATGACCTTTATGCACAATGGGCGTCACACAAGGCCATATCGCAGCACCAAATTGCACAGGTCGGACTGAAGCACCGCAGTTCACAGTTCGGCCTTGAGATTGATATTTATTACTCCGTACTTGGGTTTCCCTACTGGATTTTAACACGCCGACGATGTGGTGCTGAAGGACCGACCGGGATTCGAGACCGCCTCTCGTGAAATCCTGAATCCAACTGGCGTTACACATGCCCTGCTGCAAGGTTGTAGTCCCATTCTTAGCAGTAGATGTGTCCTCTCCGATAGCACCCCAAATGATACCGGTACTCGTATTACCTCGTCTATTCTGTTTCTTGGCTCCTGACCACTACTCTCATCTCCTATATCTTCTGTTTCTATTAGCTGCACAATACAACACATAATTTTTTATTTCCACAATTTTCTCTCGCTCGCTTCTTTCCCAAACTATTGTTTCCCCCCCTATCTGGTTGTAATTTGAATGTTGCGTTGAAGTATCCCAAACTCCCACAGTATCTCATCCACAGGCACGGATTGAAACAAACTTCATACGAAGGAGATACGTTCAGAGGCTGGCCATTGAACAATGGCACCAGCAACACCCCCCCCCCCGTCCCAAAATGCGACACTGGGGGAGAAGTCTACAGACAGCGTCGTTCGGGAGCATAGTCGTTCCCGTTCCCCGCGGCCAAAGAAGAAGAAACAGCAGGCACAGAAGCTAAGGGCCATGGGCAAGCCCCCCACAGTCAAAGACAATGATATCTTCTTGCTTCCCGTCTCGGATTACCAGATCATGTTGGCATTGACTGCTCTTGCAGCTGCAGTTCGAATGTACAGGATCTGGCAGCCAACCAGTGTCGTCTTTGATGAAGTGCAGTAAGTTCATCTTGGATATTCTACCAAGGGCAATGGCTGACCATGCTCTTGATATAGCTTTGGAGGTTTTGCTACTAAGTATATCAAGGGGAAATTCTTCATGGATGTGCATCCCCCACTCGCAAAGATGTTGATCGCCCTAGTGGGCTGGCTTGCCGGATTCAATGGGAACTTTGATTTTAAAGAGATTGGGAAGGACTACCTTGAACCTGGGGTACCCTATGTGGCCATGAGAATGTTGCCTGCAGTCATGGGAACTCTGGTGGCTCCAATGATGTTTCTGACCTTAAAGGCTGTCGGCTGCTCCACTGCAACTGCTACTCTGGGCGCCGGATTGATTACATTCGGTATGAGAACCCTGCAAACTTTGTATATCTGATATCGAGGCTAACTCGTGCTCTCGATAGAAAACGGTCTTCTCACTCAAGCGCGCCTGATTCTCTTGGATTCACCCCTAGTGTGCTTCACTGCCGCAACCGCAATGTCGTGGACATCGTTTATCAATGTCCACGAGCAAGGTCCATCTCAAGCATTTTCTCCCACCTGGTGGTTCTGGCTTATCTCAACTGGCCTTGCACTTGGAGCCACAGTCAGCGTCAAATGGGTTGGGCTTTTCACCATTGCTTGGGTCGGAGTATTGACGGTTCTTCAATTGTGGTTCTTGCTTGGAGATACCAAGAATGTGACTCCTGTGAGTATCCAAGGATTGCAAGCAACGGTTTCTAGGTACTAACACAATACCACTTTAGCGTCTTTGGTTTAAGCACCTCTTTGCACGCGCTTTCTGCCTTATCTTCATCCCAATTGGCTTCTATATGGCAATGTTTGCAATTCATTTTTTATGCCTCGTCAACCCTGGTGACGGAGATGGATTCATGTCTAGCGAATTTCAGTCCACACTCAATAACAAGGCAATGGCCGCCGTACCTGCAGATGTAGCTTTTGGTTCTCATGTCTCCATCCGACATTGGAATACTCAGGGTGGTTACCTTCACTCCCATGCTCATATGTACCCTACCGGAAGCAAGCAGCAACAAATTACCCTGTATCCTCACAAGGACAGCAACAATGTCTGGGTGGTCGAGAACCAAACCAGTCCAGATGGAGCTGGTATTGGTGGCTTTGATGATGTTGTACCCCCCATCATGATTGAAGATGGTGCCAATATCAGGTTGTATCATGTCGCTACCGATCGAAGACTACATTCTCACGATGTCCGACCACCGGTTACTGAGGCAGATTGGCAAAACGAAGTATCGTATGTCTCCCCCGTTCAAATTCACAAAAGATTGGTATATTGACAAAATATAGAGCGTATGGTCATAAGGGATTTGCTGGTGATGCCAACGATATATTTCGAGTTGAAATCGTTCCCCATCTCTCTGACGGTGCTTTTGCCAAAAAGAGATTGAGGACTATTCAGACGAAGTTTAGACTCATCCATATGATGACTGGTTGTGCACTTTTCTCCCACAAGGTTAAGCTCCCTGAATGGGGTTTCGAGCAGCAAGAAGTTACCTGCGCCAAAAGTGGGACTCTTCCAAACAGTGTCTGGTACGTCGAGCAAAATGAGCATCCACAACGTAAGTCCGCTTGACAACATCCTATACATACGGGAAACTAACATTACTTAGTTAAGGGGCCGGATGTAGAGAAGGTCACATATGCTAAACCTGGATTTATTGGCAAGTTCTGGGAACTCCAAAAGGTCATGTGGCGCACCAATGCTGGCCTCGTTGAATCTCATGCATGGGATTCTCGCCCTGAGATTTGGCCTTTCCTCAAGCGTGGAATAAATTTCTGGGGCAAAGAGCATCGCCAGATTTACCTCCTTGGTAATCCCCTCATTTGGTGGTCATCTACTGCTGCCATTGTTATCTATGTCATTTTCAAAGCCATCACCATTCTCCGATGGCAACGGGGCTACACTGACTACCAGAACGAGAACGTTCGCCGGTTTGACTTTGAGGTTGGTACGGCGATTTTGGGTTGGGCGTTTCACTACTTCCCATTCTTCCTGATGAAGCGCCAACTATTCTTGCATCACTACTTCCCAGCTCTTTTTTTTGCGATTGTTGCTGTTTGTCAAATCTTTGATTTCGTAACCCACAGGATCAAGAGTTTCGGTTTGAGCGGGAAGCCAGCTTTTGGATGGATTGCTGCGATGATATTCTTGGCCTTGAGTATCGTGGTTTTCGGTTTATTCCAGCCCTTAGCATATGGCAATCCATGGACCAAAACTCGGTGCAAGCAGGTGAAGCTTTTTTCAGGGTGGGATTGGGATTGCAACAACTTCTTCGATACGTATGCGCAATACGCATCATCTGTCTCTAGCGCCTCAGTCTCGGGGGCTGCTCAACCAACAGTCCCCAAGCCTGTTGAAGATCCCAAGCAGGAGAAGATCAACCAAGAAAAGAGGATTGAAGAAATCAAGGCGAAGGGTGCCCCTCCTCCAAACGATGATACTACTGGAGCTCCGCAAGGCAGGCCTATCGATCAAGCTCTTGCCGGAAAGATTATTAAACGTGAAGAGCATGTTGAATACCGCGATCAAGATGGAAACCTCCTTAATGAAGAGCAAGTTAAGGAGCTTGAGGGAAAAGTAGAGTTCAAGACTCGCTACGAAACGAAGACCCGCTTATTAGATCAGGATGGAAATGAGCTTCCCGAAGACTACAAGATTGAAGAAGGCGATATTCTAGAAGTAGTGGAGCCAGCGCCCAGGGGTGTCAATGAGGAAACTAAAAAGGGTGCCGAGGATGTTAGGGATCAACGAGCTAGAGCTCAAGTTGAGAAGGAATCAGGTGAGAAGTATACTCAGTAAGTAAGTCCCCTCTCAGACCAGTGGAAATAATTTCATGCACCATTTACTGACGATCCTTTTTAGGTATGTTGAGTACCAAGAGACCGTTGTAGTGGATGCAGCAGGAAATATAATATCTACGGAGAAGCCGGGAATGGAAGTGGTGGAGCCATCTATACATACCGAGATTGTCTATGTTGAAGCTGAAAGTGAAGGTGGAGAAACAGTCACCGTGGAAGCGCCGAACAGGGAGACTGTGGTGGTTGAGGTGGACGCAGAGGAAGTCGAGACGGTCACCGTGGAGGTTGAGGAACGAGAAACTGTCACCGTGGAAGTGGAGCCAGAAACTGTCACCGTGGAAGCACCGGAAAAGGAGACTGTGGTGGTTGAGGTTGACGCAGCGGAAGTTGAGACGGTCACGGTGGAGGTTGAGGTGGAAAAAGAAACTGCCACCGTTGAAGCGAAACCAGAAACTGTCACCGTTGAAGTGAAACCGGGACATAATACTGTTGAAGTAGAGCCGGAAGCTGAGGGTGAAACCAAAAAGTAAGGAGGGACAGTATAAGATAAGCCACGGAGTTTACAGGCCTATATTCCCGGTTGGCAATATATAGAAAGCACTCTTCACTTAGTAATCCTTGCATTCTTTTTTCTTCTTTGTTTCAAAGCACCATATAGTGGTGGATACGAAAGATAATACCATCTATTGTTTTCATATCACGCAACCTCCTCAGGTCTACCACAAGCATGCACGTGCACCGTAGACATCCTAAAATATATTCACGTAATACTGTACTGTAGGTCGATTCCTTTTCTGCCACCTTTTGATTGTAGTATTTGGACAGCCGGTCCTGTGCCGCCTTCATGTTATCCCTCATAGCCTCTCTCATTGCGTCCAAGGTTTCGACCGTCTTAGCTGCCTCCGATTCGGGAACAACTACGCTCTCGTGATTGTTATAAGTAGCTTATATAATCACAGAAACATGGTTACCCTCACATCCAGCTGAAGTCAACCAATATCCAATACCGATTGAGGGGAAGCCATATAAAAAGGGTGCCCATTTCCCCAAAGCGCAATGCAACAAATTGCATGGCAAGTACCTAGTGTTTATAAAATGAAGAAAGTGCCTCTCGGCAGACGTTGCTGTGAAAAAAATGTGAGATATAGTGTCGAAATCATCAGTTTTTCCAGCCAAAAAGGCTTCGATCTGGCTTAAGGAGGGGCTAGTGCAAGCCAGACTAGGGGAATGCATGGTCCAAAAAATCTCTAAACAGTAGAAATCGCTCTGCAAATCGCGGATTATATTCTTATTTTTCTCAAAGCATGCTTGCAATAAATATTTTACCTGTGGCTTGGCATCTTTTGACAATTTATAACTTCATGGCATAAATATGGACTCGAGCTGTATACAAGGAAGTCGGATATATTTTATTAATTGTGTCGTTTTAGTGTAAAAAATGCCCCTGTACGAAGACCTTTGTCCACGTAATTTAACATTTGGTGCTTAGACAATTCGAGATGGGAATATCGCCGATGAATGGACTACTATGTACATTTATGCACTTGAGGATTTGTTTACAGGGGAACCCGTATTCTTCCCTTATTCCATCGGAGGCACTAACACCACAACGCCTCTGAATTGACATTTTAGCGCTCACACTAATACTGAGGCTGCACACTAACTCCCATACTTAGGTTTCCCACTGGCTGACCGCTGTTGTGGTTCTATAGATTTTTTTCTTTTTTTTTTTTTTTCCTTTTTTTTTTTTTCCTTTTTTTTTTTTGGGGGGGGGGTATATATGAGACGATGGTAGCCACAGTGTGATGTGCTCATTCATATCATGTATTGCGGGGGTTCCTTTTGTTCAACGTCTGACATCCCGGAGATGGATTATGTTTATCACCGCCTAAGGAAAACCCGTTATAACGTACTGTACGACATATATCTCACAAAGTTAACAATGTGCGCATAAGCAATGTGGCGAGTAGTTCATTCTAGGACTATCGATAGGGAAAAACACCGAATTCGTGACCCGGTTACTTTGGATGTAAACCGTTTATTGCGACGGGAAACTGTCCATATCCATATCGAGTTCTTTCCATCGTGTGATGATGTCAGCGGCGCCGACCGGCCTGTCTGCTTACAGTAGACGTGGAACCGAACATTTCTCTAAGGGTTATTACCAGTGTTTAGGACTAAAGTTGCTTTATTAGGCAATGGGCGGTGGGATATAACCTAGCACTGGATGAGGCGGATCCTCTTGCTAGGGCAGCAATAGAGAAACATCCAAGGGATTGGATATTGAGACGTTGACTGCACCCGAAAGCCTTCTGGGGTGGCGAAATGTTAGTGTTTGACATGGGATATTATAACGGAATGACGCGATGGGGTTCTCTAGGCCGGTGCTTGGTTTTTTCCTCATTTCGGTACTGGAATTTACAGGTATTTCATTTCATTTCCTCATAAGCAACTACATAGGTGTGGAGGGTGTATGTTGTTCCCGCAATCTGCATTCATTTAGCTGTACAGGTGGTACTTACTGTACATAGTTCACGATTGAGGCGAATGTTCGGGTTTGGTTTCTTTTGTTTTTTATAGGCTCGGGAGGTTGTGTTGCCCCGCCTCGCCAGGTCCTACGTGAATTTAGACTTAAATGAACCCTGTTCCGACTCGCACAGATCAATGTAATATATTGGCGAATTGTATCACTGCCCCGTTCACCAATAAATACGCACATATTCCGATGCAGCTATATTATAATACAAAATCAACAAATAATAATATAACATCATATCCATTTCACATCCATCAAATTCCTATGCTGCCCACGATCTCCATATTCCATTCTCATACCTGTCCAACATACCCACCCACCAGCATAAACCAGATCCATCGACCAACTATCCTATGCTGCGACTGCCAACTCCTTGCCCCTAATCTCTCAGACTTATGAACTACTATCTCCGAAGTGGAGTTATCAACAGTTGCCATAAGGGTGGGTTTAGACCGCCAGGTGTCCAAACAATACTCACCGCACACCAATAAACGTCCTACACAAAGTCCCCCACTTCACTCATCCTTTCCCCACTAACCCCCCGCCCGCTCCATGCCAGCTTCTATACAACTCCAACTCCAACTCCACAGGTCATTCCCCTCGTCATACCTCTCTTCCCTGTATACCTAGGCAATACCGCTCCCACAATCCACACCAGCCCCCCAGTGCTAAGTTTATCCCGCTTCGTATACGCCTGAGTTACATACCTTCTCTATCCTCCAGGGCGACACGGCGAGAGTATGTCAGAATGTATTCCCACAGGTTACCCATGTATCATATGTATCACTGCATCATTCCCCCACTTGCTTCGATCGCTTAATGAGCTGGGCCCTTGTTAACCAGACCAACACCAGACCACCGTAATCTGGTCGAGTACCATGTATGTAACATACATACACGAGTTGATCGGATCATCAGTGTGCGGCTACTTGTATGTATAACTAAAGGACAGAACCCAAGAACCTGTTATTCCCGTGCCAACCAGACTAGTTATTGCCACGGCTACCTACAAGGCCTGCCGCAAGCCATTTTGCCGATCGGAAAGCCTTACTCACCGCTTAGTCTGGCTGGAGTACCCGGTATAAGTTTGATATATAGAAATTCACAATTCCTGTATAAGTACTGTAATCCTCCTCGAACTCCCCCCAAAAAAAATTCCCTTCCACCAGCCAGTGAGAATGTCTGAGTTCCCCGGCGTATCGACTTCCCCCACCTCACGGCACCACCGCCGTCGCTCCTCCGTTGTCATTCCCCTTGACCTCCTCCGTCCTCTACCTTCAGATAGCCAGCCACCCGTAGTGTGTCACCACCATCGGTGCCCCTCTGGCTCAATGCCATGCAATAAGAAATGCTGGGCTACTATTCTCACCTGCCCGTCATATCTCCCAGGGGTTATTCTGCTCCATCATTCTCTGAAGAAGCAGAAATCACAATATCCCCTACTCGTATTGGCCACTTCATGCCTTCCTCAGGTATGCATTTCTGTCCTTGATGCACTTGGCATTCAGCATCAAACAATCGAACCACTCTATCCAGAGCACCCCCTTTCATCCCAGCTCGGGACGAAACTCAGGGTATTCGAGCTGGTGGAATATGAGACCATAGTACTACTCGATGCGGACCTGTTAGTAAGAAGAAATATGGATGAGCTGTTTGAAATGAAGATGCCTGGGACGGATTGGATTGCAACGAATCATGCATGTGTGTGTAGAATCACAAATGCATTGGATGATTGGTGGGTTACTCCGCGACTTCTGCAAATATCCGAGTTGCGCTTACCTACTTGCATTACACTTACGCCTAGGGTTGGTCCGAATTGTACATATGTGAACCTCACACATCCCAGTATACTTACTGAACCTACTCCGGCTCCTTCCAATCCTCCATCTCCGTTGAAACAACCTCATACACACATTCTTCTAAACTCGGGACTAGTGGTCCTACACCCCTCCACCCATCTCTTTGGTCAAGTCTGTCATTTCCTTCAAACCTCTCCTCTGTTTCTAGGCCAGGACCTACTTGGAGAAATTTTCCATAACAAATGGATGCCACTTGCATGGCAGTATAATGCAATCAAGGCGAACCGGTACCAGCACCAGGATAGTTGGAGAGATGAGGAGGTTCGTAATGTACACTATGTTGTTGAGAAACCGTGGTTGGTGGGGAGGACGAAGGGCGGGAAGGATGCTGTCTGTAATGGTTGGTGGTGGGATGAATTTGGAGACTGGAGGATGGAAGTCTACAAAGAATTGGACCAAGAGAAGGCGGAGATGGTTATTGGTGAAGTCAACAGATGGTGTGGGGAGGAGAATACGAGAAGCGGAGGGTATGGATATTTGGGGCTGCTGTAAATAGTGTTAGGGAGGGTTGTGATTTAGGTCATACTTCGAAGTTTGATTCTTAATTCTTTTCCGAGGCATATATTCCGCCTATATCTCTCAGCATAGGGTAATAAGATTTATTCTACAATCTAGCAATCCAAGCTCCTGTCAAGTTTAGAATGATGGGTGTAGCTTCAGTTCTTTGGCCGTACTATATTTTTCCAGTTGCTTGAAATTATCTTACCAGAAGTTTATGCTATTTAATACAGCAAAATGCCTTGTGAAATTTTCAATTACTACAGTTAAAGTATTTCATAATTATGTCTGTTAAATATAAAAAAAATTGAATAATCAATTCTATAGCTAACACTATATCTACTACATACCTGCAATTGCATGTATAAAATTGTCTTAGATAGTTTTACCAAGTCTTGTGACTAGGAATTGAGTAGCCCAGCGGCCAAACTCCTTTACTTGAAGAGTACAGAGTTGGTGTAGACTAGTTAGTTTAACATGCGTGTGATTTGGCTAAGCGGAACCCACAAAGGAGAAGGTAGAGATGGCAATCCACCGATAGCATTCGAGAGAGCACTTCACGGAAAAGGATGTATATCCAACCATCTGTGGAAAAAAAGAAAAAAAGAAAAAGAAAAAAAAATTCCTTGTCCTGATGCAGGCCGCCTGTGTCAGGTGCAGGTGCCTCCTTCTGCTGAGAGGAAAGCGATTCCGCGCCCCCTATAATTAACACCTCCACTAGGACTCAACTCAAGAACTCTTGAGGAGGGACGAAAAGCATTATTTGTAACAGGAAATATGGGGCAGATCTCAAAAGCACGGCTTGAAATTAAAACGATTTTTGGAAATATTAATAACATGTGGGAGGAGACACGCAAGGGCCAGATTCTCAACGCAATCAAAGACGATCCTTGGATCACAATGAGGAGAGCCCACATCCACAACCCGGCATAGCTGGTGCTTAGTGTCTTTACAGAGATAAGCATTTGGTTGAAATAATATCGCTGTTACATCCGCTTTAGCCTCGTTTCCAGTCTCTGAACGTTAGTTTGGTGCCCTACCGCTTCCCCCCCTCCCTCCGCTGCGATGATTAGTCGTTTAAACAAAGTTGAAGTTTTTTTTTTTTCTTGTTTTCTATACCTACTGGTAGTTACTAAGCTCATGTCAATCTGGAATTTCATAGCTCACAACTACAAGACTCACCATTAGGCGAGATAGCTACATACAAGCAATGAGTGAACCGAGAGCTTACGGCCCCATAGATTCATGTTAAATCAAGTTCTAAGAGTCGCATTGGCACGAGAAGTAACAGGTCAAATAGGGTCTATGCTACTAGCTGACTTGCCTAAGTTTACAACTACACGGGTTTTCTCATGGCCATGCTGTTGCAAATGTGCCTATTAACCTCGTCTCGTCTAGTCTCTGAATGTCGTCTAATATGTATATGCTATTGTAAATGTAGCCTTCCACCTCTTTGGCGGATAGCCCAGAGCGATATGAGGGAAACCCCCCGCCTAGGCCTCTCTCCACTACCACCTTTAATGTGTCTCCCACTTATCCCCCTTTTCGCAAACCCCTCCTCCCCTCCTCCCCTCCACCCCTCCATCCCACTTAGTCCACTCTCTTCTTAAGCTCCCTCACCCCCACCCTCACCCCTCCCTTCTTCCCAATATCATACCCCCATCCCCTCAGCACCTTAACTACCTTCGGCGTCACCGCAGCCGCCAACGGTACCCTAATAAAAATAAAGCTCTTGTGAATCGCATACGCCAAGACCAATTCCGTCCAGAGACTAGCACCTTCCTTCCCCGCTTCCCTCTGTGCATCATCAACCGCCCTAAACGCACCCCTATGATCCTCATCATCTCCATTCTTTTCTGGGACCTTGCCTCGATGTAGCTCAATCCCGAATATCCGCTCTAGCTCCACCACGACCCTTTTGATGCCGTTGATGACGCTCTGCTCGAACTGCCCGATTCGCTCAGTGCCCAGGTAGCGCACGGCGAGGAAGCAGAAGGGGAAGTCGAGGGCGGAGAGGCCGAGGTAGACTGCTACAGCTGCATAGCCATATTCACGGGAGAGCTTTTTGAGGCGTGCCGAGAGGGTGGTGGGTTCGGCGCCTGCTTCCGCTGCACCCTTGGGTGGGGGTCTGGTGGAGTGGGATTGGAAACTCCTAGGAATTTTTTGGGGGTGTGAGAGCCGCGGGAGGAAGAATGATGGCCGAAGGAGGTCCCGCCGGGGAAGGGGTGTGCTGGAGGAGAAGTATGTTCTTGAGACGGTCCGGAGGGGAGTAGTATGCGAGGTGGCTTTGATTGTGGCTTTTGCTGTGTTTGTGGTATTTGTTGAGAGAAACCGCTGGATTGTACGGCCGAGAGGTCGGCCTATTATTGCCGCCATTGGGGTTCGGAAATGGAGCTGGACTGGGGAAGTAGGAGATCTTATGCAACAGAATTGTTGAATGTGGCCTAACGTTTCCGACACATGCGGTCAGTGGCTGTGGGTACATGTAAATGTGGCGCATATGGGCTATGTAGATGTGGCGCATATGGGCGATGCGAATTGAGTGCATTCTTCATTCTTGGCATTCCAGGTGTACTTTTTGAGATGTTGACTCAAATTCATTTCATTCCCAAGTGGAGGTCCCAGCAGCAATACTAGGCCCTATACAAAAGGCCTTGACGAGATGTCCCCTTGCGTTTGGATTTTAATGACTTTCTGTGGCCTTTGATGTCTCCGCGGCCGTGCAGTAAGACAGCCGTATTTACACTCTGGCCACCTAGCTGTATTAGTCTCGCTGTATTTGTATACAGGAAAGAGGGATAAGAGAATACCATCGCTTCGTGACTAGTATACACAATTATTTGCATTGCCCACCATGGGAAAACGATACACCGAGCCATAAAAAATGTAGATTTGTTACTCCACCCCCATCCCAGGCAGCCCTCCCCTCTGCGGCCATTCGATCATCTCTTCGGCCCCGTCACCGGGTTAACCAACGCCTGGTGTTTTTTATGGATATTCTCAATCTGCTCCTGAATATTCACATTCTGCAACTGCTGCAACTTCGCCGCCTCCCTCGAATCCGCATGACCATCCCACCCAGTTGCCGCCCTCTTCCTCCGCTCCATCTCCTCCTGCGGAATTGGTTTCCCCGCATCATCAAACAAATCCCCCCTCTGGCTCGCCAGCCTTTTCAAATTCGCCGCCGCATCATTTACTGCCAGATTCGTCGTTGCACTCCTAGCCTCCGCACGCGCCCTCTGTTCTTTCCATCGAGGATCAAGAAGCTCGATACGCATATGCTCCTCCATTTCGTTGATGGGTATTTGCTGCTGGCAATTGGGGCAAACGGACATTTGTACACCGCGGCGACTGGCTGCGGCTGCGGCTGCACGAGGAACGTAGTCGCTGCGGATTTTCATCGGGCCGGCGATGCCCTTGGCTTCTGCTTGAGCGAGCTGTTGACGTTGTTGAGCTTCTCTGCGCTCGCGGGTGCGGGTGATTTCTTCGTCTTCGTGGTCGGATTCGGCTTCCATTTCGACGTCCATGGCGCCTTCTTCGGTAATGTACTGGTGTTGGTTGGGTGGGTGGTATTGGTAATCGGATGGATCAGAGGTGGGCATGGCTTCTTCGATACGGAGCTGGTTGGAGTGGAGAGACATCATGGCTTTTTGTTCGAGGGAGGCATATTGGAGATCGGAGAGAGTGGTGGGGGGAGGAAGGTCAGCGGCATCGTCAGCTTCGGTGAAGACGACGGTTTCGACGACGACAAAGTCGTGCCAGTCAAGTTGAGCATAGGCCACTGCCAATCAAAGTCAGCTTAAATATCCGCAAATGTGGGGGAGGGGGATAGTCCCGTACGCCGTTCCGCATCGTCTTCCTCCTCGGCCTTCTTTTTCTGCGCTTCTTGGTATTTCGACCATTCAGCTCGTTTCCTCGCTCGCTCAAGGATGCTGTATTTATCTTTCACGTTTTTTTCAAGCAACTTAGAGTTCTCAGCACTCCTGGGCGCAAGTAATTCAGTATATTGATCGACAAGTCGGGCGAAATATTGGTAAAATGAATGATTTGGCCTGAGAAAGTCAAACTGGTAGTTTCGGGCTTCTCGCTGGGATAGGGTGGTCATGAATTGACGGCCGTTCTTTGCGACGAAAAGGGCTGTCAGACGTAATATGTCCCTATCAACCATGTTTATCAGTCCAAATTCCAGAATTTTTTATAATGGCTCCATAATAAGGAACCCACAAATCTTGCGCACTGATATTGGGCATCCTTGCTGAGAATTTGAATTCTGGGGGCTCTTCAGGTCCCTTGGGCTTCTCTGGCTCTGGTGCGGCAGCAGCTGTTGGACCCCTTCCTGCTGATATATCCGTACCTCGGCCAGCCCGTACCTCCTCTAATCGCCATATATAGAAGGAATGATATGGATCTACTGGATTTAAAAAGGAAAATTTCGGGTTGTGCTTTTCCTTCTCTCGAATACGTTCTGCAGCACATAGTCAGCCCTGGTGACGGGATGGGGGGCTGGGCCGATCACTCACGCTCGAAAACTTGTCCATTACGCGCCACATATCCTGCAGTCTTCTCAACGATAGCTGTAACGCTTAAAGTTAGCGATGGATGAATGAAGTTCGCTCGCGATGGTGCAAATGTAAAGACTGACCTCTGATGTCCCTTGGGGGAAGTACGACACCGGCAGGAGGCTGGCTAACTTCGTCAAGGCCGAGAGTAGGCGTGTGGTCTGTGGATGGAGCCATGGATGAAGTGATGAGACGGGTTGCTGAAGATTGTATATGAAGCTCGCGTGCAGATGGCGAACACGAAGTTCAACGACAGCGCCAAGCATTTTGCGATTTTCGATCTTTCTATCCATTTATGTCATTTATGGGGACCTTCTACTTTCCCACGATATCCTTTATAGGGGCCTTGCTTAGGCAAGAGACTTATCTTTCTATTTCTCTCGCTGCCCTCTTTCGATTCATGCCAGTTTCGTGCTGTGCTATATTACAATAAGAACTAGTTTATAAGGACTGAGACAGACGAAAATCTTCTCCTCAAGTAAGAGTAATCAATGTGTAAATGATCTCATCGTAGGTGATGTAGCTAGCATACGGTTTCAGTGTCCCACATAATTCATAGTAATAAAGCTCGAGCCAACAGGCATCAAGTTCTCCAATCGCATGCTCACCGCTTCTCCTACCGAGCCACGTATTATCGCTTCTGTGGACCACCTCCGCAGGTTACCCTCAACTCCCCCCCTCTGCAACCATGGCGCCCTCAACTCCTTCCTCTGGAGCACCACCCCCGGTTGAGATAGCGGGCGTGGAGGGTTAAGTATGTAGCTACTCTGAAGGCTGCTGTCTGGCAAGCACAATACATTGCACAAAACAAAGGTTTTACCGCCCCTGACATGCCGAAATGGTTTGTGATATGATATATTGTTAGTTGGACCACATCTGCCAACCATGCACTACATAAACTCGAGCCTTCATACTTCATACGGGGCTAAAGAAACCAACAACTCGGACAAGAGAAGACCAAAATGTAAAATCAACAAAATTCAACGATGCGAAAATTCCCTCCCCCGTGTACCTATCTTCTCGTTACATCCATATAACATCGGCCAACCGTCGTAAGCCAATCTACCTTAATAACCCCACTGGTGGCCTCGCCATCAAGAGCATTCTCGTCTTCACTCTCCTCCCCCAGTGACTCTGCTCCTGCTCACCCGCAGGCTCCTCAGCATGCACCATCTTTTCCCTCCTCACCAGCCCATCTGGCAACGGCGACCTCACATCTGTATTCGGCTCTCTCCTCAGTATATCCGCCACCTCCACCAGCACATTATCCTCGTAAAGCTCCTCAACCTTAAACGAAGTCTTCCTCCTTAGCCGTCTCCTCCCTATTCGTTTAAACCGCCGACCATTGTGCATCGTATAAACCAGCGAAAGAGCCATGATGACGAGTATCCACAACTGCATCGTTGTAGCCGACTTCCATAATATCCCCACCGCTCCAAAAAATGCCTCCGTGATCGCATGGTATTGGTTGTAACCAAAGTCCAGTTTCGAAATCGGATAATACAAAAACTCCGAAATGCCCACTACAGACGGCAATGGCGAAGGAGATGGAAGCTGCAATAACAGCGACTGGTATGATGAAGTAGCCATCTCTACTCTCACAAATGGGAAAAAATCCAGTGAGTTATTTCGTGGCTCGATGGTGCAGAGAAGCAATGAGGGGAAAAAAGAGGTACATAAATACTTGCAGGTAAAATCGAGTGATATAAGGAAATCTACGTCTTCTCACCTACATAGTACGTTATCGTGATAGATAACGGCTCTTCTCGCTAAATAGCCTTTATTCTGCTGTTTACCTCACACCCTCAGCTTAACTTTTCCCGCAGCTCCGTCGGCAGCCTGCCAACCAGACTATATTTGTGTCGCGACTGGGGTATCCGTTTCCGTACATCGGTAGTAAAAAGGAAAAAAAGGAGTTGCTGTGAACCTGTTTCAAATCCCAGAGGTTTCAAAGCAAATGTATGAGCGGCTTGTGCCAACCAGTACTATCAACTCTTAATCAATTCATATTCCTATAGATCTAATAGTTAACATGGAGAGAAAAAAATATACAGAAGTGTGCTACTCCATATAGACTACCTCAATTTGGTACTTTTGCAACTTTACACTCATGATGTTATAAATGGGAAAACCTTTCAAATAGACATTATGCAGCCTCGTCACCACTAAAAGCCACACTGATAAACACATAGAAAAGGGAATATGCTTGGTATGGCGCTGGGATATATCGTATCGAGTAGGGAAAGGAGTGTATGATATCAGGTATGCTGAGTATCCTGCCAAGTGTATGCTGCCTAGAGTTTGCTAGGTACTCGTGGTATGCGCGTGTATGTAGTCTGGTTGCGTCTGGTTGGCAAGACAGGTTTAGTGTGTTGCTTTTAGTGCTGTCGGATGTGACGCGGCTGCATGATCATTTCATAAGCGTTTTTGCTGGTTTGATGCCCCATGTCCAAGAGACCTCAGTACCGTGACGTCACGCCTACAGTTGTCATCAAGTGTTGAGTATAACTGCTCTATGCACTCCGATATGGAGGTATGCAATAAATTATCTTTGAGACATCGGGTACCAGTAATATTGGAAGATAACACCCGTCTCACTTTACAAAGGTAACAACGAAATTTAGCTAGTGGCAAAGGAAATCTAACGACATTGGATTACCGTAGTACATGCAGAAGCTTCCAGCTTGTCATCTAAAACATAATCCCCATTCCCTTGATCTCTTGAGGTGCAAAAGAGTCTTCATACATGGAATTCAGACTTGGTAAGGTTGACTGCCAATCAGCGGAGCCTTTTCCGGAAGCTTCAAGTCTACTACGCTGGGTATGGCGCTGGGAGATATCGTATCGGAGGTGTAGGGGTACGAAGTACATCGGGTAGTTATGCTGAGTATCCTGTATCTGGGTGCGTTGTTATGTTGTATGCAAAGTATGCTGGGCACTGGATATGCTGGTTTCCGGTTATGTTGAGTATGCCGGATAGCAACTAGACTAGCCGGTTACCGGTAGGTACAGCAAGTCTAGCCCGTAAGAGTTGGTTTAGCCAGTGCTGGAAGGTCTCAGTAGAACTTGTTGGTGATAATGAAATTCTGTACAAACGCTCAGCCCTGAACCACGGCCTGAGGATACCCGGCCTGCACCTAAGAGACCTGTATTATCCTAATATAGGTACTCTAGTTGCTCGCATCCCATCGACCCATCAATTGCTATAGTGTTTCTTTTAATGCTGTCAGATTACCCGATGTCTATTTCAAAGGTTTTTACTGCTACCCGATGTCTCAAAGGTTTTCCCTATATAAATAAAGCTTTTGACAGTACTTTCCGATTCCCATTCCATGATTCTTTTTCTTCAAGTCCTCAGTCAATCATTTTATCGTTTTCAAAAAGGCCTCCCAGTCTGACACCCCATACCTTACCTCTTCTGGGGCAAGATAATGCCCGAATCCACTTCCTGCCCTGCATCATCACCACTTTTATCTGCTCTAGCAGCGTGATGCTGTAAGTAAAATCCAACGTACTTACGTATGTCTGTAATGCCTTGTGCCTTCCATTCTGCAACAATGTCGTTGGCCATGCAAAGTATTAACTTGATGTCTATTCCGCACCCCGTCATGTTAGTATGTATTTTTTATCGACCTTGTTGAAGGTTATAAATTCCCAGGCCTCCCAGGCTTCACACAAAACCTGGGAATTTATAACTTCAACAAGGTCGACAAAGAATACTACTGGTGGAATATGACGGGGTGCGGAATAGACATCGAGATAATACTTCGCATGGTCAATGACATTATTGCAGAATGGGAGGCCCAAGGCATCACAGACATACGTAAGTTCGTTGAGAGTATCACCACACTGCTAGAGCAGATGAGAGCAAGCGGGTGTCACGGCCCACCAATTATTCATATGAGAATTGCATATAGAGTTATTCACATGAGTATCCACATGAATACACATGTAAGAATTATACGTGATGATCATGAGAAGGGGATTCCTATAAAATGATCTCCGAATGTGCTTGCTCTGTTGTCTTGTATATACTCTGAATACAACGTTTCCTGTCATAGTCATAAGCCACGAGCGCTCTCTCTCAAGTTGTCCACAGTCACGTCTCACGTCCGCACGTCACGTCATAGTCACAGTCATAGTAATCGCTCCGAATCCAGGTCGTCGACCCATAGCTCCGTTACAGGGGGTCGCATTGCAATTTCCGGCCCGTGGCCGACGGACTCAGGGATACTGCCCACCATGTCCAGTGCAAATGATTGGTAGTCTGATACCTACATAGGTGGGGATCCGATTGTTCATTTTCATCACTGTTGTGCTTGACTTTAATGGGCCTTCCATGCCCATCAAAGCGGTACAGCAATTGATGGGTCGATTGGATGGACCGGTCGATGGGGTACCTAGGTAGAGAGTTGGTTTTGCCAGTGCTGCAGGTAGTCGATGTGTTCTCAGTACCTACCTAGAACTTGTTGGTGATAATGAAATTCTGTACAAACGCTCAGCCCTGAACCACAGCCTGAGGAAACCCGGCCTGCACCTGAGAGCTGTATTTAGCACGCTTAATCCTAATACACTCTAGTCGCTCGCATCCCATCGACCCATCAATTGCTGTACGCATCGGAAATATGAAAGAGCCTCAAGAACATTAATTGCGTGAGAATAGCTTGATTAGGTACAATACAGTAAATACTTACACCGAAGAAACTGACTGTGGAAAGTTTTGTATTTTTGATATTTTGTAGTACATGCACCTACACGCATAAGGGTTAAATAATATTTCAATCCCATGTACACCAAAAGTCTTTTCGTTTGGTAATATTGCATATGCAATGACTATGCACCGTATGCAGCTTGGCATTATTCAGCTCCAAAACAGGTTGCAATGGCAATGTAGCCATGTAGGATGAATTTTACCTTTCCTGTTGCCTGTACTCTCTGTCCTGAGAATAGCCATACTTAAGTACCTTGAATATAACCTAAATGGCTTATTACGTCCATAATGTGGCCAGCGGAGTATGCCAAGCCTGCTGCATTAGAGATGCATACACTAAGTTACTTCGCATAGGTGAAGTAGCCTTGGCATACGCTGCATACGACAAACTAGGACAATGAAGACGTATTCTGCGCCCAAAGAAGCTACTGAGGATAGGAAACAAATCGCTACATGGCTGGTAAAAAAATGTAGTCTGGTTGCACAACCCCTCCGATAAAAAGTGCATTGTCATTAGAACCCGTTTGGAGCTGAATAATGCCAAGCTGCATAGGTGCATAGGCATTGCATATGCAATATTCCCAAACCGGAAGGAGGAAAAGACTTTTTGTTAAACGTTTTGCGGGAACCCAAATCTAACGGGCCAATACGAGTGCCCCAGCCAAGGTTTTATATTGTCATCAACCGATTTGTTTAGGTAGCAACAGGAAAGGCTGTCGGCGCTTACAACTCACCCTCCAAGTTTACAGTTCTACACTCATGCACTACAAGCTATACCAAACAAAAGACCATATAGATCAGCTTCATCTCTCTATTCGGCTTCTGTCAATTTATACCCATTAAGATACCCGGTATCCCTAATGACTATTATGCCAATATCCTCATCAGTACCCAATGACTCAGACCGTGTTCTAACCATAGCAAGCCATGTACGTTCAACACTTCCGGAGCTTCTCAACTTCTCCGCCTGCTAATCTATCACACAGGTAGTTTTCGGCTACGTAGGCAACTCCGTCACCACCTTTGTCCTCCAATCCCTCGGCCTTGAAGTCTCCGCCCTCAACACCGTCCAATTCAGCAACCACACCGGCTACAAGCAATGGACAGGCTACCGAACCACCTCCGAGCAAATCTCACAGCTCTGGGACGGTCTCAAGCAGAGTGAAATTGTCGAAGAATACGGCATGCTGTTGACAGGCTACGTCCCTGGCGCAGACGGAGTCGTTGCTGTTGGAAAAATCGGAATGGAACTCAAGAAACTCAAGCGGCATCAGGGACGACCTCTATTCTGGGTTCTTGACCCAGTAATGGGTGATGCAGGAAGGCTCTACGTTAGCGAGGAGGTCGTCCCAGTATATAAATCTCTAGTACCGCATGCTGATCTCATCACCCCCAACCAATTTGAGACTGAGTGAACCTCTCCTCTCGGCATCTCATATGACGGCCTCTTGGACTAACATTTCTCCCCACCTTAGGCTTCTCTCCGGAATTAAAATTGATTCCCTATCCTCCCTTTCCCTCGCCATCGATACTCTTCATTCCCGCTTCCAGATACCCCACATTGTCGTCACCTCCGTAACCTTCTCTTCTGACTTCTCCACCGATGCCGAAGAAATGCTCTGTGCCGGTTCATCCATAATCTCTACTGGCGCTTCTCGGATATTCTTCCTCCCCGTCCCCATAATACCCGGAGTTTTTGTCGGAACAGGGGATATGTTCTCTGCGCTTACCCTCGCCCGGTTCAGGGAACAAGCTGAACTCGCTGGATTACTAGACACAGAGTCGTGGTTGTCTGACGACAGTGTCGAGGCGACGGAGTTACCTCTTGCAAGAGCGCTAGAACAGGTATTGGGGAGTATGCATAGGGTTTTGGAGAGAACGAGGGTTGTGAGGGATAGGAAGCTAGAGGCGATGGTTCTGGGGGAGGATTCGAAGATGGATAATGTGAGGAGGATGAAGGCGAGTGAGCTGCAGTTGGTGAAGGGACAGAGGGATTTACTACAGCCTGGGGATGATTATAAGGCATTGACATTGGATGTGGACACTAATATGGTCAATTGAGGGGAGTTCAATTTTGCTGATCGTGTTTTAACTGGGTATGTAATAAGCATACGGATTTGGAACGCTTTCTTCGCTTTTTGTTTCTAGATTTCACGACTGTTTTGGGTTGTACTTAGAGCACAGACGCGTAGATAGATATATTGGTCATAGAATTGCATGCCCCAGTTACCCTCAACTTAAATTTCAAAGAATAAAGTGCAGCTAACCGCAATGAAGAAACGAAAAACATAAAAACCCAACTCCATCTACCATACTGTAGCCTTTACTAAGAAAATGAGAAGAAACCACTTTTCCGAAATAAATTCGAATAAACGGGGAAAATGAACAAAACCACTTGCTTCGTATCTCCATCCCTCTTTCCTCACACTATGGTAAGCCCAGCTTACACTCCCAAGTTAATATCCTCATGTCTATAATGATCACCCACAACTCTATACAAGAAACTCGGCGCATGACCACCCAAATTCGTCACATACAAATCCACTAATTCCGCTGGAACATAATCAAAAATCGGATTCAACACACTCACAACCTTCTCTCCCACACCCTCCCCAATCTCTCCCAGTGCCTCCCACGAGACCACTTTCCCCGGATCACCAATCTCCACCAACGCCTCCCAGTCGTAAGGGTACATTGGGCTCAGTTTATATACCCCCGACACAACCACCACAGGGGTCGAGTGGTCTCTGGCCGCTTTCGCGATTGTTCGTGCGCCAGCTACAGCGAGTAAGCCGCCGTTTGCTAAGACGGCGTGGGTGCCAAGAATGACCTTATTGACTCGGGACATGATAGCGTAGACAGCCGCGTCGGGGATAAGAATTACGCTGATACCCGCCTGCGCGAGGGTTTTCTGGAATTGTTCTTGAGGCACTTCGTCTAAGATGTCATCGTCGTCGATGGGGTTCGTGGGGTCAAAGCCCATGACACGGGCATGGGTGGCCTCGTGGTCGTTGGGGAACCCCTCGGCCACGATAACAGTGAAAGTGCGTTTTGAGGCGGCTTTGAGGAGGAACTTTTGCACGGTGAGAGAAGAACCGTGGGTGAGGATGATTTCGTTGCTGTGGATGTGGTCGAGAGAGTAGCTAGCAATTTGGTCGTCGACAGTGAGGAGCTCGTCGAGAATTTCTTGCAGGCCTTCAATGATGCCGGGTTTCATGTCGCGGGTGGGGCCGGGGGGGCCCGGTGGAGATTTTTCTGTGGTGATGGTTGTGGCTGTGGTGGTGATAGATTGTGTGGGGGTGGGAGGGACCGAGGAGTGGGATGTCGGTGGAGGAGTGCTGGTGCCGTTTTGTTCTGGGGAACCGGGGTGAGAGAGGAGGGAGAACATGCTCGTAAATTGGCCTCCCTGATGGGCGAATGTAGTGCGGGTCACTTGTGGTTTTAGCAGTCCAGCCTCTCCTCCATCAAGAACGGGCTGAAGGTTGGAAAATAGCACGCTGGTGCTTTCGCCTCGTTTTCGGCCGGTAATGGAGTCCAGCCCGGAGTCGCTGTAGACGCTGATGTTGCCGGCTTTGCTATCGCCTTCGTATTCTTCTCGGATTAAGCCGAGTACCCGACGTACGATGTTGCCGACGGCCATTTCACGGGGTTGAGCGGCCATCAGGCGGTTGCCGACTTCTTTGATGTGGGCAATTAGTTGGTTGAGGTCTTGCCATTTGTAGACGGAGATGACGCGGAGGAGGAGTTCGGCAGTAGCGATAGCGACGGAGCGAGAGTTACGGATTTGGCGGCGGGAGAGAAGGCTGTTGGGTTGAGGTTGGGGGGGTTAGCTTGAGGGGTGTAAGTGGAGGGAATTGGGATTGGGTGAGGACGGGGGAGGTCATACGATATGAAGAGCTCTATGTAGGCGTTTGTGTCGTGCTTGTTCTCGTTCTTGTTGAGGATGTTGAGGAAGGAGGTTAGGCCTGGTGGGGCCGTGGATTTGGGTCCCATCCTTCAGGGTGTATTTGGAATACCGAATATGCTGTAGGTGATAGGACACGCTGGCGGTTGTATTCTTGATGGCGATGGGCGATGAGAAGCCGATGGGCTATGAGATGAGAGATGGAGCTCAGTATGAGGAGCGGCCGAGAGCTGGGTGTTGGAATGCTGCAATCAATCTGATATTGATATCACCTTCCCAATGAGCAATGGCAACCACAAAGCCCCACCTTGGCAATAGTGACTATGACTCATTACTTAGTCATACAGAGTCGCCATAATTCTAGTCTCGTGACTTCAGCACCCGCAGTTGAAATACAAGTACCATCATACTTGCCTGTTACCCACCTGGACCTCCTTCTTCAATTTCCATGCTCTATATACCAAGAGTGAACCTCATATGTCACTTCAACCTGATGGTTGATATAGCCCGCCTGATAAGTGAGCCTACATACATCAATTTGTTTCATTTTTGGAGTTGTGCTAAAATGAAGTGATACTAGGCCAACCTGTCTAATCAATACTATAGATGCCCCCTTGGAAGCTGCGTATGGTTCTATTTCGTGCCTGGGATTCCAGAGGGCGTGAATTCACAATCATACTTGTATGACCGTGATAGTTAACCAAGTTGACTTTTGCAAAAGCGTTGCATTAGCATAGATCTCTAACAGATTCCTTGGCAACGGTCAGAATCCGTTTTGGGGAACGGATCCGAACCCGACCGCTCCTAGGGAGGCGGATCCGCCCGCTTATCTCAGTCTCGTGCGCCTATCTAACTATTATCCTCCGTACATACATGTGTTTAGTCTGGCTTGCACTAGCCCCTCGTAACATGTGCCAACCAGACTACGGTAACATGTGTTATAATTGATTGATATACTTTATAGCCCTACTAGTGAGGGTGTTGTGCCAACCAGACTATGATACAACCCTACCTAGTCTGGTTGCACACTATCCCTCGTCAATCATCGAGGAGGCAGTACCTAGAATGCGGACTAGCCAAGATTACCCGATAAGGTCATATGAACTAGCGTGAAAATTATGTAGATAGACAACCGCTAGTTGAGAGAGAGAGAGCATCAACTTCATCACGCGAATAGATACCTACTCACTCCCTCTCCCACAGTAGATAACCTGCTTTGCTCATCTGGTCTCCAAAATCTAGTGCTGACGCTGCCCCCGAGTTAAGATTGATTGGATTTCTAAAAGTCTTTGGCTGCCATCAGGTGGAGGGAGCTAAAATGTTTGTAACTTTAAGTATGGGTTTATCGTTGTCAATGACCCACTGAACCAAAGGTACTACGTAATATAAAGGTAGGTGCCGAAGGGGCGGGGAACCCCAATTGGTGTATTCTTCATTATTGCTCACGTATGATAGGGTCCCTGTGAGGACGGCACGTTATAAATAACGTTGACTTCCTGGTGGAACCCTTGATTGTCTAGTGCACATTCTCAAGAGACCCCCTTCGATTGCAATCACTAAATGGTCACTTTGTAAAGTGTTTGCATTCAACTATACCAGTGATTACACATCAAACGTCTGCTTCAACTATGGGGAACTTCCTAGAGACATCCACTCGCCCCTTTAACGATAGAACGAAGCCGCCAGCATTCGGCGGACTGACCGGCAAGAAACTTGGTTTAGCTATATCCGTCGTGTCTACGACAGGATTTCTGCTTTTTGGATATGACCAGGGTGTGTCTGTTAACTCAAAATTCTGAAAGAGATGCTAATTTAATTGATAGGGCTCATGTCCGGTATTATTACTGCACCCGAGTTTAATGCTGCAATTCCAGAAACAAAAGATAATTCGACCATTCAAGGTTTCGTAACTGCAATCTACGAGGTGGGATGTCTGGCGGGGGCTATATTCATCCTGTGTATGGGTGACACGATGGGCCGGAGATATTCAATAATGTTGGGCGCGATCGTTATGATATTGGGCACGGTTATTCAAGTCTGCACTTTCTATACGAAAGGAAGTGGGGCTCTGGTAGGTGACTGAGCTAACATACTGTGTTTGCTTGGTTTGGCTAATAGCTCAAATAAATAGACTCAATTCGTTCTGGGAAGAATTATTACTGGAGTTGGCAACGGAATGAACACATCTTCAATCCCAACATATCAAGCAGAGTGTTCAAAGACAAAGAACCGAGGACTGCTGATATGTATCGAGGGGGGAACAATCGCATTTGGAACTTGTAGTCCCCCCCCCTTTTTTTTTTCTAACCTGCTCTATCCACTCAAGCTGCCCTATCCACTCAATCTGATCGCTGACTGATCCTGCTGTGAGATAGTAATCAGTTACTGGTTGAATTTCGGAGTGTCGTACACAAATTCGGATGTTGTTTGGAGGTTCCCCATCGCCTTCCAGGTTTTGTTTGCCCTTATTATCATTATTGGAATGACCTTCCTTCCGGAGTCCCCTCGATGGTACAGTCATTTCGGAATCTCTGAATCCAGTGCTATTCAGGTTTGAAAATGAGGCCCCCCTGACAATGCAAAACAGGCTTTTATCTAAGGATCGAGACATTGAGGGAACTTATGTCATTGCTGCACTACAAGCACGGTCAATTGAGGCTGAAGAAACCAACACAGAGAAGCGTATAATTCTGGACTCCATGGCTGCCAGTGCTATAGGAAAAACTCGATTCAAAGACCTCCTCACGAATGGAAAAACACAACACTTCCGCCGTATGTTGCTAGGTGCATCCTCACAGCTTATGCAACAAGTTGGTGGTTGCAATGCTGTCATCTACTATTTCCCAATCCTTTTTGAAAAATCTATTGGAGAGTCCCGCCATATGAGTTTGGTCATGGGTGGTGTTAATATGATTGTTTATTCTGCGTTTGCAACCGTTTCCTGGTTTATTATTGAAAAAGCCGGCAGAAGAAAGCTGTTCCTTTGGGGCACTGTGGGTCAGATGGTTAGTATGATTATTACTTTTGCCTGTCTGATCCCCGGAACACCATCCGCTGCGAAAGGCGCAGCAGCTGGACTTTTTTTGTACATTGCTAGCTTTGGAGCCACTTGGTTGCCATTGCCATGGTTGTACCCTGCCGAGATCAACCCTCTCAGGACAAGAGGAAAGGCCAATGGTTGGTATCCCTTTCACTCACTAAGGCCAATCGGAGAAACAATGATTGACTTACTCCCCTATAGCTGTTTCCACGATCACTAATTGGTTATTCAATTTCCTGATCGTCATGATAACTCCCATTATGATAGATCGTATTGGATGGGGTACTTACCTCTTCTTTGGTGCTATGAACGCCTGCTTCCTTCCCATTATCTACTTCTTCTATCCAGAAACTAAGATGCGCTCGCTTGAAGAGATTGATTTCATTTTCGCCAAGGGTTTCACTGAGTGTAAGAGTTATGTGACGGCAGCGAAGGAGCTACCAATGATGGCTGGCAACGGCAAGGCAATTGAACAGATGATGATCCAATATGGTTTTTCGGATCCCATGCCGCCAGAGTCGGGTGTGGAGGTGCCATCAGGGGTCGGAACCTCCGCAGTGGAGGCGAAGTTCGAATAAGGTGCACAAAGAGAGGTAATCATCCGGAGGATGGTAAATAAGCGGAGGTTGGTAATAACGAGAAAATGGCTGGGACGTGGTCGATGGGTGTGTGCAAAGGCTCTTGGTTATGAGTATGAACTTGAGGCACAATTGCATGGGGATTATAGGTGATCACCTGGAGTTACTATTACATATTAAGTTGTGTTTTCTCGTTTATTGGTGGGTTATCACACCTAGGCCTAGGATGCGTTACATTCCCTAGATTACTGGGTGGTGTGGAGTTTGTCTCACAAGTAAAGGTTGCAACCAACTATTTAAAATTTGTAGATTTTCCACCGGCAACATTTTTCCCATTTATATACAGTGAATCAAAAGAAGCATGAGGCTTGAGTTCTTGACAGAAACCAAATTTTCAAGAACTTAATCATGGTGTCGATAGTTTTCAATGTTTGCTTTTTTTTTGATGTAAAAATACCAAAGGGCAAAGATTATTGTCCTAATATCATTATTATTAGGTAGGCATCATACACGTCGAGCTTCTGCTTCACCTACTATCCGCAAGTCAAGTGGAATAACAGGTGACTTTCAAATTATATTTTAGGTCATAGCCTGTAGAATTGCCAGCAGGCTATGTCACAGAAATATGTACACTTCAGTTTGACCCGTTTGATTGCACAATAAGTTCCTAGCAGCATGGTCGGCAACGGCGGGGGGGAATCTCGCTTGTTGAGGGTAACAAGGTTCTAGCTGCTGTTACGTACTATGACTGATGATCATAACCATCCACAGTCATCGCCAATTCCATCTCAGAAATATCAAGGCAACGCAAGGCAGAAAACAGGCAGGATCTACTATTTTCAGCCTGAGGGTTCTGATATCGAATATTAGGCCTCTTTCCACGACCCAATAACAATACTTATGGAACAATCATGTCTACTGTATGGACTAGTTGGTTACTGGTTACATTTCGATGATTTTAAATCGGCATCCCTTAGCGTTACCCTGAACTCGCCACAGCACGCACAACCTCCAACCCCACCCCACCTCTGTTGGATGTACTTTATGCATTAAACGTGAAGCAGTTCTCTCGAACGGCCACAGCATCTGAGTGCCCCTATCCAGTGCCTATTGCTTGCGACATTGCAGGCAGCACTGTGTTGGGGCTGCCAAGACCAAGGCAACATCTGCAAAAACCAACATCGCATCTCATCTCAACTTGAGACCCCCCCCTCCGTCGATCACACTGAGAAGACCAGCGATGTCGCCCCTCCCCACAGATACCCCGACTTCAGATTCTACACCCCACGCAGCACCTGCCGTCCCTTTCTTCCGCCGAAACAACAAATCAAAATCCTCCATCCGCAAACGCCCCGCGACCCCTCCTCCCGCGCCTGCCTCTGACGACTCCGACTCCGACTCCGACTCTAATGACGACAGGGCCCACCGGCGCGTAAAGCGACAAAAACAGTCGGGCATCTCCGACGCCTCGACTGTCATCACCGGCCGGGGCGGGCGCGGCGCCGACGACGAAATCGTTCCGTCCGGCTTCAGTGTCAAATCCAAAGCCATCATCTCCACCAACGACGCCACCGCCTCCACCAGCTACCACAACGAAAACGAGTCCGAGTACCTTGCCCGAAAGAACCAGAAATCCCCCTCTCCCGCCGCCGCCGCCGACCTCTCAAACACCGGCACTTACAAGGGCGCCTCCTCCTATAGCAGCTTTATCAAGCGCTCCGAAGACGCTCCAAAGAAACCAACAGGCCCACTCAAAGCCCCAACAAACATCCGCACAATCACAGTTACAGACTTTGCCCCAGACGTCTGCAAGGACTACAAGCAGACGGGTTTCTGCGGCTTCGGGGACTCATGTAAGTTCCTCCACGCACGCGAGGACTACGCACAGGGGTGGCAGCTTGACCGCGACTGGGAGATCAAAAAGAAGAACCCCAATGCAAAAACACACTACAAAACCCTCGACAACGCAGCAAACCCATTACGGCCCAAGCAAGGCCAGATAGAGGGAGATGGGGATGAGGTGGATAAGGAACTGGAGAAAATCCCATTTGCATGCGTGATTTGTAAAAAGGAATATAAAAACCCGATTGTCACAAAATGTGGCCATTATTTTTGTGAGGCGTGCGCGATTCAGAGGTATAGAAAGAAAAATCCGAGTTGTGCAATTTGTGGGGGGAGGACGGATGGAGTATTTAATACGGCCAAGGGCCTGCAGAAGAAGTTGGATGAGAAGAAGAGGAGGATTGAGGTGAAGGAGAAGGAGGAGGCAGAGAGGAAGAGGTTGGAGGAGGAGGCGGGGCCGTTAATTCAGGGAGGTTGGTAATGGCTACAGGCGGTGAGGAGGAGGGGGGAAGGGGAGGGAAAAGGGGGAGAAGGAATAGAAGGCTCTTGAGTGTGGGTGGGGTGATATTGATTTCTGAGCATGAGCATGAAAAAAAACCTGCATTACAGTTTTGCATTTTTGGGGAAGGCAGAGCATATAGCTTGACTTTTGTTTTACAACGAAATTTGGGAGTGGAACCTGGTGAAGAATAACTAATTTATTTGATAATGATATTCAGCAGCTTATATCGCTAGAAAATGAAAAAGAAAAGAAAAGAAAAAAAAACCAACCAGACCAATTTGCCCTACGCTGGTGGCAGAAACCCCGCAAACAACACCCCCTGCACCAATGCATACCCCACACACCACCTCACGGCCCACCTGACCACCTTCCTCCTCCTCCCCTCACTCCCATCCTGCTTCTCCTCCTCCTCCTGGGCATACAGTATCGTCTGTGCAAGCCACCAGTACCACACCACATAGCCGCTGCTGAGGCGGTTAATAATCTGTACGTGGTAGGATGTGAAGGCAAGTATGGCGAGGATGAGTTGTGGGAGCGCAAAGGCCCGGATGAGGGAGGTATTGATATCGTGGGACGTGGTGAGTGCTGTAGGTGCGGATGGGCGTTTGGATTTGCCGGCGGGCTGGGATAATGTAGAGGGAGAAGATGAAAATGGGGTGTCGTTAAGAATAGCCCAGGCAGAGGAGCGGGTGAGAATGTATAGGATTGGCGCAGCGAGGAGAAACAGCGGGATATTCCCTGCGGTCCAGTATCGGAGAAACCCTACGTTCCTGTAGATGTTTATTATTGTTAATATTATTGGTGGCTTCTGAGATAAGGTTTTTTGGGGGGGAGGGTAAGTAGAATAAATAAAAAGGTTTCTGGCATACCAGTACTTATCCTGTACATATAAGTAAATCGACGGTACCGTCCTCGAGCACCACTCCCTCATGGCCACTCCTGCTCCTTTCCCATCTTTCCCAGCACAAAATTGCATCCACGCAATTCCCTGCGGCACAATCAACCCCAATCCCACCATCACCCCCGCAACACCTAACCCAGCTATCCTCGCCAACCTCCTCCTCCAGCTCATTATCAAAACCCCATCCTCGCTATGCCCCACCCCCCCTCTCCCCTGTCCTCCCAGCAATACCCACACTTCCTTCACAAAATCCACCAAAACCACCACCCCATTCAGCACACCATTACTCCTAACCATCCCCGCCAGCATCCACATCGCCCCCGCGCCCACTACCCACACCGCCTGCTCCAGGCCACCCGCGCGGGAGGAGTAGGAGTAGTATGCATATGTAGATCTTACGTAGAGGTAATACCCCAAGAAGCTCAACAGCGCAAACAAACCCTCACTATACGGTGCCACCAAAAACATCCCCGCGGGGGTCAAGACATGCATCGTCGCCGCAACAAACGACACCGCTACCCCGTCCTGCGCTGGGTAAACCAACCTCGTGAGATTGTACAGCACAAAAACAGAGAGAAGATGCGAAAGATTCGCCACTAGGATGCCGGCGAAGACGTACGGATATGGATTTGGGATATCGCTTGGTGAAAGATGTATAATCGCTGCAGCAAAAAACCCCCCCCCAAGGAAAGAAAAAATTTGAAAAAAAAAATTAGCCTACTCCCCAGGCAAATTGAGTACAGGTTTTGTTTTTTATACCTCGACCCACAGCACCCATTATTCGTGTCCATCCCCATCCAAACGCCCACTCCTGCTCACGGAGATACCCCTGTTCGGCGATCTTGACAAAGTAGATTGCGTCCCACCGAGTCAGGCGCTCCGAGAGCTTGCTGACAAGACTCCAGCATATCCCAGATGCATCACCTTGCGGAGGTGGTTGTGATGGGAGGATTAGGTTTGTGGAGCTGTCATAGGCGCGGGAGGGGGTCAGCAGGGCGATGGTGAAGTATACTAGGCGGGTGAGCAGGAAGAGGGAGAGTAATGTTAGCCAAGGGGATTGGAGGGAGTGGTGGAAGAGGGTGGGTGGTGGTGGCATGTTGCGGAGGTTTTATTTGTTTGTTTGTTGACAGTTGGGAGGCTCTCAGCACCTCGCACCTCTGCTTACGCTATATAATTTTGATATGTGTGGCACAGGCACATACATTTTTAATTATTTGGACGAGAAGCCGGGTTTACACCTTTTATAAAAAAGTTTCCTTCACGAGCATATATATACGCACAGTACGGATATGCTTATGCAAATTAGGTACTCGCAATAAGCAAACACAGCCACGGGTATATTTTATTATGTTGCGAAAATATAAAAGAAATCGAAGAGATATCAGCGCGCCCACAAGCTTTTCAATTGATAAAGTTTGTACAGAAAACGTGTAGTATCAGGCTTCCAAATATAAAGTCCGCAAATGCCCTGTTGCGATTATCAGCCTGCTTGCTCCACAACATAAGACGGGTGGGGTGGGGTGCACCTCTCTGGTGATACCTCTGGGAACTCGGCCTTATTCGCAGTGTGCAATTGCATACGTAGAGAAGCTAGTTAGACTGTCAGTTAAGAGATCATAGAAGACAAGGGAGATCAGAAATGCCTATACCAGTCAAGACGAATTGTCCAACTGTAGCTGAAAAACCCGCCAGAAAGGCATTGAATGGCTATATCCCAAATTGCATCGTCAGCAGCGTTTCAAAGAACACCTCACAGAACATCCAGGGCGCCACAACATGAACCACCCACTCAATCCACCATATAAGAGAAGAGACCTCATACATAATTCCCAGCAATAACACAATAAACGAATTGCAAGATGCCGGTCACCACCAAGAACCCCATAAAGACATCCACGAGCTTCGTCCTTTGTGGGGTGCTGGTAACATAGCTGTCCCAGACCGCATTAGCAATCGAGATTGGGTTTGAGGTGGAAACTGGCTTGGCCGACTTCGCCGACTTGGTCGACTTGGATGGAGTTGCAGCTGCAGTTGTTATGGTCTCCGGATCAGCAGTAACTGGAGGAGCGATAGCTGATTTCTTCAAAGGCATGATTCTGCAAGTTGCAACAGTGGTCGTTGAAACGTGTAGAAGTTGACGAATCGGTCCGTGGAAAGGCTCCGTAAAGGACACTTTGCCGAGATCAGAAGCTAGATAATGTGAAGTCTTGGCATATCGCTTTGCTTGGCAGTTACATACCGGTAAGCGTCATGCTTCCTGACGTTTTGCGCAACCAGACTTAGTTGTTCTATTGGAGTCACAGCATATGATATAGAAGCCGAATTTTGAACGAGTTTCTTCACTACTTCATTCCTCTCACAAAATACAGCTGTGCTTTGACTCCGCCGTGAGGATTCAAACTAATATTCCATCATGGTCGGTATACCCGACCGTGTTACCTGCCACAATGTGGGCTGATCTGAACTAAATTATCCAGTCTTCTGATTTACCTGCTCTAATCCTCGGAGTGCTCTGCGGCACTGGAGGAACTATTGGCTATGTGGTATGACTTGTAATCCTCTCCACTCCAGACATCAGAGGCTCATATGATCTTAAGAAAACTGGCTCGGTCCCTTCGCTTGGTAAGTTGAAGCACCTGGCTTCATTCGGGCCTGGTGATACTAACTTATGTCCAGTTGCTGGGCTTGGGGTAGGAGCTCTCTACACCTACTCTAGCCAACGGATCCGTAACAACCTGCCATACGGAATTGAGCTTGCCCTTCTTGCATCTACAGTCCTGGCTGGGTCGAGTGTTCCACGAGCTATCAAGACCGGGAAGCCATTGCCCCAAGTTCTTTCCGTTTTGGCAGCATCCGGCCTGATTTACTATGGCGTAAAGTAAGTTTTACGTATTGCGAGCTCCTCCTGATGTGTCTACACGTCTAACATGTTTTCAAAGGTTCATGCAAAGGGAGTGATATGTTTTGGGGTACCGTAGAGTCGTCACTATTTGCAGGCAGTCTACAATAAATAAATTAGCCCCTTTGAACAGTAATTAGACGCAGATCTCTCCAAATAATTCGAAAGTAATGGTTGTCTGGAGGGGTTGTATGTGGAGTTGGTGCCACACCATCGATATAAATACAGCCCATCCCAGGTACTCCAGTGCTACCTTTGGCCTTATAACCATCGATGTGGACTGTACACAGCTCCCCACACCAATTCCACCGCTAAACCTCAAGATGTATATGTATGTACATAGGAACTTGTCCTACACAGAACACCACCAGAGTCAAGACCGCCAGATACAAGTAGTACGAGTCTCATGATACTCTAGTCTGACAGTGCTCATGCCCCTCCCAACAAAAGTCATCAAGCATCGCTAACGATGCTCCCTGTAAGATAACCACGGCTACACGGCCAATGAAATAAATAATTTTCTGTAATTTTGAAGACCAATGAAGAGAGGTGATTTTAGGAGCCACGAGTCGCATGTTGGTACGCGTTGTCAGCACGATTCATCGGCAAGTTAAAGGTTAAAGAAAAGCAAACAAGTGAAAACATCACTAGCTATTCCGACTAGATCGAGATGAACAGGAGGCCACCTAACTCAACACATACATGTCTGCCACAAGCGCCTTATCGATCGAGATAGATTTCATCCCAATAGAGACGGGCTTTTTGGGAAAATCAGCACTCGAGGGAACCCAAAGTTCGTGTGGGCATTTTTATAGAGGAGTAATGGAGTTACTAGTGCTGATAAATTGTATGTCTGAAATTCTTTTATTTGATTATTCATTTTTTATGTTCTATTTTTGTCCATTACCCTGAACTCTATCTTGGATTGGACCCCAAAATCATAGTCTGGTTGCACTCCCCTTCGCACCGAAGCCAATCCTCCAATCTCAGGGTATAGTTTAAAATATCCAGTTTATTCAAGTTTATTCACGGTGATGTCACCCTCACACTAGTTGGCATATCAGTCGGTTCAAATTTTATCGCTCCAAGTAGTATCGAGCATATTAGATACGTGCTATCAAGTGTATTTACTGACCTTCACATCATCATCCTCACTTTCAAACTAAATACCCTCTGTGGAACCAACTAACCTTCACAGCTGTCCGCACCATGACTGAACTGTTGAATCGAACACGATACCGTAGATGTCGATAATATTCCTACGTTGTATACCTTTCGTTTCCTCCTCCACGATGTTGCAGAGGATAGCTCGAAATAATTCAGGTGTAGTTCCCCGTGTCCCTCCCTTTACTACTGTCTTGGCATTGTCCAGTGCCACAGACCATGTGATGGTGGAAATCTAGTTCCGTTTAATAGGGACGATTGTGTTAGAGTGGCGAGTATCCGCTCAGCCACACAGCCAACACGGTTTAGAGCTGAACACGACTCCCGAGACAACTATCATCAACCAATTTTCAGTCAAAACACGAACCAGCAACTTTCAATTCAGCATCAGCAATTATCGGCAGTTTCCGTAGTATTCGAATCCGCAATCATGGTTCTAAAACCGGACCTGGTGAGACCAGAAACCCAGCATCACCCACTCTCGCACGACGCTCTCCACGCAATCTCTACTGAGTTCCTTGCCTCCGAGAAGCTTGCACACGCACCTTTAGCTGAGAAGAAGGAATTTCTAAAGACAAAAGGACTCTCTGAAGATGAAATAGAAACATTACTTCAGAGAGCCGCCATGAAAGGGAAGGGGAAGGAGGTTGCTGTAGATTTGGAGGCGTCATCCGAGGCTTCATCTTCTAGGGTATCGACACCGGTAGGGAGTGATGCAGAAACCACCACAGAGGAGATGGTGGAGAATAATGAAGAGAAAGGCCTTGTCCCCAAAGAACTCAAAGAGGTACCCTAAACTGTTTCCCTTTATCCTAAAACCACAGTCACTAATGTGCATCACAGATTCGCCCCTCCCCTCCACCCTCTCCAAGGCTCAAACCCACCCCTATCGAGCCCACCTACCTCCAACAGCCGCTCATCGTAACATACCCCGAATTCCTCGCCCCTCCACCGCAGCCCCCCGCCCCCATCACCGCCAAATCCCTCCTCAGCACCCTTTACTACTCCGCCGCTACTGCCACAACAATCTACGCTGGCTCAAAATACATCCTTCAACCCATGTACGACCAGCTAACTGAAGCCCGTACCGACCTTGCCAAAACCGCTCTCACGAATCTTACTCAATTTAATGATAAACTCTCCGCTCTCGTTCCTAGCCACGTGCGCCCTGCGTTTCCAAGCCCACACGTCACCAGCTCCGGCTTCGGAAGAACTGAAGAAGAAGCCCCCATCGCGGGCGAATCCGACGACGAAGGTGATGATGCTAGCTCGACAAGCTCAGTACGAACACACCTCTTCCATGTCGACGCTTCAACCCAGACTATGCCAGACCCACTGTCAAACCCCCTCCCTTCGCCAACTAGTGAGGAGAAAATTAGTACTATCACAAGTCACCTCACTACCCTTATCGACTCGAACTCGGACGGCGCGGATGGAGAGTTGCAGTATGAACTCGAGGCGCTGACAACGTATCTAGAGACGCTGAGGGTCGATCCGAAGGATTTGTTCCCGTGGAGTGGTAGTAATACTGGTACTGTGGGGGCGGATGGGAAAGAGGATTTGACAATGACCGTTAAAAGGGAGATTAGGAGTGTTAAGGGAGTTTTGTTGAATTCGAAGAACTTCCCGGGGGGTAGATAAGATGGTTGGAAGGGATGTATAATTTAGAGGGAGAAAACTAGGTTGAGGAGGAAGTGGAGTTGAGGGAAAGTTTTGCCTATGTTTGTTGTTTATTTGCGTATTGCGTATCACTATGAAAGGTAATGTCTTTTTGGAGTTTGCCAGATGCGATTATGAGAAGTATTTTTCTTGGTTGTATATCACTACGCGCTTTCTTAGATATCTAATGAAATATGTGCATCTAGGCCTCATTCTCGGTGTGCGGATTTCTTGGGTAACGAGTGTTTGGCCCGGCATCGCTTAGTGTTACAGAAAGACCTGCCCCTATAGAAGAATCCTGTTTTCGACATGAAGATTTATCTTTAAGAGATTTCTGTGCTTGTATTATTGCTGCACTGGTCGGGGGACTATTGCTAGCACTTCTTATCGTGCCACTGTTTTATCGCTACTGAAGTATCGAGTATACGTTAGATTGATCGATCGTAACTGTAAATCTATTTTAAGCGGATAGTTTGTACTACATACGACGCACAAGTCTGAAGGCAGGGTTGTAATCGAAATACCTACCTACATACATATGGCGTGGAGCTTCCTACATATTTTCTGATCGCTTGTATTTTATTTGGCTCTTAGATGCGGAGCTACATGTGCCTCGTGCCTCGAAATTAGGTCATATCCCTCCCAGGGTAGGTAACGGCATGAACTCGGACAAACCCTCAGCTAATTCAACAACTCGTCTACTTTCGTCTCCAGCAGTTTGATGGGAATGGGAGATATATAAACTAGGGGGGGCTTTTACAACACGTACGTAGGTACTTGTTGTACCTACTCTTCCGAAGGTACACTTTTACAATTATTTTGAAGATTGGGGTTTACCTCCGCTATATACACCGAAAAAGCTTTTTCTTTTCTCAGTATTCTCTATGACTATGGGGTAGTTATTCAATTAGGCCGAGTTAGCTCCGCCATATACGACTACCCCTAGTATACCACGAATCTTGAAGGGTACCTCCGGAACATTAAATTATTGAACAACACTAAAAAAAACATCCCACCTCATCCTATCCCCACTAACAAACCGCTAACCGACTTCTGTCCCACCTTAGATAAACCGCCTAGCAATAAAACATGACATGAAACAACTGCATTGATTCACCAACCATAGTACGTTAGCTGACCCTTGATGAATAACTATCGCCACTATTAAGAGAACCACTTCAGATTCAACACCGCAAACCTTCACATCTCCCGACACATTTTCTTAACTTCATCAACAATTCCACGAACAACATCTTCACCCTCGGATTGGACAACATCATAACTCCATCTCTCCGCAAGCGCTGTATCTGTAACTCGAGTAGGACTATCCAGTATAGCCTCGGGAAGAATCTCGCCAGTATTTCGTTCCATTGTATACACACAAATCCTGGTTCCCATAGCATTTATTCAATATAACGTTGGTACTCTAACGTTGTCGAAAAGAAACTTAAATCCTTCACGCATCTGAATATCTGCCAACCCTCGAGTTGAAATGTGTTGAAAATATCCCGATGGTTTCACCTCCACAAACAACCCGATCTCTTAATATCAGGCCTCCCGCAAGCCCCCTGATCTCTTAATATCAACCATTCCGCAAGCCCCCCAAATCTCTTACTATCAGCCCTCCCGGCGCAAGCCCCCCAATCTCTTAATATCAGCCCTCCCGCAAGCCCCCCAATCTCTTAATATCAACCCCCCCGCAAGCCCCCCAAATCTCTTAATATCAGCCCTCCTGGCGCAAGTCCCCCGATCTCTTAATATCAGCCCTCCCGCAAGCCCTCCAAATCTCTTACTATCAGCCCTCCCGGCGCAAGTCCCCCAATCTCTTAATATCAGCTCTCTCGCAAGCCTTTCGTCCTTTAATATCAGCCCCCCCGCAAGCCCCCCGATCTCTTAATATCAGGGCTCCCTAAAGCCCCCTGATCTCTTAATATCAACCCCCCCCCCCGATCTCTCAATATCAAGTACAAAATTGCAGATTATACCTAAAATAGGAAGCTCCTACTACCCGCAAGGCAGCTGAACCGAAGGCATGGGATGATATTGAGCAATGGAGGATTCAACGTTGGATTGAACGCATTCCCTACCACATCCAAGAGGTTATCAGACTTAAGGGTGGAAATGAATATACCGAGGGACACCCTATTGTGAAAAAGGATAAAGAGTATTGGACCGCAATCCGTCGGGAGCGGCAAGTCCGTATTCGGAAGACTGGTTAAATTCACAATCAGGCATGGATGCACTTCCAATGCGCTACTGCTGGGTTACCAGTTGCACGCTTTAAGTCTCTTGTTGGCATTCGGGAAATCGTGGAGGAGGAACTCGACAAGGAAGAGTGATATCACATCCCAGATACAGATGAGATTGCAAGTATTGATCCGATTGATATGGTGATCACAGGGGCCCCTCCTAATAGAAGGAAGAAGAGCGCTCCCAAAGATGGTGTGAGCAAGCGCCGTGGAAGGAAACCAGGGCCTTCTGCGTACAAGGTGCGCTTCCTTCCACCATTGACGCCAGGGGCAAGTTGGGAGGGCGTAAGCTGGGAAGGGCGTGTTATCTGGGGGAATTGAGATGACATGATGTTCTATATGTAGCTAGTTTGAATTTAATATGCCAAGTAGGATATGCATGCATGTATATGCATATGCGAGAACAAGCGACTGGAAATGAAGGAATGGTTAGGTACCCGTGAAGGGGTAGTGGTTACGCGGAACGAAGGGGAACCTGATTCGTAACGTAGTGTGACTGGAGCGAAGCGTGAGGAACGAAGAGAAGAACCTCAACGAGAGGTGGGAATGCACTACATATGTATGTACATATACCCTCTCGGTGGATTCTCCCCTATTGGCCATACATAAGGTCGGGTTCACACATTTACATATGTAATAGTCCCCCAGGACTACCAAAACTACAAAAGGAAAAAACAAAGACTAAAGATTCTCCACCAGCCAGCTCTTCACCATCAGAATGGAAATTGAGATCGTGCACTTCATTAGGTACACGCCTGGGTACGTTGTTTCTGTTGGCTTTGTGAAGTCCTCCGTTTGGAAGTCATTTGAGGATAGTAACTTTAGCTCGGTCCAAATGAATGTCAGACTACAGCAAAAGTAGTAGGAATTATAGTCTGGTTATAGGAATTATTGCTCCGCAGTGACTAACTTTAACGCCAAGCCCAATCTTCACAGGACCACTTCATATATTATCTCTTTTGCGTTTCTTTCAGCCAAGTAGCTCAATTGTCATTCATAAGTTTTGAAATAAAATCTTGGCTAATTCTTTTTGTTATGCTCTAGGGCCCGGGTTCGAATCCCCTCTAGAGCGCATTTATTTTTTTGGTGTACTTCTCAAGAATCATGGCTCGGCACCAGTATTCTTCGTTCAGGATAAGAGGCAGGTGGATGGATGGATCCCTTGAGCGGCGCTTTATCAGATTAAGACCTGTGAACAGGCAAGAGAAGCTGCTTTAGAGTGAGTGTATTGTTTATACTTCCATCTAATGTCACTCAAATACTGAGAAGAGCTTTTGCAAATTCAAACGACATCGTTGCACACACATTACGGGACATTATTGATTCCCTTGCGGGTTTTAACTCTCGGCTAGACTACAGGAACTTTGGGACTGCTAGATGAACGCGTGCTAATAAACACAGTGAATACACATACGGCTCCTATTGGAGGGCGGAAAGGAACTTCCGAACTACCCGCTCGGGAGCGGATAGAGTACTAGGAGAGACTAACAAGCTCGTATAGGATTTTACTCCCCGTGATAATATTCAGGGTAAGTACGTCACGCTACACAGTAAGCTATCGCCCCCATTAGAATTACATTGATACATCGCATTCATGTTTACATTCTCATGAAGGAGTCTATTAAGCCCATCACAGCTTCAAATGCCTTAGGTTCCCCTTTTTCAAAGCATTAAGTACCTTTCCGTTTTTCTTTTTCGATGCATGTATTTGTTCTCTTTCCGTAATCATATTGGGGTCAAAAGGCTTGCCGTTGAAAGTACCTCTAGTCTTCAAACACATCATCAGTCTCTCCTCTATTTGCATTCCAAAGCACTTTTGGGCAATAAATACTGAAACATATTTATGCAAAGCTTTACCCCAAACCCCCAAACCCATTCAAACTCAACAACGACAATACGTATATTCCACATCCCCCCAAAGTCCTTATGTCAGATCCATAAACTTAAGCCTTAATCCTGTTCTCATACGCCTCCCATCCCCTCCTCCGATACTCCTCCGCCGTCCCCAGCATATCCTCACTCCCATATATCCCCCTCCCAACAATAATCACATCACTCCCCCTCTCCCTAATGACATACTCGGGGGTCTTATACTGCTGCCCCAACGCATCCCCCGTGCTGGCAATATTGACCCCTGGGGTCATTACAATCCAATCCTCCCCTTCCTTTTCATCCCCAACCTTCCCCATCGCAATAAACCCCATTACAAAGTTCTTGTTCCGCCTTGCCATTTCGAGGGTTGAGGAGCGGTAGCCAGAGCTATTGAAGAGATTTCCTGCGCTGCTCATTTCCTCGAGGAGGAGGAGCCCGCGGGCAGTATCCTCCGGCTGCCCCTGGGGACTCAATGGTAGGGCATCTGCAACCTTTTGTAGCCCCTGGATGATCCCTTCTCCGGGCAGTGAGTGGGCGTTGGTTATATGCGCCCAGTCCGCAATCCTGTAAATCCCTCCGCCGTACTGATGTGAGACCGTGTTCCCGATATCAGCGAATTTGCGGTCCTCGAAAATGAGAAAGTTGTGCTCTTTTGCTAGCGAGGAGAGCGCGGAGGTGAATTCTGGGATAGAGAGAGGCGAGTCTGGGGGGAAGGTCAGGATGTCGATGTGTGTTTTTACGAGGCAGATTTTGGGGGCGAGGGTACCGACGATATCGAGGACTTTGGTGGGGGAGGTGACGTCGATGGAGAGACAGAGGTTGGTGCGTTTGCTGGAGATGATGGAGAGGAGGTGGCGGCCGATTACGGTGGGGTGGGTTTCTGCGCGGGAGGCGTAGGATTGGGCGGACATAGCCGGCGGTAAGAATACGTTTCTGGTGATGCTCTACGCAGGCACAGAACAAGTGTCTTTTCCCGAGTAATCAGTAAAAAGAAAAAATAGAAAAAAGGAAAATAGTGTCTTTTCCCTGGGTTGCAGGGGGGCAGATAGACAAGATGAACTCCAGGCGGAGAAGATGGATGGAAGCTCAACAGTATATCATGTTCAGTTTGCACTTGATACGATTCGTCTACTTGTGTCCCCCTTGACGTTTTGATTTGTTTGGCGCGAGAAAGTGGCGATAGTCCAATTGTGGTAATTGGCCAACAATGTCACGATCATTAGGTGGTTGTTCAGGCCAGGCCCCCAGCTCGCAGTATCTCAACGTGCAACCACGCGACGGGATACTCAGGGTCTTCACCATTCAACCTCCCCAACAGCGAGAACCATTCAACCTCTCCAACAACGAGATGAACTCGAGGTGAAGTACAGCACTGTACTCTTGCCTTCCTCCTCACGCCGCACTCGCCCCAATTCTCCTGGGGCAGCTTCTCACAGCGATGGATACCCCGGCGTATAGACCTCCCCGCCAAATCCCCGCCAGCCTCCGAGACACCCTCAAAATCATCCTCGAAGAGGAGCTTTGTGCGGCCCTACCCCTCTACCCCTTCAGCTGCTCAATCGCTTATCTGAAGAGTTACAGACCTCTCGGGGATCGATCTGCTAACCAGCCTTATTGCACAAGGCATCTCCACCACCCCAAACGCCACCGACAACAGCGATGACAATCTCACATCCACAGCCAACCTACCGCCAATATACATCCCTCCCGCCATCCACCTCACCCTCCTCACCACCCTCCTCTCCCACCCCACCTTCACAACCCACGTCTCAAAAAAAACCGACTTAGAGTCTCGCCTCGTTTCTCCTTCCTCAGAGCGTTTTCTTCTCCGCCTCCTCACCCTCGCGGGGCCAAACAGCATGGGCCTCCACACCGCCTGGGATCGGTGGGACGGGACTCCTAGTGGGAGCAACGGCCTGTGGGCGACCCAGCGCGGGGGAACACCCGTAGCAGATGACGCATTTGAGGATAACTCATTAGATCTCAGATTTGCCGGGAAGGAATCCCTATTCGAACGTGCGGAGGATTTCTGGGCGGTGGTAGGGTGGGGATTTTCCTGTGCGTGTGCGGAGATAGGGTATGGTGTTGATGCTGAGAAGGCTAGGGCGTTGAGGAGGAGGTGGGGCGCGTGGAGGAGGTTGTTGAGAGTGATGGTTGAAGGGCTGGAGAGGGACTGGGAAGAGAGGGTTAGGGGCGAGGAGGGAGACGAGAAAAAAGAGAGGTTGAGGAGGAGTTTGGTCGTGAGGTGGTTGCCGAGTAAGAGGGGTGGGGCAGGGTATAAGCGGGTTGTGAGGGCGGTGATGGCAAATGGGAAGGGGAGTCTGGGGATGGAGTGGCAGGAGATTTGGAGGGATGAGGGGGTGAGTTTGAAGAGAATTAGAGAGAGGAGGGAGAAGAGGGATGTGAAGAAATTAGTGCCGTTAACTAAGGAGGAGCAGAAGGAGGCGAGGAAGAGGGAGATATTGGAAGGGTGCTCTACTGAGGATGAAGAAGAAGATGAGGATGAGGAGGATGGGAATTGGGCTGGTGATTCGAAGAGGGATGTTGATCTAGATGGAGACCATACAATGGCTGAAGCATCCGACTCAGCCATCTCAAAACCCGACTCTGCTACCTCCGCATGGGGCGGTATAGAAGCTGTCCTTCTTCGCCAACGCCTCCTCATCCTCCTCTCCTCCGTCTGCCATCACCAACAATGGATACCCCTCTCCACCCTCCACGACGAACTAACGGACCACCTCCTCTCACCTAACCCGTTCTCCATCTCCCTCCCCTCAATCAGATTATTCACGACATTACTGGTCACAAATTCCTCATTATCATTCACACACTTAACCTCCCCCCCACCTCCGTCACATATCTACCTCCACCCCCTCTTCTCGTCTCTTCTCCGTACACTCCTCTCTTCAGATGCTCCCTCCCCATCAAATTACGGCGCCTTAGAAGACCGCGGGGGTCTCATCTCCCCGAAGGTCTTGGTTACATGCTATCTTCCTTACCGTGCGAAAGCAGGAACGCTGAAGGATAATCTGAAAGTATCAGTGCTTCTCGAACAGTTAGTTCGAGCGATTGCGACCGAGGGAGGCGGAGTTAAGGAATTACTGGGGGAGGATGGAGGGGCGTTCTTGGTGGGGGCGATGGAGGATGGATTGGAGAGGAGAATGGAGTCGGTGTATGGTGGGATGAAGGAGATTGTGGAGGATGAGCTGGGAGGGGTAGGGACAGGGGCAGCAGCAGGCGGAAGAAAGAGGAAGAGAGGGGAGAGGGAGAGGAAGGAGGAGTTGAGGGAGTGGCAGGGGGTCGAGGAGAGATTGAGGGATTTGGTGGAGGTGATTTGTTCGTGAGGGAGGGAAGGGAGCTGATTTGATGCCAATTAATCTTGGTGTAGCTTTTGGATACGGCATGTCTCTACCTTTGTCTCTTTTTTTGCATTCAGGGACTAGATGGAGGATACCCCAATTGATGTGGATGTTTTCGTGTTGTAATTCCTAGTTTTCAATACCCAGTACTGTACATATAGCACAATTCTGGTTACCCTGAGTAACAAAATGGCCCTGCCAGTAAACAATGCATTGTTCCAATCAAACTGTTATCTCGCACTGAATTTTGAACATAGCCAGTGGTTGCCAATTTCGACTCTTTTCGAATTGATTGCCATCCTGACAGAAGGTTATCCCACCTCTCCTTGCTGTATGAACATTCCCTAACCCCTCCAATGGCCGTTTCCGGACCCACATCCCCATAGATAATAAGGCATCTACAGCTTCTCCTCCTTCTGCTCCTTTCTCCTCGCTCTTTCCTTTAGCGCAATCCTCGCACCCTCCACAATAATTACATGTTCAACCTTATGGATCCTATCCTCCAACTCCTGCAGGGTCTCTCCCTCTCTAAACTGCACCTCCCTCGTTAATAAGGGCTGGCCCCTATCTACTTCACTAATAACTCTATGAATCATGACCCCCGTCCTGCTAATCTCGCCCTGCAGCCACTTTTCGTAGGCCCGCGCAATTGCATTCGCACCGTCAAACTCCCCCGGGAGCGCGGGGTGCAGGTTGATGATATCCACGCCGGCGTCGGCGAGGGGCGTGAGGAACGAGGGGGAGAGGATGTGCATCCAGCCAGCGCAGACGACGAGATCGGGTTTCTGCGCGAGGATGAGCTGCGCGAGGTCAGCGTCGTAGGATTCCCTCGCAAGCGCGGTGGAGGTGGGATAGAGGGACTTGTAGGGGAGAAGGTTGTGGTAGCTGGTGGGTATGGAGTGGTTGGCAGCGCGGACGAGCCCGTAGGCCGATTTTCTGTTTGAGATGACGTGTATGACTTGGGCGGGGAGGGTGGGCTGGGTTCCGAGCGTCGCGTCGATAAGGGCTTGCAGGTTAGTACCGGAGCCGGAGATGAGCACGACGATGCGTGGGAGCGGGGGGGACGGCGAGGAGGAGGAGGAGGAGGAGGCCATTGTAGAGGGGCGTTCGACTGGGCTGTGTTGTGGGGGGTTGTGAGGGGGGGGGCTAGGTGGGGGGCTAGGTGGCCGGGTATACTGTCTGTATCTTTACCGTATATTCAACCGTATATACAAATAACCAAACTATCTCCCCTTTTTAATATGTACTACTGGATATTTTGTGCGTATTTCTCGCCCAGGGGAAATTCCCAGCTGGAAGATAATAATTTAGAATACAGAGTCGTGGAAATACAGTGCTGATGTTGCAATACCTAATACCGCTATTACCCTCAACTCCCACCCAGTTAAATACTCTTTCCTCACGTCCCGTGCTGCGCTTCGCTTGCGCACCATTAACACTTCTTCTCTTAACTTTCCACAACAGGGCTCCGCCCCCATTCACAATAACAATAATAATAACAGAATAACTTCCTTGATTATTATTTCTAACTGTTTAAAATTAATTCCCGTGAATTCTATTTTTTCCCAACCTTGCTTTGTTATGATAAACAAACGCCAGTATCGGGGCACAACACCATTAGGAAATCCAATTATTACTCCTTAGCTTCATTCCTCGCCCTTAATGTTCTTGGACAATCTGAGCTCCATTCTCGCAAGCTCAAGCAAGATATTCGAGTGGTTGTTCGTTAATTTCGCCTCGAGTTCAGCTACTTCCATCTTGATATCCTTCTTCATTTTGTTCTCTAGCTGTGGGTCAGCGTATGTAAACTTTGCTATAATCTGGCGTATACATCAGCGAAACATAATTAGCTGATTTATGGAAAGCAAAATATACAGTGGACACAAAGAGCCCAAGCAAGAACTTCATCCAATGATCTTGTCTTTTGAACCCGTCGTCGACCTTTGTGCTCAATATTTTAACTGTCACAACAAGGCAGGCTAAGTCCTTTATGGAAACCGTCAGCATAGTGCAATACAAGATCAGTATCCTTACCTTCTCCACCGTGGTAAGTCTCTTATCAAGGAAACAAGTGTCATTCGCCGTCAGTCTCAGCATTTCGCCATCGACCTCAGTCTTCTCAGCTTCCTGTTTATCCACTGTGTCGTTGAAGCTGTACCAAACATTAAATTAATATACTTAAGTATAAACTGTCAGATCCAACAGACCTAGTGCCATATGATCTCAAACCAACCATAGTTGTGTGTAGACCTGGTTGGATGACACCAACCCGACGGACATTCATCACTGGAACTCGGTTTCCACGGATGGTAGCTAACCCGGCTCTAAATAGGCGAGGCATGTTGATTGTCGGTAGTAGTTCTTATTCGCTGTTGGCAATCGTGATGCTGTCGTGCAGTCTTCCTCCTCTTGCGAGGGGCTTGTGCCAACCAGACTAAGTCTTCCTTTCTAACTCAACTACCTAGGTGAGAATAGCCCATTAAGGATGCCTAAAGGATTCATAAAGGATGCATGACACTAATGCATTCTACCCTTGCTTAGTGCCCTTGGCAAGGAAGATCTTTTCCTCAGGGGAAAACCCTGGTGGTTTCAGTGGTCGGAACCAGCCTGAAATCTACCCTCTCCACTCCCAGCTAGGCGTAATTTTATTACCAACACCAGCAAACGGAGTGCCCGTCACAGCGTAGTTCTGAGGCTAGTTCCACAGTCCTGGGAAATGATCTTCCTCTTGCAGGGCCAAGATACATATGTATGTAGGACAGGGGGCATATGTCATGACATATATCCTGAGAGTCGCATGTCGGGTTATATAACAAGGTTAGAAAGGAGGGGCTAGTGCAAGCCAGACTAGTCCGCCCTGGGTAATTAAGTAATATTATCAGAAGGATTTATTTTATGGTACGAAGGTTGGTACGGAGGCGCAGAGCAAAAGTCTTCTCCCTTTCCTATTTGGGAATCCTGTATATGCAACGCATATGCAATGCATGCGGCTTGGCATTATCAGCTCCAAAACGGGTTCTAATGACAATGCATTTTATACCAGCTACGTAGAAATTCGTCTGCTGGGCTGCCAAGCCTGTACGGAGCAAGCTAGCATGAGCTTGGCATAAACATCGCTAATGCTGCAGCCTTGACACACTCCAGAAGACATATTATGGACGTAATAAGCCAATTAAGTATATTCAGGGTGCTCTTGCTATACTCATGGCAGGGTATAGGCAATAGTAAAGGTAAAACTCATCTCTACATACTGTATTGTCATTGCAAACCGTTTTGGAGCTGAATAATGCCAAGCTGCATGCATTGCATATGTGTTGCATATCCTATCTTATAAGGAGTTGAATTCGACAGCGGGTGCGTAAGGAGTAAGATTAAAAGGTTCGTCCTAAGCTTTGTAGATGTAGAGTTGTAATGGTGCGGCAGTTCAACTCCAGAGCTTGCGTTACTGCCACATTGTGGCAATAATGACGCCAAGCTTCGAAAAACGTTACAGATCAGTCTGGTTGGCATTCCTACGAGCTTGTGCCAACCAGACTAATTCCAATAGTCTGGTTGGGCATTCCAATTGTAACTGATCTTCCAGATTGGGTAGTAGGATCTAGAAATAGGGTATAAATATATTAACTCCAGAGCTACCTAAGTACTAAGTATCCTATGTAGACTCTACAGTATTCATGCTTCTACTGCTTCGTATAAATGCTTTGGATCGATTTCCCAATTTCCATGTATTCCAGCCTCTAACCTTACTGTTCTGTATTTATCTCCAACTATTATCTATTTGCACCATTGCTTTGGGATCTCAGTGTGGCCTGGTTATTGGAATATAACCTATTGGCATAACATTTGTATAAGTTGCTTATACATACAAGTATTAGTATCCATAGATATAGGACCCTCTTTTTATATCAATAGGGTATGTGATAATGAGTTCTTTTTTATTTTATTTTATTTTTTTATGATTAATTTGAGCTGTTGGTGTAAATTACAGCTGTGCCATACCACAACGCCAATGCCCATCCGTCTAGGTAAGCAAGTCGTGTAGCCGTGTTTGTGCGACGCCCATGATGAAGCAAGTTGGATCAAGCTACCTATGCCCCTCCTTATGCCTCTCCTAAACCCCCTCGTAACGCCCCTCCTTATGCCCCTCCTTATGCCCCTCCTATACCCCTCTCCTTCTATATTCTGTACACAGCCACCGATTGTTCGTAGTGTATGGATTCTAAACAAGGAGGAATGACCACTGTACAGCATGGAGTGATCCACTACTACATGGGCTAATCTCGTGTGCAGATCCGGGGGGCCCTGGACGTGACGCGTAATGCAACATGGTCGATGTTCGTGTTGTTGGCCTAGCTTTCCGAATACCATGACAAGCAGATCGAGGACCCTCTTGGGTCGCGAGCCTGTTAGGTAGGTAGGTTTGGATGTCTTTCCCTACGCGCAAGTACACCCCCGAGGGAATTCGGCAAGCGGTCATAGCTGTCTACCGTCTTCCAGCTGTAAGGACCTATATACCTACTGTAATACCTGGTGGCCGAGGACTGTCCGGATATTATACTTCATAAGGCCGTCCATCCCAACGCATCCGAGCCCTTGGTTCTCGTTTCCAAGCATCACAAATTCTGCAGCCGTCGGCCATTCAAAATTACCTGGGTACTTCACGCCCTGCAAAGGGTTCACCTTAGGTCAAGAGAATCAGGAGTCCCTCCAGCCTGTATCTCTGGGGTGGTCTCTGGGGGTTTCCCTTTATGATACCTATCGCTCGTCATTCATTCTATCTCATCGGTCACGGGTCTGTCTGCTTGCTTGACGCAGGAACAACCTTTTTTTCCTTGCTTAGGGGTCGGCTGTTGACAGGGTTCCAAGGACGTCAGAGTTCTCAGGTACTACACTACAATGAAAGTACCAGTACCTGTGGTTTATTCTGTACTTTTTGTGGCTTCAATTCTCGCACGTTCGGTGCAAGCTGAACCACAGCTTGTCGTCCCAGATGGACCGCCCAAGGTTGTATCGTTCCCATTTACAAAAGTCAATAAGAACCCATACAACATCCCATATCGGAATAGGAGGTTTCGCAAAAGGGCGGATAAAACGATTCTTCAGATTCTTGACAATGCAGTATGTCGTCGATGTGAATCAGTTGTAGCAATATAAAGACTGACCTTGTCTCATAGGACTACCTATACTATGCCAATATCACCATTGGAACTCCGCCGCAAAACTTACGGCTACAGTGAGTGAAATAATTTTCATTCCCTTTTTTAGCTTCGCTAATAAAGCAATAGCATTGATACTGGATCCAGTGATTTATGGGTGGAGAGTACAGAATCCACGTTTTGCCAGGACTCCAGCAATCCATGTGAAAGGACTGGGACCTGTAAGTTATCCCGCAAGCGTACATTACCCTGCTCCCTGGCGCTGATCACATGTGTCAAGACGACCGCAGTTCATCATCTTCATATGAATATGTCAGCAGTGACTTTCGCATCACCTATGCGGACAAGGAGTTCTCTCATGGCGATTATGCAAAAGAAACGTTTGGAGTTGGTGATGCGAAGGTTACAGGCCTACAGTTTGGTATTGGACTTGAAACGACGTCCTCAGAGGGCATAATGGGGATCGGATACGACACCAATGAAGTTCAGGTTGACTGGCTGGGGAAGGATCCTTACCCAAATCTCATAGATTTAATGGTAGAACAAGGCCATATTCAGTCTCGTGCCTACAGTTTATGGCTGAACGACCTTGATGCCGATACCGGCGAAGTCCTGTTTGGTGGGATTGACACAGCCAAATACAAAGGGAAACTGCACACAATCCCTATCGATACAAGAAAAGGGAAATCGTCTCCATCCGAGTTTATGGTCACCTTGACCGGTATTGGTCTCACTAATAATATCAGTCAGACAATGTCTTTGACTAGTAGCAAATTTGGGATTCCTGTGCTGCTTGATTCTGGGACGACTTACACCTACATACCCACGAGCCTTTACCAGAATTTGGCCGCCGAGTTAGGAGTTCAGTATGTCTCTAGAACTTCGGTTGTCGCTTGCAGCTTGAGGGACTATAACGGAACTGTTGATTTCGATTTCTCGGGATTCAAAATTAACGTACCCTTCAGTGAGTTGGTGGTCGATGCCTTTGACATATACGGTTATCCAATAACATTTGATAATGGCGAACAATTATGCTTCTTTGGCGTCTTCCCCGAATCGAGCTCAGACGGTTCTTACGTCTTGGGTGACACATTTTTAAGATCAGCATACGTTGTATATGATTTGGACAATGCCGAGATTAGTCTTGCAAACGTCCATTTCAATGTTTCTGAGAGGTAAGTTATTTGAGACATTCTTTAACTGGTTTTGTTTGTGTAACTAACTATCGTAGCGACATCATGGAAATCGGTAGTGGCAAGAAGGCTGTGCCTGATGCGACAGGTGTGGAAAATCCTGTTACGCTGGAGTTTACCGGAACTACGTTACCGCACGACACACCGGCTATAACACAAACGCGCAACGTACAAGCAACAGAAAATCCGTCTATTGCGGCGGCTTTACTCACACCTACCGTTGGAGGAGTTATTGGAGCTTGGCTTATGATGTGGTCCTTTTTGGCTTAGAAATCCAAAGGACATACATCAATTGGGCTTGCTGGAGCACGGAGAGTTTAATGAATGGGGGAACTGGAGTGCAACGTTATGGTATGACTTTTAAGCCTGTATAAAAGGGTGTGTAGGAGTAGATATTTTGTTAGTGGGATACAGAGCGTTCTGCCATTGTATTACTATCATGATCCCCGTTCTCCTTTTTTCCTTATACTTCGGGTAGCAGAATTGCTATTACTGTACGTACATAGATTGGGTTCTGTATTTTGTTTGGATTCGCAGGGTTAACGCTATGGTTTCATTTTTTTAATCTTATACATACGAGCATGGAACTTTAAGGGATGGGCGTCAGCAATGTGTATTTTGAGGTAGTTTGGTTTAGGCCTTTGGAGGAGGAACATGCTCAAAAGCGCTTCATCAATAATCATTCAGGCACCCAAAACTCTCCATTTTTTTTGTTTTCAATTGTTTGATCAGAAGAAGGTAACATTGACCCAGAAACTCCGAGGATAAACATCTTAATACATGTGTGTGGCGAAAATAGATCACATCTTAAACAGTTTGGGAGACATGTTAATCCTGCATAATCTTGCACAGCATCCTTTGAGTTGGAGCAGCGTGCCAACACCTTCGAGGATGCGCATGTGAGTGAAGCCGATTTCCTGAAAAGCCTCAGCCTCCATACAGGGTGCCATGGGGTACATTGTTTGGTTGGCGCGGGGGGGAAGGGGGGGAGGGGGGTCGTAGTCTGCCTACCTTGATGAACTCCAATTTTGACTGCTCACTGAGGGTATCGACGGTTTTCGTTACCCTGAACATCGTACTAATGATATCCACCGCCGAATAACCTTTATCCCAGAGCTCGTCTAGCTTCTCCAAAGCATCATCTATCTTCCCCTGATGGCATGCCTTTATCATTGCTTGTACTGCAATTGGATGGGGACTGTCCACGACCTTGAACACATTATCCCCGGAAACAAACCCAAACCCAGCAACCGTAGACTGTAGATTGTTTATCGCCTGTCTCATATCTCCCTCTGCGCTAAACACCAGCGCGGCGACCCCTTCCTCCGAATAATCCACCTTCTCCGCCGCAATAATCTCCATCAACCTCTTGACCACTTGTGCATCTGTGAGCCGGGCATATCTTAGAATTGCACATCTAGACTGCAACGGCTCGATAATCTTATTACTCTGATTACACGCAAACGCAAACCTAGTCGTGCTACTGTAAATCTCCATGGTTCTTCTTAGCGCCTGCTGTGCTCCCGCGGTCATGGAGTCAGCTTCGTCGAGGATTACAATTTTTTGGTACCCAGAGGGCAGAGTGACTTTCTTTTGAGCAAAAGTTTTGATCCGGGAACGGACGACGTCGATACCGCGCTCGTCGGAGGCGTTGAGTTCTAGCACAGCCTCCTTGTAGGCGGGGCCGAGAAGTGCCCGCGCGAGACACAGCACGGAGGTTGTTTTTCCGATACCGGGCATCCCCGAGATGATTAGGTGCGGCATGTTGCCATCTTTGGCAATGATTTTGAGTCGCTCAATGGTTTCTTCGTTGCCGACAATGTCCGAGAGGAAGACCGGCCGGTATTTCTCGACCCTGGCTGGGAAGGTTAGCTGGGGAGGGTACCTCCATGATGGGGAATGGGCGAACCATGGGAGCTCGTAGGCGGGAATGGCGGCCGTGGCCGTTAATTTTGCCGGCGCCTTGGAGGATTCCCCGGGCATTGTTTGGCGGTATCGAAACTGAGCCCAGTTGTAGTTTGTTGGTGATGATGCTGAAAACCGTCCGATGCAGGCTGGGGATCACGGCAGGTGACCGACCGGTACCTACGCGTTTAACATCTTGGCTCCTCGGCAGTTTGCAGCGCGCCAAACTATACCCTCACCACTTGAGTCTGGACTCCAGCTTACAATCTCATATCCAATCAACAGCAGAAAATGTTTGCAGATGAGCCCCCCGAAAACCTCGTCCTTCCAGGAGATACTCTCCCTATTCCTCTTCCCGCGCCCACTGCAAAAGGTGCAGCGATGAAGGTCGGCCCAGGGCTAGCACACATCCCGCCGGACACTATCATCCCGGTGATAGCGGGGGAGCTTAATGTCGATGAGAAGAAGCGCATGATTTGGGTCGAGAGTGACGGGAAAAGAGTATGATACTCTGTTTCCCATGCCCCCCCCCCCCCCCCCCCCCCTTCCCAATACACACACACACAAATTCCCATACGTTAACTTTATATGCGCGGCGGTGTAGTATACCCCCCACCTCCACGACCCCGTCATTGCCATCATCAACCGTTCCTCCTCCGACTTCTACCACTGCACAATCCCCCACTCCCGCTCAACAACTGCACTCCTCCCACACCTCGCTTTCGAAAACGCTACAAAGAAAACCCGCCCCCAACTCAACCCCGGTTGCGTCGTATATGCCCGAATCTCCTTAGCGAGTAAGCACATGGACCCCGAGCTCGAGTGCTTCGACGCCGCGACCAGCAAGGCCGGAGGGTTCGGTGAGCTGAAGGGCGGAATGCTGTTTGATGTGTCGTTAGGAATGGCTAGGCGGTTACTTGGAGACGGGAAGAAGTTGAGGCAGTTGAAGATTAGGCAGGGGTTGGTCAGGGCGGAAGGGGAGACGGGGAAGAAGGTGAAAGGGGCGATGTGTAGTGGGTTGGAGGTGGTAGAGGAGTTGGGGCAGAGATTGGGGTTTGAGATTGCGGTGGGGAGGAATGGTAAGGTCTGGGTGGATAGTGAGGATGTGAGGACGACGTTGTGTTGTGGGAGGTGTATTGTGGAAAGCGAGTTTTTGACGGGAGAGGAGCAGAGGAGGTTGGTGAGGGAGAAGATTAAAGAGTTTGGGCTATAATATAATATATGGGGAAGGGTGGGGATGTATATAGCATACATCACTACTCGAGATAACAGTCTATTACCAATGGCAGACTGCAATAGGATACATTTATGCACCGGGCACCGCACCAACAGGCCAGATGCACAGATGTTGTAAACGAGGTGCTCATGCCACAGCCGCGGATAGGAAAACCAGGGCCAAAACAACCAGAGCATCAGAGCAGTTAGGAAGAGCGGAGGCTGTTCAGAATGGCAGCGGAGGAAAACGCTCCGCGCGGAGTTGCGCACGAAAAGAGAGGGACAGGAACGCACTGCGCTAATGAAAAGAAAGAGAGGAGAGAGAGGGGGGTGGAGGGGAATTGCAACAAAAAAGATATCTGTCCTCGGTATCATGATGGCGCGGTTGATGGTTTTTTTTGAACTTATAGGGATATTTCTAATGAATGAATGAATTGGTTGGTTTGGTTGGTTTTTTTTAATCTAGATCTCTCTGTTCGTGGAGGAAGAAAATTTGGAAAATTTGGCAACTTTGTTGATGGAATTGTGTGTGTTGTTGTTGTTTCGCTGCGTGCACGCTGCGCGAAGAAGTCAGGGAGGAAGGAGGATGGGAAACGGTAAAAAGAGCACAAACTTATTGATTTATATTGTGAATTATACAGACGGGTTTATTTTTTAATTTTTTTTTTCTTGGTTATTTCGCATTGCTTTGTGTTAAGTCTCAAGGTACTTTGTACATTGGTAAGTTTCAATGGTTGCAACATTATGAGGGTAACCCCCCCCCCCCCCCCCCCTCCTCTGATTTCACTTAGCAAAAAATATTTTATCCGAATTGCGGGCCCCGCAGTAATCGGTGGCCCCCTTCCCCTTCCCCCCACCCCCAATCTGTACCAGAAACATTTCCAGCAATTTTCTTTCCCCCAGCGTTGACTTTTTTTGTATAAAAAGCTCCTATCTACCAAGTAATGTGAGCACGTGGGCGACTAAATCTTTTTGTCTTTTGTAAACACACACACACCCCTCCTTATAGATTGTTGACAAAACCTTGATATATTAATTAAGCCCCTTGAATCCGAGAAACTGGTGTTTTTATTCAGCCGTACCCACAGCCCCACAACCCACAGCACCACAGCACCTCTCTACGAGAGGCCGGTGCCCGCCAGACTACACAGCACCACAATGCCCACCGTCCCGTTGCCGCAGCCGCCCTCCTCCCCCACAACCACCTCCGGCATCGCCGAATCCACCGACGGCTCCCGAGTCATCCCCGCCTCCACCCGCCCCAACGGCACCACCCGCAAAGAAATCCGGGTCCGTCCTGGCTACCGCCCCCCCGAAGACGTCGAGCTCTACAAAAACCGCAACGCCGTCGCGCTCCAGTCCCGGGGCAAGGAATGGAAAGACGGGGTTCCTGGGGCGGTGATGGTTAGCGACGATGAAGGCACAGGGACGGCAGCAAGTATCAAGAATGCAAGGAAGAAGGCGGCGAAGAAAAGGGCAAAGGAGAATGCTGCTGCTGCTGCGGCTACTGCTGCGGAGGTAAAGGTGGAGGAGGAGGAGAAGAAGAAGAAGAAGGTAGAGCAGCAGCCGTCGTTGACCTCGGCCAAGACGAAGGCCGCGGTGGAGAGCCTGACCGAGGAGGAGAAGGAGAAGCAGGCGAAGGCTATCAAGAAGAAGATTAGGCAAGCGACGGACTTGAAGGCGAAGAAGGAGAATGGGGAGTCACTGCTACCGGAACAGTTGGAGAAGGTTACAAGGATATTGGAATTGACGAGGCAGTTGGAGGCACTGGGGGTAAAAGAGTAGAGATGTCTGTGGGGTCCGGGGTAAAGGGAGGGATGGGAGGAGGCTATGATCTGTGGGTGGAAGACGGGAGTGATAAAGTCATTAATTCCCCAAGGTCTTGTTTCAATTCTTTGTTATTGCTGCATTGACGATATATCATATTCCTGCTGTGTATAGTTTTCTCTTCCTGGGTCGGTTTCTACATGTTCTTGCTGTTTTGATCACTAGCATCATTTGCTCATCTTGATACTAAATCCTCTGAGGCATTAGACAGAAAAAAAAAGGTGGAGTTATCAGAAAACTGAATGATCATGACACCCCTCTTTCGTAATTCCATCCCAGAGCCCCTTCCTTTCCATCTACTCTTTGCTGAACTCGTATTCACTCTAGATTATCCTCGAAAACTTGCATTGTGCACCCGCCCTTTTCCCCTCCAACTGACCCTGAAGAACGTCTTCCAGGCCCGCGCCGTACGTCCTATAGCAGATCCGCGATGGCGGCGCCTATCCCTTGGCCTTATATTTTCCTTTTAAAAGCTGCCTGATATTCCTTACTTCCCCGCACGTATAGGTCGTAATGCTTCTAGCTTGAATATACATGGCTTTAAAATGTCGAGGTGAACTCTGGCATTAGGCCTGCAGCTGTGAGAGGAACGGGTACATAGGGTAAACGCAGCTAAAGCTCTCTGTTTATATCTCCACTTATCCAATGACAGCTTTTAATGGATCCATCGTGATCCAATGACAGCTTTTAATGGATCCATCGTGACGATATTCCAGTCTATGGGACCCAGCTGCGCCATAAGGCGAGGATAGTTCAAATATCCCCAGTCGTCGTCCAAGAAGACGTCGATCCCTTCACCCATCAACATATCTAGGGCCTGGATGATGCCACGACGGTAGCTCCATGGTATCAGCCGCTCACAGACTGATGGAAGAAACGGAATGATATCGACCTGCAGGGGATGAATTGGTGTTCCTTCGGGCATATTTGCCACGTGCCTACATATCTGGGGATAACCAATACTGCATGGCCAAAGTCTGAAATTTGGTAGCGTTGGGAAGGTAATTTTCTTTGTCTTCGTTGTAACCCCCACACACATAGTAAAATGACTTTGCTCGTGCAAAACATAATTTATTCAAAGCATTGTCGGGCTGGCAATGTTCCTTTTGGCATCCCATGTATGTCCTCCATAAGCAAACAATCTCACAAGCCTCCGTAATCGCATTAGTCACCGCAAGAGTCCAAATCACTTCATTGGCCACAATATTTATGCCGGCACCCAACAAGGGCTGCCCATTCGGGCCCCTGGTGAATTCAAGGGCATTTGCCCTTGTGAGCGCTCTACCGACTTTCCGTGCATTGTGGCGTGGCGAGCGCCCGCGAATATTATAATCCTCAAACCTAGATGTTCCCTCCTTCGGGATGTATCGACATCGTAGGGCGATTTCCATAGTCACGCATCATGTCTGAGATATGTTTTCGTCATATTCTCGCTTCAACGTGTCTCACACGCTCTTCGTAAGTTGTAGCCATTCGTCCTTCGGTAACTCGATGAGCCAGTTTTTCGGATTCAACATGAAAATCCGTCACATTTAGTGCCTCGCCATAGTACCTAAGCCTATAAGTGGGCACCATATGTTCCGAATTGCTAAGCATTTTAATGACTCAGAATAAAGAATGTGTTCGTTTTCCACAATTTTGTTGCCATCCTGGAGAAATGAAGCAATTGTGTTGCGAATCACACGGGCGCAAGTGGGGTGCAAGGTGCAAAGCAAAGTAGACCTCCTGACAGAGGATCAAGGCGAGATGTGCGTATCCAAAGGGCCACTCATGCTCTCCTTTCCCGGTTGCCTCTTCCCAACGCTGAAGCCAATAAATTGGGGCATAACGCTCATTAGCGTGCGACATTATAATAAGAAGTAGTTAAGATTATATAACAGCAGTAGAAGGAGAGAATTGTAGCTTGTGAGAGCATAATCTCAGAAAAGTGCATTCTGCCCACTTACTTGCAGGACTCACCATCGTGGAGGATGATCAAGAATAATGGAGGTTCTTTTGTTTGTCTGAACAAAGCACTTAATCTCAAAAAATTGTCAGCTCAGGACCATCAAGGAAATGCTCATTGATCACGTGATGTTTCTGACTCTCTTTGACAATCAATTTATTCGATAATCAGGGGATTCGCGGCTTAGACTGTGGCGTAAGCAAGCATCAAATCATACATTACATTCCAGCATTGCTCAGTCCAACCATAACCAGTACCATTACCAGATCACACTGACTCCTCCACCCTCGCCTTTTCCCATTCACCTTTGAGATTCTCCTTCCACACTGTGACTTTGTTATCTCCTCCAGACACAGCAAGGGCGTTGCCACTCAAGGACCAGCTAACCCTCCATACCACGTTGTCGAACTGCAATACCTTCTTTGCCCATTGTGCTGGCTCGCCATTGACTGATGCAGTCGAGGTCCAGATAATTGCTGTCTTATCCTGAGATGCAGATGCAATATAGGACTTGGGAAGAATTGATGGGGCCCAAGCAACATCTATACAATATATTAATTTGCATTTGAGGAAATAAGCATTTAAGAAATTAGAATACGCATACCTCGTACCCAATCCGAGTGGCCTTCCAGTTGAGTTTCTTCCAAAAATTGTCCAACCTCAGCACTGTTCCCGCTGTGTCAGTCTCTGCCATCCATGGTGATATTTGCTACCTATACGTACTTCCAGTTCCAGATCTTTAGCAAGTTGTCCGAACCTCCGGTTACAAACCTCCTCACGCTACTCGCATTTGGAGCGCTGCCAGAAGTCTGAACGATCGAACCTGGAGTAGTCGCTGGCGCCCACGCGACAGCATTGCAGCCGATAGCATGAGCCTGTATTAACTTGACATCCCAAGAGCCATCTTCCTTGAACTCAAGTACAGAGACCTTTCCATCGGAGGAGGCACACGCCAAGACAGCTCCAACTTCGTGAGGAGCCCACTGGACGGAGTTTACTAAATACTTTCGTCAGTCCCATTGCTCGCAGACCCCTTCGAGTGATGGGCTAACCCGATGCTTGGTGATTGGTATGCTCCGTCAGTTTCCCCCACGCCCCATTCTTCTCTTGCCAAATGATAACCTTTCCATCGTATGAAGCGCTGGCAAGTATGTTACCGTATTTTGGGTGGGCCCAAGATACCTGCCAAACCGGTCCGTCGTGGCTATATGCAGAACCCATGCTTAGTAACAGCACCAATCCCCTTGCCCCGTAGCAGTAAAACAGAACAGTAAATACCCTTTCAATGTCTCGACAAGTCGGTGAGTTTCCCCCTCTACCTCGTATATCTTAATTGTGCGGTCGGACGAACATGTGGCCAGACGCCTTCCGTAATAATCTAGCACAGCGTCGTGCTTGAGGAATAGTTAGCTGGATCTGCTGATAAAGTCTCGTTGTGACAGAGCGCCATACAATCATATCATCATGGAGGTTTATGAGTTGAGTCTGGCATGTGAATTAGCTTGGGGAAAGCTTCTGTGAGATGTGCTTGCTCCTACCATCTTGTTGCCTGCAACACTGCAATGTCTGTAGAAAGTGAGAGGAGTTACCAGATAGTAGTATGCTAGGTTCTGTTTTTACGGGTTCGCTCCTCAGGTAGTTACCGACAGTACAGTGCTTGTTTTTGAGGGGCATTGTCAACAACTTTGGTGAACGTGGTCAAGAAGAGTGCGCTTAGTCATCCATGGAATAGTAGAAAATTGAACATACATCTTCCCCCACAATAGGTAACTAGGTAACGAGTGTCTTACATGCATCATGACTACGAGACTATAAATGACAGTAAAATCTAATCTAGAATCAAAATAAGTGTTTTGTCCTTAAGACCGAAAACAAAAGAGTCATTCAATAAAAAAAAAGCCAAGAATAGAACTGGGGGATTTGTGTGAAAGAAAAGATGTCAGCAAGATATTTTTTAAAAATAAAAATATAAATATAAAAAAAAGGTAAAATGGAGACTTTAATTGGTAAATGGAGAGATGTTGACAACATAACCTGACTTTAGTCCAGGCTCCACACACCTGCATTCACAGCTCGGTTGAGGGTTCGTTGGGCCCGAAGTTGTGGTTGTGAAGCTAGACTTGGTAAGGGTATAAGTCGTGGTAGTGGTAGCAGTGGTCTCGGGCGGTGAGTAAGCCACAGTCTCCTGCTTCGGTGGAGCGCACGCGCCGTGTGGCGGGTGGATGCTAGTGGAGAGATTCACAACCCTGTCAGGAGTACCTGGTTTTGGGAAGTAGACATCGAAACCCTCGTCGGTACCACAGCTAGCATCAAGGTTTGCCACGAAGATGTCAGGGTAATTATGCAAACCTGAGCCCCCATTAGTGATGGTGACGACTGCGCAGTTCATGTACATTTCCCGATTTCCGACTCGGTTAAACCAAGTCCATGCGAATATCATCTCCCCAGACTTGGTTTCTTTGGGAACATTAAAGTCTAATGAACCCCCGCCTTCGACAGGGCATTTTCCAATGTATGATTTCACAACTTTGAACGTTGCACCCTTGTCCTCGGAAATCGATGCCTGGCAAGATCCGCCTGAGTGGATTGCTGTTCCAGCAAGCCTATAAATCACCATTAGTATATATAATGCAGGAAACGGGGAATAGGGAAACTTACGTGAATTTTTGATTAGATCCAGCTTCCCAGACAGCTGTAGGAGCGCCCTCAGGTGTGCCGAGCAGAGAGAGATATCCTTTGCAGGGATACCCGCCAGGGACTGGGCCATCCGGACTGTTATTGACCAGAGGGCTGGACATTGAGTAGTCCTTCGGCTCCACAGAATGAGAATTGAATGACGAATTTAAAGGAGCAGGGTCTGACATTTGCATGTGGGCTGCTGTGGATATCGCAAAGAGAAGAACGATCCCAACCAAAGAAAGAGTAGCATATGAAAAAAACATGATGCTGTGATTTGCTTTGAGTAGCCTTCGTGGAAGATGTTTGAGTATTTATATAGTTCTCGAAGATATATAAACGGATATGTGAGTAGAATAATGAGAAAACAAGGCTATTTATATACTTCTGTTTGAATCCATACTTGAATCTGGGGGCTATGAGATTGCCATATTTTAAGGTCATCAAGCACATATATTCAAACAGGGTATCCAATAAAGCATGATTGAATCATACTGGAGGAACTTTTTGGGCACTGGGGATCAATTCCAAGAACAAAGAGACAAATGAAACTCATATCACCAACTCTGAGACGTCGATCTGAAATCTTGAGGGAAGACTTTAGAGAACAAAACGGTTGACCCAGGGGACTGGTATGCTTATGGCCTTTTGTTTCTCGGTACCGTTTTTCATGGGTTCTCTAGTGGAAATCTTGAGGGAAGGCTTAATAGAACAAAAAAAGTTGACCCAGGGGACTGGTATGCTTATGGCTTTCTGTTTCTCGCTACTGTTTCATGGGTTCTCTAGTGGAAATCTTGAGGGAAGGCCTAATAGAACCAAACGGTTGACCCAGGGGACAGGCATGCAACCAGACTAGGGGACAGGTATGCTTATGGCTTCGGTACCGTTTCATGGGCCCTCTGGTTTCCAACGTTTTCTTTGTCTTGCCGAGGATCTTGGCGCTCGGTTACCCTACAAAGGTGGCGCGTGCTCGCCTGATCCCACCAAAGCCTTAACAAAGAAAGGCCAATGGTACCAAGTATGGCTCTTTCTCAGGGACATCAGCAACAGCAACAACTCGACATGCCCCTAGACACCGTTGAAAGTGACTTCCTCCGACCCACAATTCTTGTAATGAACCTATGAGACTGATCACTAGCCATGCCCCACTAGAGCAACTCCGGAACGTTATCCAAACTCTTTACGAAGCGCAGGTTGCAATCTCAGACTATGCCGGGCCACAGTCTATCGAAGCAGTACAACAGCAAATGTTTGTGTCCTGCATAAGTCTGATTTCAATACCAGGCTGACTGTCCTGTTGGGTTCTGGCAAGGTTAGGAACCGACTAGTATCCCAATACTCCGAGTTGGATAAGATCAAGGAAACCTTGGACGTGAATATACCCAAGGAGATTGTGGTGTAAAACTATCCTGCAAACTGCACTCTGTTTCCAAGCGGAGGATCTCACAGCTCCGTGTGCATAGGTATGTCGAAGATGGCCGCAACCCCGATATTTACACTAGAGAGTTCGTTGAAATCGTTGCCAAACAAAATCAATTCTTGAACGGCAAGATGCGCGTATTTGAGGACTTCAGGGACGTCTTGGCAGAACAGATTAAAACCACTTTCCCAGAGCTCCAAGGGGATGTGGAGCATGTTCTGCGGGCAACTTCCGGAAAATATAAGCCGAAGCTGGAGGAAACGCCAGATCCCCACATAACCTAATTCATGACTTAGTCATGATTGCATGTGTGTGTCCTGCACTATTGTGTCAACTTATGGAGTTTTGTTTTATTTTTCTTCACGGCAGGATAGGTTTCGGAGTTTAGTTAGATAGTATAGTAATGTCTCAATAGAATCATCTCTTGCAACTATAAAAGATTTCAAACTTGGGTAACTATCCCATACCTTAGCCCATATGTACTCATAAAAATGAGCAAGAGTAACCTACCGGTATAGTAGTAAGCAACCAGACTAAGTAGTAAGTAGTCAATAGAAACCTGTATCATCATGTCAACCAGACTAGTATCATTTTACAGTATGGGGCTTTTAAGGCCAAGCCACGCACTAGCCAAAATAACTAAAACATAAATTATATACTGGAATTCATGCATTCGCGACTTATACACGCAAAACGGGACGTTGAGCCACAGTACTTTTGTGAGGGAAAGTTGGTGAGTGCTAACAAGTGGAGAACATCCTGATTGTCTTTTGTTTTAAATATAACGCGCCAATCTAGACCTTTCATTGTTTCTTCTCCCCTCAAAGTGTAGTATAAAATTCTCCATTATATAGATATTCACTGGGAAGTCCTTGTTTTTACCCTGAGCTTATGATGCTGAGTCATCTGCTGTATCTTTGTAGGGCCGCTTAAAGTATAATATCATTGTTCCTAACAATTATCCTCTGTAGGAAGGTGCGTGATGTAGTTTGTTTGGACACAGGGGTTGTTCCCTCCTTCGGCTAAATAAACATTTTTCCTTCGGCTTTCGATCTCAAGCTTAAACCCCCTCTCCAGCTCCAATCGCAATTGCACTCCCAGATAGTACAAACCAGGCCTCACAATCGTAAGCCTTCAGTATACATACCCACTACCCATTACCCCACCAACCCCCACCATGTCCTCCAGCCCAAGCACCCCCACCCCCCCACTCACCCTCACTGTCCTCGGATGCGGCACCATGGGTGTCGCCATCCTCTCTGGCATCATCGACTCCCTCACAACCCTCCGCTCCGGGCTCACCACGCCCTCCCACTCGCAGCATCTTCCCGGTCCTGGGACGTTCACTCCTCTCCCCACCCACGGGACCAGCACCCCACCCGCCCTCCCTCCCCGCCTTCCTTCCCGATTCATTGCCTGCGTTAAACGCAAGGAATCCGCTGTGCGAGTAAGAAAATCACTTGGCTTGCATGGGGTGGAGGTTATCGAGAACGATAATATCCGGGGAGTCAGCGAGGGGGATGTAATTCTTTTAGGGTGCAAACCGCAGGTGTGTGAGGAGATATTGAAGCAGGAAGGGATGAGTGAGGTGTTGGAGGGGAAGCTGCTCGTCTCAATTTTGGCGGGGGTGAGGCTGGAGAGGTTGAGGGAGTTGGTGCCGCAGAGTACGAGGGTGGTGAGGGCCATGCCGAATACGGCTTCTAAGGTTCGTTGTCCATGAAATAAATTTAACGGATGTTATAATAGAAAATTGCTAACACATGACAGATCCGGGAAGGCATGACTGTAATCTCCCTTCCCCCCTCTCCCCCTCTCCCTGCCTCCGAAACAGCCCTGATCACCTGGATCTTCAACCAAATCGGGTTGTCCCTCGTTCTCCCCGAGAAGCATATGGACGCCTGTACTGCCCTCTGCGGGTCCGGCCCCGCCTTCTACGCACTCATGATCGAAGCCATGTCTGACGGGGGGGTGATGATGGGGCTTCCCAGAGCTGAAGCGCAGATGATGGCTGCACAGGTGATGCAGGGCGCGGGGAGGATGGTGCTTAGGGGTGAGCATCCTGCGATTATTAGGGAGCAGGTTAGTACACCGGCGGGGTGCACGATTGGGGGGTTGTTGGTGTTGGAGGATGGGAAGGTGAGGAGTACGGTGGCTAGAGGGATACAGGAGGCTACCAGGGTGGCGGCAGGGTTGGGGAGTGGCAGGTAGTAGGTAGGTTGGTGTGAGGGGACATGGCTGTTGGGGTGCACAACAGGAAAAATATCACTGGTATATAATAGACTACATAGAGGTGCTCAAAACTCCTTCCAGTCCACCTGATATCCTCAATTTCTAGTAACTGTAGCCAACTTTCAAGAACTACATCAGAATCGTAGTCCGGCTGCACTTAACATAACACCTCGGGGATCGTGACTTCAAAGTCGTGGTATTTATTTGTAGTGGTGTTTATTTTGGCTGGTCACGTTGCACTAGGTACCTATCTCCCTCGTGAAACTAAACACACCCAGAATTTCAATTAGGAGTTGACCTTTTTTTTATATCATCATGACAAAGTTTAGAACAAGTCAAAAAAAAATAAAATACATCACCCATCATCATCATCATCATCATATCACTTCCTCTCGCATCAAGTACCTACAATGTAGCAAGGGTAGGTGCATTAGCTTTAGGTACGTTTGCCAAGGAGCGATGGGTAGCTATACTCCGAATTATAAATCCACCTTAAACTTATGTAATCCATTACCAGTACAAGCAAGGACCATTCTTATATATCAAGCCAGACTAACTTATATACAGTACCAAACACCATCACTGACATTCCTCATCGAAATGCTTCGGCTCATTAAAATCGTTCGTTCTTCCGGAATCCAGTTGAGGATCCCAAATCCTATTGTAATTCAACGGCACGGGTTCGGAACAAGTAGTGGATACGACGAAGAGGCTGTGAGTGAAGGGGAACATGGATCAAAGCAAGATAGCGGAGCCTCGACAAAGGGTAGGGACGAGACTATGACAAAGGTATAGCCTGACTGAATGCTAAATCTCTAGATCGATACTTCGTTGCCAGGTCGTATCTTCCGTATAGAGATAATTTTATAATGGTCGCTCAGGTATAGAATCAAGTTTGTCAAGAGGCTTTTCTTGATATTAACGATTCTTTTTTAGGACATGGGCAAGATAAAGGCAGACATAGGCAAGATGAATGGGGATTTATCTACAATGAAGTGGCAGATGGGGACGCTATTAGTAGCAGTTGTGGGTTTCGGTGGTACGGTAAGTAGGAAATACTTTATGTGCGTCGTTTGCTGCTAACTAAACATGTCTATTGTAGCTATTGGGATGTTTCATTAAGCGAGAGTTGTTTGATGGACCAAAACAGCCAAAGATACCAGAGCAGCCAAAGAAACCGGAGCAGCCAATGCAATTAAACGTCAAGGAGTTCATGAGCTTAGTCGAGGATATGAAGGCTATCACTAGTACTCTTAAAACTATGACAGATGCTGACACAAGAAAGAATGTTTGAGAAGGCGTGATTAGGACTCATTAGGTATGAGAAAGGAATGCATCCTTTAATTCACTAAAATTGGTATAAGGGTTTGGTTTGTTTCATTGTTAATAAGGATGCACATAGAATACGGTAGTGCAAGGTTTTTTTTTTCGGTGTCGTTTGGTGTATATGGATGACTCGGGAGATAGATTGCACAGGAAATAGAATCAAAAGGTGAATAAGTCCTCCTAAAGCATCCCCAGGCGAAGTAGCACCGTAAAACTGAACGTTTCGACCCAACGGACAGTCAATAGGCATTGTTGAAACACGGCGATGTCTTCCTTAAGCTATCTTATACACCGCTAACCTTGGTACGAGCGGTGACGAGAGATTCGAGCCCGCATTGAAGAGGTATCTCATCATCCTCTGCTGATCTAGAATAGTTTGGAGAGCAAGCCAAATGCGAGTAGAGCGACTGTGTGTGGACTCCCGGAGTCTAGTCTCCCGTGAGAGGAGCTAAGGATGATGGAGAGGAGGTTCGATTTGTCTCTTCCTGTAGATCTAATCACTTGTTGTGTTTTGAGCTACCTCAGAAGCAAGACTTGTGCCCATCAATCCATACTAAGCTACCTTATTCCACCATATTTTCTTACTTATTGTCGGAATTCCTATCCCAAGCACACTGTTCTCTCGTAATGGTGTCGTGTCGTGTCCTATCTAGTCGTATACGTCCTATCAATAATAAGCCTATCAAAAGGTTTTCCAGTTTCAATTATATGTGCTCGCTCCATGATAAGTAGTCAAAACCTCAAGAATTAATGCCCCGGTGCCGTCTGATACCCCCTACCCTTCGCCACGCAAGTATTAATTGAAAACGTTGTGACGGACAGAAACTCTAGCAGGGCATTCAACGCCTTACCCCCTTCCAATACATTAGCCAATCCATTCCGCAATCCGCACACAGCCAGGTGTCCAAAGAATACTCACCGCACTCCCATAGGCCCCCTCAAACGTCCTACAGAAAGTCCCCCACTTCACTCCTCCTCTTCCCACTAACCCCCCGCCCGCTCCATGCCATGCCTCTGTACAACTCCAACTCCACAGGTCATTCCCCTCGCCATACCTCTTTTCCCTGTATACTCTAGGCAATACCGCTCCCACAATCCACACCAGCCCCAACCCCAGCTGCACCACCGTGCTAATTTTATCCCGCTGCGTATACGCCTCAGTTAAATACCTCTCTCTATCCCAGTAGTGTGAGGTGATTAAGCCGATATGTACAAAGACTGTAACAAACGAAGCCGTGAGCATGTATATCGTTGGAATCAGCTGTGGGTGTTTTGGCCAGAGAAGCTCGTCTCGCCAGCGGTGATGGCGGGTGCGGGAGAACGTGTAGAAGACGAAGGCGATTGCGAACGCAGTGGAGAGGGAGAGGAGGAGCGAGAGGAAGCGGAGGCACAGGCGGATGTTCGACCACGTGCGTTTTCCGGGGATGCGCCGGCGTAGGGTGGTTAGGGAGCCGCCAGGGGTGTAGCCCCTGCCTGGTGGGGGGGTTTGGGGGGGTGGGGTCGGGTAGGAGAAGGGCTGGAGTTCGATGGGTTTGGGGGGTAAGCGTTGGGGAAGGGTAGTGCGAGTGGGGGCGGGGTCGGCGAAGGGGTTGGGTGATGTGGTGCGTTTTGGTGAAGGGGACATGGCTGTCTTTAGGTGGGGGGGGAGGTGAAGATGATAGTTGTTGGTAGTGGAGACGCCCGACAAGTGGTGAGCTCAGAGTTGTAGTTTGACGGTGCTTGCCGCGGCAGCGAGCGCTGGGTCTCGTGGGGGATGGCAGTTATGTGAGTTGAGATTGGGGGAGTAAGGAGAGGGGAGGAGTGATTAGGTAAGTTATTACGAGAGCAGCGAGGCAAAACAAGGTAGGAGGATTTAGCGTTTACATGCCTGGAGGCCCACGAAGGTGCCGAAGGGGATATATGCTCTCACCTATATCAACTGAACTTGTTCGGTCGCTTACCATACACTGGGAGATACGTTAGCAATGGGTGCACTTATTGGAAGCCTGGCAATGCCCTCACCTAGCGTACACATATCTGTGTCATGGCAGCATCGACTTTGGAGATATGGCAGCGTCGATGTTGATACATGGCAGTACTTATATCAATCGCTTAGATAATTTTATCAGCGCTTCGAGCAATGTTCTAAAGGGTTTTCGGCAACCAGACTAGGGTTTTTGGAGGTGTATGTATAGGAGTTCGGGGGTCTTCGGAATCAGTGGTCGCCACGCCGCCGAGTCAGAGGGTCTTGGCATTAAATTTAGTGGTTAGTCATTCTTATTGCCGGCACCATATACCAGACTAACCATATACTACCAGACTCTCTTCCGATTAAATTGCAGCGAATGCCAAGATCAGGTTAGAGTCTGGTTGGCACCTCCTACATTACCGGTATGCTGCTCCGTTTGCTTGTGTTGGTAATAAAATTACGCCTAGCCGAGGAGTTGTACATCAGCAGCTTCCTTGGTTCGATGTATGCACTGCATATCGATCTTTAATTGTGTCAGTAATTACTCTATCTTTATAGAAACCGCAAACTCACCCTAGTAATAGAATTACACCCTCATCCCACGACAAATGTCATTACCACCTAATAAACGCAGACCCACCGTCCTGGTAAGTGTACATTCCTGGTTGCTCTTTCCTGTACTTACAGCTCGACAGGTTACAGACACCAGAGACCAGCGCCAGCCAAAATCAAAACCTCCACTGAGATACATCAGCGTGGACAACGTCCTCCAGAACTCAAGCCAAGTACCCTCCGGGCAGCAACGACTACCGCCAATTCGAAGGCCCCCGCAAGCTCGCCCTACGGACCCACGCCTAGCAGCTCGCCTAGTAGGGCAAAACCTTCCTGTCAGATCTTCCAAGCTCAGTGAAAAGCTTGTGCTTCTGCCAGAGACCTCCGATACTAGGGGTAGATGGGACTTTGAAGAAGACAGCGCCGATGGCCCAATTCGTGACGACGAAGAATGGGACCGAAATCATCACATCGAGCAAGAGAACCTCCATCCACGGAAGTCGTACGCTGAAAGGCTTCCCAAGGACCGAAGAGCGGAGAAAGTGTCACGAGTGACGGCATTCTGCACAGCGGATGCCTACCGTTTACAAGCCACTTCGAAATTCCTAAAAGAGAAACATAACGCGAGAACTAAGCTATATGATGAGTGTTTATACGTTGCATACCATCTGCCTTTGATGCCAGGGACGGATGGATATAGAGTTAGGAGCAGCCCTGTGTTGAAGAGCCCTGGTGGTAAGGCAGTTTTAGACGTTGAAATTGAGCGAAGCGAACAGAGAGATTATCATGAGGGATATTTCGAATATAGAGAAGATGGAGCCGAATCAAGCAACCTTCTCAGCATTGGTAGCCCTGAAACAAGGAGGTTCGTCGGAGGGGAAGAAGATACCAGGCACGAAGGTTATAGACCACCGACCAGAGCTCGATCCCCAGAGTCAGTCGAGGTCCATGAGATGAAGGCCTTCGCGGAGATGTTCGTCTTCTCATATGGTGTAGTCGTGTTTTGGAACTTTACCGAGAGGCAAGAAAAGGTGCGTGCCTGATATATACTCACTATCCCTAATCTTACTGACTCCCTTACAGGATGTTCTCGCCGACTTAACTTTCGCCGCTTTGGAAACGAAAATCCCTCTTGTCTCAAGTCCTCTCCGTGAACAGGATTTTGAGACTGAGGAATTCCACTTCGAATACTCCTCCCGCATCAGAAGTCCTCGTATATATAACGACATGATTACCCTCCGCTCTGGGGATATTATGGTTAAACTGGCGATCTCCCACGCTATCGCTCAGAGCACCAAGCTATGCCGCTTTGAAGAGCGCATGGCAGCGACCATGTTAGGGGTCCAGCACATACCAAAAAGGCTTGCATTGACTGGCAAGCTGGGTATGCGAAGGGAAGATGTCGTTAAGATGAGTGGGAGGCTGTTCAAATTGAGGGTTGACGTTAACCTCTGTAAGTCCAAGATCTTCATATTTACATCTTGTGGATGAATATCGGATGGATATAAACTTAAAATAGCGTACTAACCTGGTGTGCCCGCTCTGTATATAGCCTCGAATGTCCTAGATGTCCCCGAGTTCTTCTGGGACGCTGAGCCAACCCTACATCCACTCTACGCTGCGGTTCGGGAATACCTCGAGATCAAGCAACGTATTCTCGTTCTCAACGAGCGCTGCAGAGTTTTCCTTGACCTTGCTGATATTCTGTCCGATTCAATCGCGGATAGTAACATGTCTCGTGAGCAGCCTTTCTTGTTTCGTCTGCTAATTTAACTTGTGTGACATATATGCCTGACATTCTTTTGCTACTTAGGGATCACTTGGATAATCATTATCCTCATTGTGATCTCTCTCTTTGTTACGGGCGGAGAGGTCATCCTGAGGTTTGGGCTTCTTACGGCAAGAAAGCAGCCTACGTTAATTGACCTGTTCCGGGCCATGAAGGAGCCGGCAACGGGAAGGGTTTCAGAGGAGCTGTAAAGGAGAAGAGAAAGTAGTAAAAGAAGTGCTTGGTTTCCACACAGTTTTACATTTTTGGATCAGCATTCACAGGAGTTCTTATAGGTTTTCATTATTTCTAATTATGGCATGAACGTTTTGTTTTAATGGGATTAGGGGTCCCTGAATTCTTGTAATATCATTATTATTTGGTTTGAGGCAGATTATTCCCCTGGCTGGTATTGGAGTATGGATGGCAACATATCTCGATTATCAGACGCAAATTTGGGGTTTTTGTCCCATATGTAATAACGGGAGTGTCCGCGAGTTTAATGTGTCTTGAGGAAATCGGAATGTGAGGAACATCTGTTACCTACACCCATCTGTATCATGGCGGGTTGTTTTTTCCTATCTAGCACCTCTATCGACGCGTGACTCTTTTGATATTGCGAATCTTCATCCAAAAGATCGCAGCTAGGTAGGTCACATGGCTGCCATCGGCGAATTTCATGCCACCTTCCCCGCTTCCCTCTCGTCCTCACGAGGCTCCCCGCTCGTCTCCCTCAACGATGACATCTTAGACTCCACCTCCGCCTCTCCTCACCATTCAACCCTATACAATCAAGACCTAGTCAAACTCCAATCCACTCATGAGACTAGAGGCTACCGCACTGCAATATCTGTCTCTAAGGACCAATTCATCCAAGGGTATGAATTCGGAAGGAAGATGGGGCTAGTTGCAGGTTGGGTTCGGGGCGTGGTCGTGGAGAAGTTGTTGGAGAGGGAGTGGGTTGGTGAGGAGTGGGTTTGGAGATGGGAGGTGCTGAGCTGGGACGGGGAGAAGAGGATACAAGGGGAAGGGGGAATAGAGGAGGTGGGCTTGGACTTGGTGGTGCAGGGTCACTCTGTGTTGAGGAAGTGGGTGGGGAGGTTGACTGAGGTTGCGGGGAAGTTGGGGTTGGATATTCACGGGGCGAGAAGGAATGAGCAAAGAGTGGGGGAGACTTAAAAAGAAGGAGCGGGGAGTGAGAGTGGTAGTAGTAAGTTGAAAATAGCAAGGCTTGAGGCAAATTATGGCGGTTATGTTCCCCGCGCTGGGCACGGCATGACTGGGTTCATATAATTCACAGTGGCATTCAGAGGCATCGAACCAAGGCCTCCAGGTGCGCCCGGAGGACACCCTCCTTCGAAGAGGATTTCCAGTATCTCCTCTCCCGTTTGCATGCCAGGCTAACATTCAAATTCAGGCTTCACTGTCTCAAGAATGAATGGGACATGAGAGATATTTGCTCCAGGACTAAGGAGACAGTAGAAGGAGGGGCCCATTAACCTCATCATAAAGGGTAAGGTTTGGCGGGAGCGGAAGCGATTGGATCGAATAGACGTGGTTAATTCCTCCTAGTAGACGACCATGTTTGCAAACAAGGATGATCAACAGTCATAGTTTATACCATTGAGAATATGAGAACGCCTGAAATAATTCCATGAACCACAATCGCCGTTGAAACCTTGCGGTTCCACTCGCTGGTGTTGGTGGGTTGTACATTTGCTTCCTGACGGTCCACAAATTCCTTTTGCGTCATGGGCAACAAAAGATCTATATTACCCGGACATACATGCATGCTCACGAGGTTAACTTCTAGCCTTCCGCCCCTATATCTATAATTACCACCACCACCACAAGCATCATTATTCACCGCAATAATCACCCATCAGAATCAGCTCTAGAATTACCAATCACCTACAGAAACATTCACCAGGATGAATCTACCATGATTGATACAATCATCGAGGTTCGAGACTAATTATTTAATTATTTATTTTTTTAGGAAACAAACAGGTTCATAAGCACGGAGTTGGAAACGGTTCAGCAAGTGTATTCGAAGTTAAGAATGGCCGACAACCTAATTTCATACTTAATCGGCTTCCGTTACAGCAGCAGCCAGCGGGCTTACAATTTACTATAAATGAAGATATAAAAATATATATGGAAGAGTTGTAACCACAGAAATACAGAAATGCAAAACATTCCCGCCTTCAAAGCTGGACATGAGATTTTTTGGAGGTTGAATGAACCGTTCACTATAGCTCCATAACCCGTGCCGGAACTCAACTGGGTCCTGGAAGGGATCATAACTCTGACAGCATGTTAGCCATGGTGTTTTTTCAACTACTCAACTTATTGGCTGTGATTGATGCTCTAGGAGGTTGGTTTCGAAGTTCTTAGAACATTGATGATATGTGCTGCATTCCCACCGTATGTAGTTCTTCCTTCTCTTCCTTTCTTGCGCTTCGCTCCAGTCATTACGTTACGAATCAGATCTTATCTTTACTAATGGTGCAACGAATGCGAACTTTCATTCGGTGGTAGAAATATTCTTGATTTTCCATAGCAATTATAGTTTGCGACATGAAGATGGTACAGAGCTACAGAGGGATTATCAGCCTCTTCGTCGAGGAAGTTATTTCATTGTCACAGATGTTAGATATTTCCTTAGTTATTCTTACAGTTGAGCTAGTATTAATGGCTACAGGTTAATATTGAGACTGGTTAGTCCGGACAATTTCGGTGTCCTCCAGTGGTGCGAGGGTGGTAGAGTTCCGTGATGCTGTTCGGCAGAGAGATAGGGGATGTGTTATCACCAGAAATCCAGAGCTTTAATGCCGAGGAGGAGCTTCGAAGCTGCACATATATTTCTGTTATCGTATGAGGGATATTTGATTGTACACAACTATGGCCAGTAGATTACTATTCAGCCCAATACAGGAAGACCGTTCAGAATGGTTTTAATAACTACGATTTAATGATTAATCCTGATGTAAGTTTTATATTTATTGAATTTTCCAAGTGGTATTCTAATATAGAATTACAGAATAATTACAAGATTGTTTGTTTCAGTAGGGATAGCATTGATATTGCTAGAATACATGTTGAGCTTTAAGGTAATAAAAGTATCTGCTAGCAATTGTATTAAGATAGTATGTAGGGTTCCAACAAACTAATATAAAAAACTTAGGTTGATTAGTTAGTAGTGGTGGTCAATTCTTAAACCTGAGTTTTCAATTGACCAACTCTAGTAGACCAACTCTGCGGAAATTCTCAGTTACGCGTTCTTAGTCATCTCCATATCAACAACATGCCTCGATTGACCCAACGACAAGTCTTGTTAGAAGAACTTCATACAATGGCACAACAGCTCATCGGTCTAATGATGTATGATTCTAGTGAAGACCTAATAGACCTACTGAAGGAGCTGTGGGAAGTCTATAAGATAATAGCAGCACGTCGCTATATAGCAGCTCGAAATATTAGTGCTGGAAGACATTTGATTTTTCAAGGACCATCAGTTTTGGGAATTTGATTAAGAATTATCCGGAATCAGCATTCTTAAATCTAATCAGAATGCAGCGAAGCTCCTTCTGGGCACTTGTCGATATCATAACACCAATGTGGCCAACAAACACGATAGGCAAAAAAAAAGCTCGTCCTATCTATCAACAACTCGCTGTGGCTTTATATACATTAGGAAGTGTTGGAGGTGGGGGGTTAGAAAGATCAAGAATTGCATTGAATTAGATTATTGGGTGATGTAAGGTAATTGCTGCTTCTTGTAAGTCGTATCGTGGTGTTGCGTTGGAACATATCGCCTTGTTGAGTTGAGTTGTTTGCTATGTTGAAATTTTTTTGCTGCCGTCAAAACTGCAGTTTGGCTCGTTACCGCACTCCAGAGTGCGGTGATGAGTTCTGCGTTGCGTGAAAGTTGCGTGATGGCTCTGGCCAATCAGCGCAAAGCCAAGACACCAAGGCGCTGCCAAGACGTTGCATAACCTGAGTTTTCAATACTCAGGTTTAAGAATTGACCACCACTAGTAGTATTTTAAACAGGTGGTATTAGCAATATGAGAGAATTTGGTAAGCTAGTATTATTTAAGTAAAATTTTTCACTCAGAAATAATAAGTATAATAGTGAAGATAGATAACTAAAACTATAACTATAGATATAACTTTAAGGAGTATACATAATATAGATAAGAACTATAACTATAACTATAACTATAGACTAAAATATACCTTACTACATGCCATACTTGTAGTTCAAGCCTCACCTTCAGAAACTTTTGATAAGTTTGTCTAACTTTGCATTAAGGTGAATAATAAAGCCAAGATCTTCCAGAACAAGAATCCTACTAAAACCACCATTGCTAAGAGAGAAGAAAGAGATTTGTATTAGTAATAAGGCATGACATTAGACTTATTGATCATAGGCACCGGCCACAGAACCCTTCTTTTACATCCTAATAGCAGGAAGGGATAAATTTGGATGTCATTGATATTCAGCACGTGGCTGCACAGTATAATTTGTTGGCCACTGAACGGCTGGAACTCAAGTAGCAGCAGCTTTAATGATGGCCGGATTCGGTCAGTAGATGCTCAGAGAGCTGGCTTGAATCAATTGCGTGTTCTGTATAAAATGAGTGGGGTTCTGTTTGATAATTATAACTCCGACATAGGCAAGGCAACGCCTATGCTTTCATGACCTGAAGGTTCTCCGGAACCCCCTCTCAATGCCCAGGCACTAAATCTCTACCTATCGGAATACTGCAATGAAATGTGATCGTATGTTTCGTGCCTTTCAGAACAATTTAAAACATCAAAAGCAAAAATAAGGCCTTCTGGAGTGTAACCGCGGCTGCTGGCAGATCACTCTTGCCCGTTTAATTTTCGCGGTAGAAGTTACAGGAAAACCTCGAACCAATCAGGTCCTTTTCTAGAAAGTTACCAAGTCAAATAAACTCCAAAAATGAAGAAAGCTAAACCTTGATTTGGTGCGGGAATTTCACATCAGAGTCAGCACCTGATAATTCTTAATGAGTCTTGTTGACAGATCTGACATATCAGAGAAAGGTGGCCACCAGACTGGTTTTACGTACCAAAGAGATTTTCCAGATATGTATAAATATAATGGCTATCCACCTTTTCTATCTCAAATTGTGTAAGTGATGTGTTTTTACGAATGTCATTTTTTCTCTGGCTGTGGCCATGAAAGTCCAGTTCTCCAGGCTCTCTGTACTGCAGTTTGGAACCAGTTTCTTAAGACTATTTCGGAAAGGCACGGACGGTACGACTTCGTGGACTGTGAAAAATATGATGGAGGAAGGAAGGTTATTGTCATAGGCTTTTGCCCGTCATGCTGTGCACATTGGTGGAATGAAAGTGGGCGGTAGAGTATGGAATGGAGTGGAGGAATATAGGCAAAGATGGATAAAGGAGGTCTGGGAAATCTGGAGTCGCTAGAAAGGTCAGGATGCTACTTCCAATTTGGGCTTCCTTCAAGAAATTCCAACCACATTTAACTACTTAGTAGGTAAGCAAGTAGGGATCGTATATTTCGAATCAGTACCAAGCCTTTACTTATCTCGATTTACGTCTCCCTTCAGGAGTCGTGTCACCAATACCATCTGCTTATATCAAATAATATCTTACCAAAGGGCCTTTATGGCACCATCCTTTGGGCAAATCCAACTCTTCAACAATGTCGACTAGCATGACCCAAAGCCAGACCCTCTCTCCCCTGTCCCCAACAGACCCCTATGGTCAGCGCACGACCCAACTCTGGTACAGCATCTCCCAATCCCATCCCTCTCACTGCCTGGTTTCCCGTCATCTACCTCACCATCGAGGAACGCAACTCCTCTCCGCGAGTGTACAATATCCCTATCGAGTCTATTGACACTTGAGAGGCAAGTTTGGTTCAGACTTCAAGTGCGCTACATGACGATGAGCTAATATATTGATATTTGAGTCTCACAGGTTCCTTCAAATCCTCCTGCATATTTGTCCTGCAGAGCCCACGCCCTTCTTATCTCCTCCGACAGCCCAGGTGGTAATAAGAGCTATATCATCCCGAGCACGTGGCCAAGCTGCCTATCTCCGGGAAGAGAGTTTTTGCTACAACTGGGAAGCTGTATCAAGGATCCAGAATGTCCAGTGTTCTTCAAGTTGAATGAGAATAGGAATACCATTGAGGCCAAACCAAAGTGATGGAGATGGTGTCAAGAAGAGTCCTGAAACCGGTGGGTTGACTGGTGAAAAGCGAAGAGAACTGTTACCAAGGGGCGGTAGAGGGTAACGGTGACTATTTGAAAGAATTTAGGGGAGAGATTAAAGGAATGGAAGAAGGGAAACGAAGGGAGAGAAAGTCCAATGACAAGTGTTCTTAATATAGTACAAAACTTGGCTTCTATGAGAATCTTCTTCTGGGCATAATGGGAGAGTTACCGTTCTTTTCTCGATTCCGGCCTTTATTTGCTTGACAATTAGCGGAAGTAGGCGCTCATCAAGATGGTGTGTGGTTTGAAATTTCTGGCAATTCGTTTCGAGGTTTTGTTGTCGAAGGTTGTTTCGTGGTTTATGAAGCATTAGTTTATTGGCATTGAAGAACGACAGTGGGAGAGAGTGAGGGAGCAGTTACCCTCAACATGATGGGTGGCCTATTAAATTTCATAACAAATGGTTCCTTTCTTCTAAGAGGGAAAAAAAGGAAACTAATACGCATTCTGAAGGGTTTGGGAGCTTAGTACTGCCTTTCCAGAGCATGCAAAACGTAGCATTGATTCGGAGTCTCCATCTGTAATGACAGCTTATAGAGAAGCTTCTGGATGTAACTGTATCTTACTGTGCATGAAGCAATGCAGAATACGGTTAATGAATTGGGCTGTTTCGAGGCGTAGCCATCCGAGATGCAGTCATGCTGGTGATGTGAGCCTCCGAGCAAGTCTGGTCGCGAATGGGTATGTTGTGCATTTCTGCAACTTGAATTGTTCGGTTTGTGTCTGTTATAACCGCCGTATACGGGATGTGATAGAAATATGTCACCTAGCGGCTCGCCACAGCTGCGATAAGCCCCTATCGATGTCAAAAAATGCCGGGAAGACGCCTTCCCCCAGCCCAGTAGATCCACCATAGGATTTGCAGTTATGTACGTTTCCTAACCGAATATATTAGATACGTTCTCCCAACTGGTACAGACATAGTACCGGTATACTGGTATAAAAACGAATCTTAAACTAGGCCCTCGGTGCTTGCACAACCAACTTCTCAGGTTCCGCTACAACCAATCCGCTGGCATTGCATACGTCTTCCACACATTAGGTAAGAGTAGTCTGGGTAGGTGAGAGGCGAGGGGTTGTGCAACCAGACTATGTAGTAGGTGAGTTTTATGCCTCTACTTGGTATACCCTTCCGTCCATATGGCCAGCTTTGCTACAATACGACATGAATATGAACCCGAACAAGTCCAAGTCTGCCGAAAAAAAGAAACCAAAGAAGCCGTTCCATATAAAGAAAGCAGATCTCCGGCTCGATGAATACAAACAAGAGATTAATGACCGATCCCCAGGCCTCTTGCTACGTGAGGCCTGGCAAAAATTGTTTACCTCCCGGCAATTTCATCTATACCTCTTGATACAGGCAATTTCCGCAGGGTTCGGGTATGGGCAGCTCATGTTATGTATTGGTGCGGGTTGCTCGTCCTTCTTTCTTTGTGTGCTGTTGGAAGCAAGTAGCCTCGTACTGACGATTTGCGAGCATAGGGATTCTATGGATGATGTATGCTAATACAGGAAAAAGGATGAGGGGTGAAAAGAGTGCTTACTCACTGTTCAATGAGAATTTCGAAGCGTTTGTCTCCCAGCTTCTAAGGTTACTGCTGTTTATCCGTTAACGGTTAATGGTGGTTGATTAGCATTGATGGAGCGACAAGCATGGAGGATCTTGATCGAGAATTGAGGAGGCAGATGTATTAGCTAGGAGGTGATCTAGAATGTGCCAACCAAGACTATTAAGTAGCTCGGATTCTACATCCAAGAAATATGATTACATTTATAATCCGAATATCCATCCATCTGTCCTTCTGTGTCGTAGTATGGTTACTGTGTCGTGGTGAATATGTGTCTCTGCCAAGATATCAGAGTTCTAAACCGTCGGCATGAACCGAGGATGAGCTTCTGTACTGTACTACCTGTAGTCCCAGCTGCTTTTGTACATACATACACCTGGGTAAGCGTGTTAAGTACAACCACAGTTCGAGAACCTCGTGCAGCTATGAATTCAAATAACCCTAGGGAACTTCCGTACGGCAGAGGAAACAAAAGATCACGGTCACGTTCTAGGTCACCCCCTCCATGGCGTCGCGACCGTGGCGACCGCCGCGCCAGATCCCCTCCACGCCGACCGCATCCTTCCGATCGTGATGAGGATCCAGAAACATCCGAAAGGCGAAAGCAGGAACGATTTGTTCGGGAACAAACTCGTATCAATGCACTCCAAGAGTCTGAGCAGATGCGGGAGTGGGTGGCACAGGAGGATCAATTTGTACTCAAGCAAGCTAAAAGGAAAGCGGAAATACGGGTGAAGGAAGGAAGGGCAAAGCCAATCGATTGGCTGGCAGTAAATTTGAGGGTTATTGACCCAGAAAGGAACCCACTCGACGATGAAATTGCCGATGAGGACTTGGATGTGGTGGATCCAGAAGGATTACTGGAGGGACTTGATGAAGGGAAGCTGGACGAATTAGAGAAGGATATCGATACATACATTGGACTGGAGAAGAATAAAAGCAATCAAGAGTTCTGGAATGTAAGTTATGCTGACTTTCGATATTACCTCAACAGATGCTGACAATATAATATTCAGACCATGAAGGTTATATGCCGAGATAGACGAGAGCGCTCGGAGAATGCGTTGGCGCCGGAAGGCCGAGCTGTGAACTCCGTTGCCGCTGATATTGACCGTATACTTAGTATGAAATCTCTTGAAGACCTTGTTACCCTCGAGAAACAAATTGTGGCGAAGTTGGCTTCAAATGAACCGATCGATGTTGACTACTGGAATCAACTTTTGCGTAGTTTGAGGATTTGGAAGGCAAAGTCAAGCCTAAAGCAAGTATATGCAAGCGTTATCAGGAGTAGATTGGAGATCCTTCACAAGCAACAACGAGAAGATGCAGATACTGTCAAAAGGAAATTGGAAGCGGTCTTAGGTGCGGGGCCAATCCCGGTAATAGAGGAGGGATCGAACGAAGAGAGAGTGAACGCCTCAGTGGCACCTCGTGTACGCGAGCCGATTACATACAGCCGCGAGATGGACCCTGAGCCTTTGCTCAAAATCCGATTTGAGGATCGTGCATTGGAAAATATGGATGAGAAGGATTTCCTGCGGAAAATCGTAAGTTATATTTCATATCATACGCAAGCCTTCACCTTGACCTGCCTAATGGAAAGTACTATTACGTTGCTAGTTTTTATCCTTCACTACTCTCACTTTACTCTCATTTACCCCATAAAAGCACATAGCAGGCTATCGTCATCAGCAATTATAGCTAACTGCTATCCAGACCACGGAGCGTCGTAAGGTCCTCAAGCTTGGATATGTCCCCATGAAACAGAAGGCAACAGAGAAGCAAACATCGCGAAAGAGATGGCAATCAAAACAGAAGAATGATGTTACATCAAGCGCATCGCGTTTTGCTGCTGTATTTAACGATGATTTTTCCCAAGCCACGAAGGCTCTATATGAGAGAGAAGTTGCGCGAGGCGTTGGGGAAAATGAGGAGATCTTTACCGGTGAAGAAGAAGTGTCCAACTCTACAAAACCTGTATGGGCAGACAAATATCGCCCGCGCAAGCCCCGATACTTCAATCGGGTTCAAATGGGATATGAGTGGAACAAGTACAACCAAACACATTATGATCATGATAACCCCCCACCTAAGGTCGTTCAAGGCTACAAATTCAATATATTCTACCCTGATCTCATTGACAAAACCAAAGCTCCAACCTACAGAATTGAAAGAGAAGGGGGTAGAAAAAGAGGACAATCTTTTGCACCAGCCGGGGAAGATGATACTTGCTTGATTCGCTTTATAGCAGGTCCTCCATATGAAGATCTGGCATTTCGGATTGTTGATAAGGAGTGGGATTATTCTGCAAAAAGGGAGCGCGGATTCAAGAGCTCATTTGACAAGGTAAGGAGTCTAGTTGGTTCCTCTGATCTCTTGGACTAGTTTGAGACATGGTCGCCATATTGCGAGATCGTATTCACCTAAACTGTCCATTCTTTTTCGATCCATAAATCATGTTTTCTGTAGCCTGCTCTAATTATGCGGCGAACAATGTTCGTCGTCGCATGTTGGAGGAAATCAATTACTGACCAGAGCAAACTGACAGGGGATTTTACAACTGCACTTTCAACTCAAAAAGGTTAGTAGCACTTCTCAATGGCTTGGAACGTGTACGAGGGCTGTACGAGGGCTGACCTTTTGGATAGATTTACTACCGAAAATAACCCTTGTGATCTAGGTGAGGAGGCATGCGAGCAGTGGGTACGAGCTCCTGTAGATTGAGAACAGCCTTTACTGTCTGATATTTATGGTGGCTGAATCAAAGATCATTTCCATATTTCTCACCCCGATTCCCATTCCTAGCGACCCTTTCCACTCTGGGTGCACAGACAGCTTCCCATAGTTTTAGTCTGGTTCCCATAATTCTGTTTCTATAGCATGTATTGTAGTTGATCCTGCCGGGCTACGTCGACCCTAGCATGTTGTGTGTTTCCAACACAGGTGGCCCGCTGCAGGTGATGAGGAAACAGTACAACATTATGAACCCCCACCATCTGAGCATCCTAGCAAAGTGGCAATAGTACCTAGTGATAATCTGGTCAGTAACAACATGTACAAGTCCAGCCGGTGCCTTTCGCAGAGTACCTAAATGTGTTCCCCTTACCCCCCAGTGTCGGTAGTCTCTTATGGAAACGAAGCGTAATGATGTATGTGCTGCCGCTACCATATTTGTACTTCTGACAGCGTGCTGATACCGCCAGTTCGTGAGTGATAAAAGAGCACATTGTCACAGCATGCACTGTACTCGTGAGCATGTACCTTGCTCAACTGAATCTGAGACGCTGTGGTAAAGTACTGAATTATAGAAGCAACGCATAAGCATACATACCGAACATACTTGCTTACGTTAATGTAAGCCCAAACTGTCTTGATAGCCTATTTACATCATTTTCGTTTAAATAGACCCAGTTTTATCTTTCTTCGTAGTACGGGCTCAATATAACTTCGAAACTGCAGCTTGACTGGCGGAGGTAGCTGGGGTTCACTACAGCCTAGACAGACCCCCACATCTACAGTACTCTGGTTATCCTCTTCACATTTCTGCAGCATGCCATGCGTATAGATACTGCAAGTCTAGGTAGCGGGCTATTGGGAAGCGTGCTTTACCCTTACCACATGGTATGGTGGCTGCTGTTCCAGTTCATTAGGCTAGAGTTGAAATATCTGACACCGTTTCACCAAATCTTGGATACAATTATTTATGAATAACGGCGCTTGTACATAATTATGCTAATGCACATGCACAGTAGTGAATGTTATCTTTATTGCAAGTTGGTTTCAGGCGTCCGCCACCATGTCGTCCCATGGGGCTGTGTCAGTGCCTCATTTGATTCTTCTCCTTTTCGCTTGATGGCCGTGAGCCGACTATGGGTATAAAATAATAAAATATAACATAAAATACCTTAACCAGACTACTTGCGATGCTGACTCTTCATGCCGACTCGTCATGTATTGCACATAATAAAAAGTAAGTAATTGCATCATTATATTCATGCGAGGAGGTATTGTAGTCATTAAAGTTTTTAATTCTGAGTGAGCCTAGAGATGCTCCCTATCCAGAGTAAGTTCTTTCAATTATAACCCTGATATCAACTTCAGATTATTTCAACTCACGGTGATTCATATTATTCACAGCTTGATGTGATGCTTGTCTGGTTGGATGTGATGCCTGCAGAATTGTACAAGTACCTGTAACTAGGCTCATAGGCTGGGTTGCATCTGGAACACCTACGGTAATACCTACTTCAAGTTAGTGCTACTGAATTAGGTAGTGCACAAGCTTAAACATAACGTCGCGAATTGATATCAAATTTCGCCCAGTCTGCATTCGCCCAGTTTGCACACCGACCACGAAAAAAGTAAAGCCAGAGAACAGTAGTTGCTCTTCACTTCATTGCTCTTCAGTTCATCCCGAGTGTGATGAGTAGATCTTCAAGTTTGTACGTGTGGAAAATTTGCAGAATCTAGCATAGGCCCATAGGGTCTCGCGGTGGTGTCTTGCCGCCCTATTATCTGGTAGGGCCGATCGGCTTCGGGACGTGACAGAGAGAACCCGAGAGCCATAGAATGGTCTTAAGACTTGCCACAGGTCCCTTCAAAAGGTGTACACCACCCCGCTTCTATACCCGTCAGTGAACATCAAGCACACGCTTGACTCACACCCCACAGTCTGGCCTTTAATCTTTTCTCCTCTACACCACTGCCACAAAGGCTTTACTTCTACCAGACTTCAATTGCCTGCAATTGAGACGAACTCTTGTTCTACTGATCAAGAGGACATAATGCTCAGTCAATACGATTCCAGCGAATCTCCCACAGTCAGCCCCATGAATCTGATGGTGTACCCGGCCCATGATTCATCACCACCGCCAGAGGACAGTAACGTACAGTACATGTATTCTAGGACCGACTCCACATTTTATAGAGGCGATCAATGGAATGATTGTACCTTGACCCGGATGAGCATTATCAGCCCAATGCTTCCATGTGAAGATGCATATGCTCAGTCTCCAGTCCACCACCTTCCAATCTGGGAGACTTCAGTTGCAGCGAACGGACCGGACTTAACTTACTCTGAATCTCCCAAGCCAAAACCCGTGTTATATGGACACCAAACAATCTCGAGAGGCAACACCCCGGCCTACATGACTTGTCCTCAACTTCGAAACAAAGATTATGACCAAGACGGGGGCACCGCCTCACATCCGTCCCCGTCTTACATAATAATCCAGGAAGAGCCGGCTGAAGGTTCAGCAGCATACGTCGATAGGGTGTCGACATCTCAATCCTCGAACTGTGACGAGGCAGACGCTCAATGCATAGACGAAATTTCATATAGGTTTCACAACGATGTACACAATACCTATCGTACTAATTCCCCTGTGCAGTCCGAGGCGTCTAATCCCTGCAGCCCTGGCAAAGGCATTCGCAAGGCTGGTATTTCGCCGCATGTAGGCAAAACTGCTGACGAGATCGACGTCGAAGATGAAGAGATACCCTATGCTCAACTCATATACAAAGCACTTATGAGTGTTCCTTCGAGAACAATGATATTGGGGGAAATTTATCGTTACTTTCGAGAAAACATTCCACGTTTTTCCAAGATGCGAGGCAAAGGATGGCAGAACAGCATTCGTCATAATCTCTCTATGAATGGAGTTTGTCACCCTCTTCGGGTTTGTTTAGGTTATTGGATTATACTAAGCAGGTTCTCAACAGGCGTTTAGAAAAGTCGAACGTCCCCTTGCACCTGATGGTTCTAAACAGAGAGGTTACTACTGGGTCCTAAGCCGTGAGGCAGAGGAAGAAGGAGTCAAATCTACCACTCGGTTTCGAAAGAATTCCTCTTCTAGTCGGAGAAATCCAGACGCTAGTGACCATAAGGAGGATATCCCACTCTCTCATCGTCGAAAGAAAACAAGAAGTGCAGCTGCATCCAAACCGAGTTCGAGAAAGTCAAGCAGAACCCCAACAGCGAAAAGCTCTCCAAGCAGGGCCCCATCACCTGCAGCTGAATTTGAAACCACTGTACACGCATGTGTGCAGGTGAAAGAAAATGATCCGTTGCCCGATATGCAGCCACACGGTGCCACCATTATCGAAGATACTCCGCTACCACATGGGCCTAGTCCGCAATTGTGTTTTAACAGTAGCCAGAACTTCGATCCTACTATTCATCCCGCTCTATATACCTCCATGTGGGATCTACAGCCTGCAAACCACTACTACGCTGACAGCTATTCTTCGGGGCCGAATAGCTACGACGAAAATATCAACTCGATATTTAACGAGGAATTTGCTCTCCTCCGAAGAAGCCAGGCCCTCCAGCCTGTGCTTTCAAGCGGATACTCCAGCCCGCCCCAATGGCCAACACTATGGCCACTACGATAGAGGGCGAGGGTGGCATTTTTAGTATGTCTATGATTAGTACCTTCGAGCTCATTCTATCAGACCTCTTAAGCTGACGCACCTTTTATTTTTCTAACATCTCCTCTACGTATGCTTCTGCTTTCTGGTATCAATAACCCTCAATTGTATGGTGTTTTTGGCGTGGCAATCACGATGGTTTGGCCTAGTGTGGTACTCAAACATTCTAGTCCCTAGAGCAGTATAGGTGTGCAGAAAGCTGTTGATTTATGTTTTCTTTCCAGTGTTCACGCGCGGGAGCGGGCCACTGCCGTGGCCCCAATTGGTCGGATACCGTTAAGCCCCTTATTAGGGTCGGATACTGCCGGGCTATTTGGACCTTGTGATGCCCCTGCCCGCAGCCCGCTATGTCTATAGCTAGTTCAACTTTGGTACATACTTCTGATATAGGTGGTGGGAGGGAAAGGCTCATGTACGGCTGGCCTAAGCTTTACTTCTGGGCGATACATACTTAGGTAGGCATTTGCAGTGTTTTGTGTTCTTGGATAAGGCATTTGGTTCTCACGGTTCAAGCACATACTTTATGTTCAATATGTTTTTTTAGACATCGCCTTACTTGTTAGGCTATAGCTGTAACAATATCAATGTTCTTGGTTACGATATGTTCCTTGCCTATTGGGTGTCTGACCTTTGCACACTTCGTCGTATCGTTCTATATCTGCATGCTCAGTCAAATAGCCTACCAAGTGTGCCCCCTATTGACCCGTGAAGTCACATTTATCAGAATACGCTGTACCATGTCTGACTACTTCTCCACTGAGATGCATCGTCACTGCCATCCATTATTGGCGCTCCAACCTGGCTTGTACCTACTGCATCTTGGGATGCACTTACACATACACACATACTACGAGTGCTGAACAAAGTGAAGAACATATTACTCGCAGCTCAGATCGAATCCCGCCCTCCATCCTTTCTTTTTTTGGCCCTAGATGTAACTGCGCAGAACACCATGCAGTTACACCTGTGTAGAACTGTACTTTTATGTACACACATCCCGCTGAAGGGTACATGCAGAACACGAGCACCAAGCCACGGCCATGGGCTAAAAGCTGATGGCCCAACGAAAAGCAAACGAGAGAGGGAAGTCAGCAGAAAGGTGCAGGGGATTGGAGATTTCCACGCCAGTAAACGGTAGCCTACCTAGTTTGATTCAGTGATCTGATGACGCCGCGTTGCTACTAGCTCGGTACGCCTATAGATGTTTGATGCAGCCTTGCATAGGTAGGTGGGCATATCCAATGTCTGTTACTGAGACCTTGTCCGTTGAACCATTTAGGCTTATTCCATCTCTTCAGTAGGTAGTGCCACCTGACCACTGCTTTCCTGTCAGTGAACGCCACCTATTTCACAGAACTGTCGTACATGCACCAGCGTTGATGGAATGCACCCACTGCATGAAGCTCGCCTGGGTTCAGATTTATGCAAATATGCCACGTGAAACATTCCAGATTAGGTGGCGATCCTATGATCTAATTCAAGACCTATGTAGATGTGTAAAAGCAAGAAGCATGAGTAATGACGCATTGAACGGCTAAAATATGTCAGTCATGGGTCTCAGTATCGTGGATTGTCTCGTTTGCTCTCCGGATTAGTTAAAGCAGAAAGAAGCCTCCGGCCCAATTGGAACAATGAATGCTGGTGGCAGAATTCTGCTTATACACCCCTATGCAATGATACCCATGTAATCCCCTATGCACGATGTGCCCAGACGGAAGCCAGTGCCTGGATCGAAGATTATAATTTCTTATCCTCTGGAATGAATTAGGTGTGTGCAGAGACATATCCAACTCCAGCTATTAGTTGATTGAAATCTTCAAAAGAGCACGTACACTGAAACACGCCTGCATGATAACAGGCTACATAGTGCGGTATCCGGTATTAAAACAAGTGGCGGGACGGGCCGGGGGCATATGCCTGGCAGACAAGCATATCACTAGCTTTAAGACTTACATATCTGCGACCCCGCTGGTACCCCGGCGAAAGTATTTGCGACAACCCCTGCAAATATATAGGCATGGGGAGCCTCGCAATACTTTTGCCGGGGTATTGTACATATCAGTGTCGACCGCATTTTTCCTTTCAAAAAAAAGTAAAGCAACCATAGCGGATATAACTGTAGTCGCGCCTTAGACCGGGCTGACGAAAACAAAACATATAGAAGTATGTCGAATAGCTATTACTGGGAAGCCTTGATCCTACATCGCTGCAATTAATTGTCAGACTGTATCTTGTGGACAGCTCAACATCAAATGTGACGAGAGCAGGTTGCAATTGAGCTTGAGGAATTATATCGAGTAGAGCTTTACATCAGAGGAAAGTTTTGGCAGTATAGCAGGGAAACATACTATGGACAATGGTAAAATTTTATGGTGACTGCAATCAGAGTAGTAGATCTCGCCTCGTTCTGAGGCCCAGGCCAGAGCTATGCGCTTGGATAAAATGCGCGGCCTGGCGGGATTTCATCATTCTCTGTTCATGCGATATAGATTCGCGTCTCTAAGACACATCGTGAGGCATTACGGTGCAAGCCCGGATATTTCCGTTGACTGTGGAATATTCTCTTGTGTGGCTGGGCGAGATGTATCTGGTGGCCCCAGATCCAAACTTGTGTGAACAGCTGTTTTTTTCGAAGCATTTTGCCATATGACATCGGTAGTGGGACCTGGTCGAACAGCAATTTTGCCACACTGTTAGCATCATATCAAAGGAAAAAAGATGGACTAACCAGTCACCCTATCTCGACCTACGCGAATTCTAAGGATGGAAGGGCAAAAAATCCCTGGAGCATTCATTGTATTTTCTTGAATACGACGTTGTTGACTTCTAGACAGCATATCATGAAACAGCTTTAGCTGAGTAACTGTAGCTGATCATCTGGTTTGGCTTATTGGTATTGAACAGCAGGCCCTCAAAAAGATTTCCTGCAGATTTTCCCTAGTTAAGTTCATACTGAGACTAGTCCCAAATGGGCCTTGGTTGTGGAGGATAGGGCGGGTTTCCGGGTGGCTCATTATGATCCCCATATATTGAGACCGAATATGAGTAATGAGATTTTTTTTCCAAAGAAAAAAAAAAAATTTAAAAAATTGGCGCTGCTGTGGGGTTGAAGTCAGAACAAACTTTGTTTGAATAGATTTAGTGTGTTTCAACGGTAATTTGATAGCGCAAATGGATCGCGAACGTTTCGAATACTAAAAACATGAATTTATGCCAAAGCTATACTGATTTCCTCATTATCGTAGAATAATATAGCTTGCAAGTCGTGCCTAGATGGTGCAAGCACCGAAAAAAAAAAAGCCATTATCCCGAAACTTAATCATAAATATATAATCCAATAGGTATTCCACCATTAAAAGTGTACGCACACATAGATACGAAGTGATACGAAGTGATACGAAGTGATACGTAAGTGGCGCCAATCAGTGCTTGGTGATGTAGCAAGCATCTGTATCTACAACCAGAGAATATTAGAATTTCCTCTTCTTCTTTGCAGGCGCCTTTTGTTTTGCCTCTAATTCCTGTTGCAGTTGTCTCCGCTTCCTATCAGCAGCCTCCTCGTCCATAGGATCATAGGATGTTTCTCGCTTTGGAGAAACCTCCCTTTTGACATCTGATCTAGGATTTTCTCGTGATGTTTTCGGCGTTTCCCCGCGCGCGGGAAGGTCAACCTGAAGCTATCAGTACCAGTCTCATATCAATACTACTCATATGCAATCAATGTGAGTGGTACCTTTCTCGCAGCCTCGCCATCTTCCGCGCCCTCACCATCGCCCCCGGCAGTTTTCTTTCCACCAATAATGCCACCTACCTTTCCACCAATCTTTCCCCCCATTTTGCCGCCAATCTTTCCCAAGGACATACCACTTTTGACCTTGAGGTAGGGTTGAAACGATTAGCATTTACTTGAGAATCACCGGATCACCATTAGCCTACCAGGTTTTTATGCTCCCCATCACTAGCTTTCTCCCCACCATCGGGTATTTTTGGATAGGGAGATTGTGACTCCCCACTGGCTGCTTTCTTTCCACCAATCGTTCCAATCTTCCCCCCAATACCGCCAATCTTTGCCTCAGGGCGGGCTAGAGGAGGAGGGGAGCTGGGAGAAGGTGTAGAAGAACCACTTAGTGAGTTCGACGGTTTTCGAGAGGCAGTCCTGGAATCTGTGGAAAAAGAAGGTTTTCTCAGTGGTGGCAATGGTGAAGGAGGGGTAAGGGATTTGGCGAGTTGGTTAGGCGGAGGCGACCTGGCCGGAGCTGGCGTGGGTGATTTGGCACGCCTTGCTCGAGGTGGATTCTTGGGAGTGGGTATGCAAAGATCATCGTCTTCTTCGGTCTATAGGCTTTAGTAAATTGGGGCTATGGGACTGGAATATACAAACTCACTGTACTTTCATCTAGCCTCCTTTCAGGTGATTTTACTTCTCCGGATACTGGAGCTTTTCTTGCCTGTAGAGGCGAGGATGGCGGAGGTGATTTTATCTTGATTGCTGATTTACTTCGTAGAGGAGGAGGGGCTTTTTGCACCTAAATAATTTCTTGTTTCAGAAAATGGATTGAACAAAAGGCGGTGCTACTGGTAAAAGAAACAATCTTCCTCGGTACTTTTTTTCCAATACTGCAATTCACGGTGCACCCACAAACGCGGGGGATCATATGGTGACGCTGCAAACACATCCACCGACATACCTCGAACTCGTCTTCATCGTCGCTATGAAGACTAGATCTCTTCTTCCCCTTGTTGCTCCCCTTACCAGCATCGATCCGAGGCGAGTTTTTAGAGGACGTTTCACAATTTCTGTTTGACGCGTCACTCTTGTTTGACACCTTTCTAGCTGATGAATCTGTTTCATTCTCATCGGACTCAAACCCTCTCGAGCTTCTCTTTTTCTGCCTTGACCGTGACGCGGCTTCTATTTCATCCCACCAATATTTCTCACATTCAGTAGTCTTCACATTCTCTTCAAAGTTATTCACCACCTCCTCCCATTCTTGGCCAAAACCCTCGTCTGAAGTACTACTGCCTCGACGGCCTTCCATCCCGAATAAGCTTTGGACTATCTTTTCAGGAAGCGAGCTATCCCCGGCTTTGTTCTGCAATATTTGAGACCGCCATCTCTTTTCGTCGAACTTCTCAAGACCTCTTCTCCGAGATGCACCACCACCCAGGATGCTTGTGACTGATATCTTAGAGTCTTCAAGGGAATCTTGCATTTTCTCTAGAACAATATCCTTGTCCTTTATTACTCGAACCAGTGTTTGAACCTCCATTGAATGCAATGATGTAAGACTAATCAGCGGAAGGAGTAACTTCTTCGTGAGCCGAGTTTGAGGTAATGGCTGCAGCTTGAATGTCCACAGTAGAGGCTCCAAGGGCTCTGGTAGGCCGTACGTAACCTTAAGCTGTAACACAGTACCCATCGACATAGATGACCTTGACGAGGCTGCTTGTATATCTATGTCTATACACTCGTTATCATCATCCTCCCCACGCAGAGATAGTGCCTCCTTGAGCTTTTCCAACAATATCCGCATTTGGCTGGCATCTTCAGACGGGTCGATGGAAGTATCCTCATTAAGTGCCCGTTGAATAATCTCTCTTCGTGATAGAGATTCACCCCATATATAGGTGAGGTCCGTGAGGTATACAGAGTATGTGTTGTTAGTAAAGGACCTTTGGATGAGTAGCGGTGGAGAACGCACGGGAAGCTGTGCAGTCATCACTAGGGGGTACCAGTGGGAATCTGGGTTGAGGAGCATGGTGAAGATGTTGGACACCAGTGAGGAAAGAGTATGGCGATTTGCGTTATCTCTGGGTGCCAAGACGTGTGGGCACTCTTCGTCACAAATTAAACCAATAAAAATATCGGCCGAGTAAACTGAGTACTTCAAATTAGGGGTACTATTGCCACCAGCTCGCACAACTATCGCAAGCATGCCTCGGACGTCAGAGAGAGCTCAAATTGCTCAACTTCCTCTCGGCTCCATGATCGTGGGGTATTTGCAGTTTGCCCTACGAGAGGCTTGTGGCAACCAGACTACAGTTTGCCATGGTTTGGATTGTTCAAATGCGGGTTGGGACTTGAAACTTGGGACCAAGGATTTCGTGAGTTGCAAGGTTCAACGCTGCCATGAGGTACATCCATACATAAGCACTTAAGGATAAATAAAAATGTTTTATCTGCCAGTAGCAGCTTTGGAAGATGAAGTGCCTCCCGAGCTGTGTGCCAAAGCTAGCTCCCATTATAATTTTGTGTTTTTGGTGATAATTCGACGGGGACACGAGATTAAAGCAACGGCTCTTCATGCATGAAAAACACAAGTGCAAATTCATATCGATACAGGCAGGACACCTATGATAAAACTCCTAACTGTGGCCCCATGATTAACTCCTGACTGCCAGAGCTGGGTCCTGTGGGATCTTCATGCTTGTTTCTGGCCTTCCTTTACATCACCCATATGCCAAAGAAAACCGAATTGACAACCATCGCCCCTCAGATATATGGCCCATTCCGTACAAGCTCAAAGTGAATATAACCCATTTTTATAACCGCCAACAGTCCGAAAACCCAGGAATCTTTAACGAGAAAGGAAATTACACCAAGGAAAAATTTTAGCGCTTCTTGGGGGCAGCAGGTGCTGGGGCTTGGGCTTCCTTGAGGACCTGATTTCGATGGACATGTAAGTACGTGCTTCTTGGTAGTCGATCATAGTTCTATACCTTCTTGACTATCTTCTGCTCCTCAATTAAGAATGCTCGGACAACCCTATCCTTGACGCAGTTTGAACACCTGGATCCACCGTAGGCACGGGAAACGTTCTTAGATGGCTTGGAGACGTTGGCGTATTCCTTTGGTCGAAGAGCTGGGACCTGATCAACCGAAAAAAAAAAACGTCAGTGTCTGCTCAAATTTCTCGAAAAAGCAGAGCATCTCATCAAAAACCAATCTACCCCAAAAGTCCAAAGCCTAAATGTTCCTCGTCCCCTCTCTTTAAATGTAGACTATCTTCTACATAGTCCTAGCCCAAACCGTCTAAGGTGATATCAAAAAATTTGCGCCGCACTCACCCCTGGGAGTTTGATTCCACAGTCACCGCATTTTGGTGCAGTACCCTTCTTTTTGATGTGCAAGTACCTGAGCTTTCCACCGGGGGTCTTCACAATGCGGACTTTGTTGCTTCGGGTATTGTACCTATTTGTCGTTACATCCGGCTGTCAGCTGGGGTTCCTTCGCAATTTCCAGTATGCTACTGGAAGAGCAATCTGATTGCTGGTTTGATATCAAGGGTAGAGTGAGGCTACGTACCCATTCCTTCGTCGCTGTTGGATTAAAACGTTAGTATGAATTTTGAATAAGTTATTTTCCAGGCGACTCACGTAGGTCAATCTGCTGTCAGGCATGGTGGCGACGTATGAAGCTGTCGGTTAGTCGTAGGGTGCGGGGTCGGGTGTCGTCGGTCGTGATGTATTTTTGGGACGTTCACAATCAGAACTTTTGCCGTTGTTGTGTGGGCCACAAGCCACAATATCTGGAGCGTTCATTAGGGCACACCCTACAATTTCTGTGGCTGTGTGGCTCGCTTCAAACGTTGCCAAGTGCTTCTATAAGAGGCCTTCTCGGCATACCTACCGACTAGATTCCGAGACTGAAACGTCTGGTGACGCCCATCCCATTAGTCTCGGCACCACATAGTCTGGTTGTTATAAATACAAGCTAGTCTGGCTTGCACTAGCCCCTAAATCAAGAAATGAGTGACCGACAACCCAAGAAATACATATGCGATGATATAGTAATATATATATATAGTGCAATAATAATGACATGAGTATAGAGATGACATTGATAGATGATGTTGATAGATGACATCGCCGGATATCCTAATAATTCAGGGTAACGGGTGATCTGGAGTGAGGAGCGTGGATCTGCCGGATGTGCCAGATGTGCCGGATTTGCCGGATATGCATTCCAACAAGGCTGATATATAGGGCCAGAAAATATCCAGGTTGTTATATGGAGCTAGCGAATATGCTGGCTGATACATAGAGTAAGCAAATATTCAGGTTATTATACGGAGGCGCGGAACAAAAGTCTTTTCCCCTTTCTTCTTTGGGATAACCCTGCATATGCGTGCATATATACTTGGCATATGCGTATCAGTTCGGCTAACTACATACGACTAGCAAGTATCTACTATGTGACAATGCTCTCGCCCTCCGCCCACCTCACACACCCGTCCCACTTCACCCCCTCCCAACTCACACCGGGTGTTGATAAGGGCATGAAGCGCACCTTGTATGTCCGAGGCCCTGGTTTTCTCCCACGCTTCTGAACACCATCTTTGGGGGCCTTCTTTTTTCGGCCTTTAAGACTAGCTGAAATCATGATATCAATCGGATCAACACTGACAATTTGGTCGGTCTCCGGCATATGCCTCCATTCATCAGTGTTAAGATCCTCCAGATCAACAACTTCTTGAATACCAATGAGAGACTTAAGATGTGCAATATACTTGGCTGGCAATCCGACCGTAGCGCATTGAAAGAGCGACCATGCATTCTTGTGGATCTTGTTAGTCTCCTGAATGCGGAGCTGCCGCTCACGGTGGATTGCAATCCAGTACTCTTTATCTCTTTTCACAAGAGGGTGTCCTTCAGAATATTCATTTCCACCCTCAAGTCTGATGACCTCTTGGATATGGTAGGGAATGCGTTCAATCCAACGCTGAATCCTCCATTGCTCAAGGTCACGCCATGCATTCTTCCATGCTTGCTCAGCTGCCGTGCGGGAAGTGAGAGGTCCCTATTTCAGTTATTAGCAATTGGGGTGTTCGGGGGATTGGGGTGTTCAGGGGATTGGGGTGTTCAGGGGATTGGGGTGTTCGGGGGATTGGGGTGTTCGGGGGATTGGGGTGTTCGGGGGATTGGGGTGTTCGGGGGATTGGGGTGTTCGGGGGATTGGAGTGTTCGGGGGATTGGGGTGTTCGGGGGATTGGGGTATTCGGGGGATAGGGGTGTTTGGGGGATTGGGGTATTGGGGTGTTCGGGGGATTGGGGTGTTGGGGATTGGGAAATTTACCTTTTTCGTGGTTATGCGCTTGAGATATGCCCAGCAAATCTCAATCATATTCAGATCAGGTGAGTTGCCTGGCCAGATAAGTCGTTGTACACTGGCAGCGTCAAAGTGTGGCCGCTGATATGGAGATGCATGAGATGGGGCCTTGTCTTCCATGACAATAACATTTGGGACACCGGCATACTTTGTCATTTATACAACACGGAATCAGTTACGAAAACAGATGAGGCAAATCATGAAGTCCATCGACCAGGCGGAGGAGAAGGAGACGGTTAGATTACTAGTGAAAGGTACCTCGCAGCAAACAATTGATGATTCAATTGCTACACTGCCGTTCAGAGGATCTTTAAGAGTATGGCTCGAGAATAATGCATCATCTCCCTGCGCCATCATCACATTTCTTCCCGGCCTCCCTCATGAGGTGACCGTTAACACGCTACAATTGGAAATTATCCATAAAGTGAGCATGATACCAGGCCATGACCACCGGTCGATCCGGAATGTGGGAAGCTGTCGCTACGAAGTTCCCGGTAGGCGATCCAAGGAAGGGGATGCGGGACTTCGATGCCGAACAAGAGTGGGTGATGAATGGCCCAATGTAATGATTGAAGTGGGCTACTCCGAACCATTACGCCTGCTGCGCTTTGATGCACAGTGGTGGCTCCTAAACAGTGGTGGGAGGACGAGATTAGTTATTATTGCCCTGGTCAATCAAAACCCGAACAGCCTGCACTTGGAAACCTGGGAACAAGTACCTAACCCCAATCGGCGCACCAGGAACTCTCCTCCGACAGTTCCATTTGCTACAAATAAAATCGACGTTGATTCCGCAGGCACTGTCAGTCCTCCATTAGCATCGCTTACCATCCCATACAACGTCTTATTCGATGCGCAGCATCCTAGCGCCACCGATATTACTTTTAGTACAGCAGACTTAGCTGGAATAGCGACAGATATTTTTGCCGATTTTTAGCAATCGATGATAGCTGATGCATAGGAAGGGCTCAGCCGACCCTGTGGGGCAGGTGGGGGGGGGTTAGTGGTATGGGGGGAAGGGGGGGAGTCTGAGGGGGGAGTAAATACCAGAAGGATTTTACCTGGAGAGGGAGGCGGCGGTTAGCTTTTGTGCATATAGGGTATATGTTTCTCTTCTCCGGGGGTGGTGGTGGGATGATTCGATGTAGGAGCGGAAGATGGGGGTAACGTACAGTGTTCATCCTGTTCTGCTCTAGATTTCGGAAGCTATGGGGTCAGGAATTTGAGTCTGTTGGAATAAATTGGGCTCTCACGTGATAAGGCTGAAATGACTCAAAATGGATAGTGATAGATACTATGTACTTAGGGTTCACTCCTATCCTCGGTAGAGGGGCTCAAGCTAGTCTGGTTGGCAGAGTAGACTCAAGCCTAGTCTGGTTGGCACACTCAAGCTAGGTAGAGGGGCTAGTGCAAGCCAGACTACACTCAAGCCCATTCTTAACTTGCCAGTTTCAGAAGGTCATCCGCGGGAGTCTTAAGTAGTCTGGTTGGCACCTCGGAACCGGGAGTCTATCCCTGTCACGAGAAGCAACTGTCACGTGATTACACTGTCACAATGCGCAAGCCAGATAGCTCGCCAGTTCGTTGCATGACAGCGCTGGTTGCTATTACCTAGCTGACAGGAGCTTAGCTTGGTATCATTTTGAAACATAAACATTCAATTTCGTGCACAACAGTGGAAATGATAAAAACACAACGATATTAACTACCGCCTTAATAGTCACACTTACTGTACATAATTCCTTCCACTCACCCATCCATCCCTTCATCCAAAACATCAACCCACAAGGAAGGGATTGTTAACCATACCTCGAGCAGTAGTACTCAGCTTCAGCCTCATCCATCCTTGACACGAACTCCTATCTTCTTCGGATACTTTACTTCATCATTCCTTGGCCCTTACTTTTAGAGATTTGCTGGTCCTTACACAACAGCTACCTGCTCTGGTTCTTACTGGTCAGCGGCATTGGTATCTCGAGTCTCGGTTTCCAAGTTAACGAGACGGTTTTACAAAGGGTAAATACAAGATAAACATCACAGACACTCAATTCGTGGGTATCTGATACGTTCTTGAGCCATTCACTGGCATGCCCTCAGCAATTTCTCTAGCACGTGTGCATTAGTCCTATTTTATTTCGAATAGCTGTGAAATTCCTCTCAACCTATACAACACTCATCTACTAATCACAATGAGCGTGCAGGTATGTATATAGTTACTTCCATTCCATATCTGGGAGCTGGATATCAACGGCGAGTTCTCTGTTCTCGTAGGGCGTGTTGGGGGTCCTTTGAAGCGGCCAATTAGGTGCGTCATGTTTTGGGGGTTCAATGACGGAGGCTTCCATGCCAGATGAGGTATCCCGGGACATGTCTTAAAGCTCTTTGATAATTCGACGTTGAGAGGGGGAGGACATTGTTGGTGGAGGTGCTGAGGGCTGGAGGTGGGGTTAGTGGGGTAGACCAAAGTAAATTTTGCTGTGGGAGGAGGTGAAACTTTCTCCAGAGGACTCGAGGTTTTATGTTATGGGGATGAGGGTACTTTCTGGGAATTGATGATCCTTTGTATAGTTATGTGTAAATGTAGGTAGGTAGCCGGGGGGAGCTCAGGCGAGACAAGAGAGCGGATTAATATAACTCCGCGAACGTGCAGCTACTGTTACTCGAACTCGAAAGCGAGCAGGCTTTGAGGGTAGATTTGTAGGGAGTGAAGGGTGAGGTGAGTAAAGGGAGAGTGCGGAGAGTTGGGATATACAGGAGCTGAGTTGAATGGGGGGATGAAAGGGGAGGTTTCGGTCAGGCTGGGCGTTTCCACCCTGGAATCAACACGCCCATAGCTATTCTCGTTTGCATCGAGAAGGATCGCCCTTCTAGTCACTTTAAGTAGCTCAATTAGCTGGCAACGCCTGTTTGCGGGCGGAAGGGATTGAAGCTCTCTCACTCTCTCGCACAACGGTAAGAAGCTAGCTTCATGTTCGGACCCTAAGTTTTACTGCGTCTTTCCAAGAGGCCTGTAGTTAAAACATAGAATCGATTACTAGGAAGTATGTTGACAGGGCTTAGGCTAAGAGTAGATTCACAAACTCGATGATAAAAATCAAGGATCAATGAGGGATTTGGTAATGTATGCAATTTCGAGAATACTGAACTTAAGTTCCTCGTAACATAGCATCCCTATCAACTCTTCAGGTGCTCAATTCCGTATACCCCGGAGGGCATACGAAGGCTTCAATCTCGGTCTTCTTTCATTATATCGAAGCATCCCTGGTATCTACACTTTCCAGAAGCAAATGCAAATCGATAAATGCTAGATTTGAGTAGATTATCTTTGCTACATTATAACATCCACTAGCACTGTCCAATTGTGGCTCACTATCTACTGTTTGTAGATTATCTTTCATGGATTTTCATGAGATAGGCTAGCCGTAGTTTGAACTATTTGACCTGCGGATCATTCTTTTGAATTCCCTCGCCAACCGTGAGGGGTATATGTGAACTATATTGGGGGTCTGATTTGGAATACTTAGTTGCCAGTGCAGATTGCCACCTGTGAGTCTGTCATAATCAGGACCTTTTCCTCACTCCGAGCCTCCTCCAACGCCCCTCTAACCCCGGCAATTTCTCCATCCCAAACTGTTTCTACTTTTCCCAAGCCCCGACACCCTTCCGTCCTTCAAGTGCAAACCACCCGCCTGCTACTCCCCCCTCTTCCAGCTTGCTTCCATCGGTGTAGAAAATCTGGCAGCCGTGTCTGATTGATTCCCAACCGCCATTCTTCCTTTGATGACTTCTCATCTAATTATTAGTAGCAAGTAATTGAAAATGTGGGCTTTCGCAAGGTATCACATTTTTAAGGTGGTGCATGTTAAGTTATGATGGAGCAAAGTTTCAGATCAGTGATGAGTTATTTATGGCGTTTATTTAATGGGATAAATGGATGAGAGAGTATTCACTCGTGGCAGATTGTTTACATCGGCTTGAGTAGCATATCTGTTTGCAAGTGACCAAAGCCTTAAAGCCGCACGAGACTATTAAAGCCTGGCACGACAGATTACCTCTAAGAGCTTAGCTCCCCATATAACAATCCGGCTTAAACCCTGGTACGTAAGTACATACCCCACCCCTGCCGTGTCAACACATGATGTGCAAGAGTAAAGTACATAAGTATATATATAAGTAGTCTAGAAGGAGGGGTTGTGCCAACCAGACTAATATATAAGGTATGGGAAGGCATTCAGGCAGAACACGCTAATTTTCTCCCTATCCTATAAAGGAAAAGTCGTCACTTGGATATCTAGCTGTTTTAAGAGGTAGAAATAGTCTGAGGTAGAAAGTCGGCTCGTCATGACGAGCCCCCAAAGTAGCCGTTCCTGCCAACCAGACTAAAAGCAGCCGGACATTTACTTTTCCTTTGTAGGATAGTGAGACTTTTAGCGTGTTCTGCCTGAATGCTCCAGGTGCACCCGGTTTCGCTTGCTACATTAGTTGAAAAATCAGATAAGGTTTACCGCATCCACTGGCGAACAAGACTCCTTGTCAGTTTAGAGATATAGGTCGAGCTTATGCAGTAAGTGATACGGAGCACGCTACAACGGTCCATTTATTGGGGAAAAAGTGCACTAGGTATCTGAGCGCAAAAGATAGGTGGATGATACCGCGCAAACTGATCTTCAAGACTCCATTTTTTTGAAAAAGTATACCCCGCAAATAGTCTGGTTGGCACCCCCGCAAACTGATTCCGATATCACTTACTGCATAAGCTCGACCTATGTCTCTAAACTGACAAGGAGTCTTGTTCGCCAGTGGATGCGGTAGTTAGGTTATGTGAAAGTTGAATTTCTGTGTCGGGATACTGATCGGTTAGCAGTTTTACGATGGGTGACGAGCAGCACCAGAAGAAGAGAAAGTTCCGTGAAAGACGTCATATTCAAACTGCGCCCGACAAGATGTGGAGGAGAGGATAGGGATTACCGTGCCAACCAGACTAGGATTACCATAAACGTCTTCACTCGACCGGATAACAGTCCAGGAGATGTTGGAGTTAGTGGGAAATAAGAAGGATTCAGACGTTATCGAGAAAATCAAGGACGAAGTGTACAGTGGGGTTGTGCGATGTGTTTAATAGCTTGTAGGCGATATCTTCCGAATCCAAATATTTTTCCGGTCTCTTCCAAGTCTTCAGCAGCATCTTGACTCTTTGAATCCATTCTTGACATGTTTCCGAAGGTAGTTTACCAGTTTGTTGAAATCTTCTGACATTTGTTTGATTTCAACAAAGGTTTTTGCACTGTGAGCTTTTTTGAGGGCTTCCCATAAATGCTTAGAAGCCCCTAAGGTAACGCTGTTCTTCTGGTGTACACTGAAGATGTATTTCTGAACAAGCCAGTAAATTCTTTTCCTCCCAGTATTCATCCCGGAGTTGAATAGGGGGTATTTTGTCTACTATGAGTGGCCATACCAGAAGGCGTTTCAGAATGAATTCCATGTCCCGTGACCATGTTTTATAGTTCTTGGAGGTCAGTTTTGGGACGTTTCGGTTGAAGGAGGCTCTGACGGTGACGAAATCGAGAGGTTCATGGCTTGAAGGAAAATGGGTCGATCGTGTGCTGATGAATCACCATTCAGACATCTAGTGGAAAGTCTATCAGCAGAACGTTCTTCTGGATGGTTTGAGGGTCAAGGGGATCCTCAATACCAGCTTCTGGGGAGTATGAATCAGACATTTTTTTGGATAAGAGTATGAAGATAGGAGGTAGCAAAGCGTGCTCAACTTGTAGGAGAGTGTAACCGCTAGGACAAAACGTGATCACTGTGCCTAGACACCGATAGTATGTACGCTCACACGTGCGAGGTAAATAAACGCAATCCTTTAGTGATGTTTTTGTCATTTTGCATTGGCTTTCATTCCCCACAATTCTGCCCAGTAATGACATTATTTACAAGGAGAAAACCGCACACTAACGTAACTGGTATAGAGTCTAACCAGTGAGGATGAAACTAAACGAACGAAACAACATTCGAGGCCGTGCATGTTTAGAATGCTCAAGGGGGATTGGAGTTGGGTACTCCTGAGACTGCGACCACTGAGGCTCCAACATTGAGTAGAGAGTTAAATGAGAGCACGTAGAGAAGAAGCGGTGGTTGGAGAAGGGGTGTTGGGGCAGCTTGCAAGTGAATAACACATGTTGACGAGGGTCTACATAATGAGAAGTACCTAAGTACAAGTCAGGTTAGATTATGCGAATACTGATGATTCCTTTTGTGTTCTGGATGAGTTTCGTTTTGCCTGAGAATAGAGACCTTCCTAATCCAGACGGATCTAGTGAACTCTCGATGCGCTGTACTGGTCCCAAAATTTGTATGGGGAAAATAAGAAATTCTTATATTGGCAATTTCTTAAGCATTTGCCTAGTTTGCTTATAACGAAAGAAATAAAGTACTTTTCCATTTTGGGTAAGTACAGTACATCTTTCACGTGATCTGTATTTGAAACCTCACAACTCCATACGGAGTTGCTTAAATCTTCAAGGTCTTGGAATAACCCTACTGTAATACTTACCACTGTCCCCTGATGGCGCCAGCAGATGTACCGATTTCGCTTCTCTCTCGGCACCAGCCAATGTGTTTATAGCATCCTGCAGTTCCAATCAAGCCCTCCCCAGATTCAGAATTTCGTTGGAATTGACTTAGGTCAATCCCGGGCCTCCCTAGAATCAGAATTTCGTTGGAATTGACTTTGCTACTTAAGTAGGTCAATCCCGAGCCTGTCCTATAGCGACCGGGGTCTAGCCAGCCCGGAGCCAATCCCGCCAATACTAAAATAAGCTCGGTTTCCGCCATCGCCATTTTTGAGAGGTTCGCCAGCCATGCCGTGCTGAGAGTCGTTCAAAGAAGCTAAAAATGGAGTTGGAGGGTGGAAAACCTAGACAAGAGGTAACTCTTGTAAAGAGATTCGAATTAGAACAAGAATAAATGTAGATAAGGCTCCTAAAGTCGCCAAATTATACTCCGCACCCCCTGCTGATACATCGTACTCAGGTGAGTACGGTACCTACAGAATACTCGCGTCATAGGACTTTGTTGTGATCTGCGGTGGGGTGTCTCATGTGTTGGTCAGGGTACCTACATGTACCTACAGTTCATATGTACCCTATAAGTCCAATATGGATCCTGATCCGAAGTGGACGCAAACGGTATCGAATCGAGTTGCCGGACTCTCTGAGTTACCTACCCGGGAATTATGTATCGGCAATCGCAAGGCAGTGGCAAAATAGTGAACTTCAATTGGCTCATGGAGGGACCAGCTTACCAACTGATGCGGGTACGGCAACGCACTGGCCATGGGACTATGCTCGTGGCCGTCTCAGAATCCAAATATAAGGTTACCTCCAGTTGTCTGTGTTCTTCTTTTGGGTGATGCTCACCAGACTGGAAAACTGGCTGTGAATTGATATATCGTACACAGGTATCCCGGGTCAATAGCAGGTAGCCGTCCATATTTCGCCAATCGACATATCCGAACATGGGAAAGAAACACCACCAATCCAAACGCCAGCACCGCAGTCGGGACGGCTCATCTCACCATAGCTCCCAAACTAGCATAAACTTCACCATTCCCGACCATCCGTCAGGCATACCTCCACCACTACCCTCAGCCACATCGCCACTGCCATCTCCCTTGCTGCCACCACTACCAACAGAAACTTCAAGCTTCAATTCCCCACTCCCTCCAAGCACACCACCAAGGCAGCCAAGACCAGTAATTGTCCGCCAACACGGACTGTATACATACCATAACAGCACACCGCGCCACGAAACCTGTGGGCAAGTGCGAGATGAGTTTGGGATTTTCAACGAAAAGCCATGGCCTGGACCCTTACCATGTTCACCGAAGGGTAAAGAGGTAGTACGAGATTATGGATATGATTCAGAAAAGGGCATTTCAAATGTTAATACAGAAGCATTCGATGGGGGGGAACCAAAAGGTAATGCCCCTCAAAATCCCAGTATGTTTATCAAATTCTCTCAACAAGCATTTCAATCTAATATCCGTAATATATAGATTCCACTCCACCAAGTCCCCGAAAACGGAGACTCATATGCGTCCTAATGCTCACTCTTATGATCGTTTTCTTCCTCGCTACACCTATAGCTATCGGTAAAGGGATATCCATTGCAAAGAAGAAAAACAATAATTCAAATTCAAATGTGAATGAGGTTGATCCCTGGGTTAGTGTTGATGAGAATGACGTTTCTAATATACCGAAGGCCTCGGATTCTAATGGGTTATCGTATGGGGACTGGTTTTGTGGAGGGTGTAGGTGTGTGGAAGGTCAGGATGCACTGGCAAAGTGCTTGGAGGGGTTGAATATAAATACGAGGCAGTAGGTAGGGTGGGGATGGAGGGTAGGATTGGACTTGAATACGATGAAAGTTTGGATGATATAGGACGTTTGGGATGTATGGGAACAGTTCAGAAGGATATTGACTACCAATCGATGATGGGTAGATTGAAAGGTAAAGAATTTGGAAATACATGTTTATTCAAAGCAGTTGGGGTTTTGGTAGATGGGATAGATGGACTTGGGTAGGAGGGGCAAGGACGACACTTATGAGATACGATATGGTGTTATGTCAAGGAGCATATGATATATGTCTTTTCTTAGGCGCGTGGTTTGTGATGGTCGTGGGGTAGTACAGTGTATAGAGCACTAAACTAGTGAGGCCTGGCCTTGGCACGAGACAGTTATAGGTAATTTTCGCAGAGCAAAGGCGCCGTTGTCATACAAAATTTATGTGTAGGAAAAAGTCTGGTACCTACATCATATGGTGTCGCTGCAACACCAGCTGCAATGAGGCATAGTGCGAATCAGTCCCGCAAGCACATAGCCTGAGCAGCGTCTGTCAATATTTCTGTATCCGAAATCCTGCCATACATTTCTCCCAATTATTGCTCAATATCCCCCAATAATGCTGAACCTATGCCTTTTGTCTTAATTTTATCCGACAGTGTAGAGTTGTGAGAAAATGAAGGAATTCTACTTGAAATAGCCCGTAACGTGCCTTGGAAACACTACACAAGTACCGACATGACGTCTACCTGCAGGGGAATGCATGCTCGTGTATGTTGTTGCATCGTTTAGTTGCAAGTACCTACTAGTCTGGTTGGAACCAGACCAAGGTAGGTAACCAACGAAATTTAGCTAGTGACAAAGAACGTTGGATTAGTACATGCAGAAGCTAGAACTTCCAGCTCGTCATCTAAAACATAATTCCCATCCACTTGATTATCTTGAGGTGCGTACTCATCCAAAAAGTCTTCATCAATTGAGATCTATTCACACAGGTACATATGTACATGCAGCGCGGTTTGTGTTGTGAGACGGGTATTATTTTCATGGGATGGGTGTTATTTTGCAATTACTTCGGTACATACATCAACTAGGATGTCATGTTTCCCTACGGCTTGGCGAAACATCCTATACATCTTGAAGAATCCCAATCCACCAGATTACACTAAGTACTATAGCCTGGTTAATATTATTGTGAGATCATGTATCGAGATAATGTGTTGTCTGCCAAGCGTCAGTATGTATTAATCTGCTACTCACAAATAAAATGTGCCAACCCAGACTAACAAATAAGATCAGTATACTCAACCAAACTAACCTTATACCTGGTATGGAGTGTTAGCGGATGCAATGGCTACTGCATGCATGGGGACGATGCCTTATTTTGTAGCCTGGGTTGCTACAAACAAGGTGAAGCAGGAGTTAGGATATATTGAAAAAACTCAGAGTGAGAAGAAGGGTGGGGAGATGGGTGTCGAGAAGGCTGAAGTGGGTTTTGAATTCTCTCTCCGTCAGGGGTTTTTTGTTTCTCTTTTTCTTTTTTTAAAAAAAGAATACTGTTTCTTCTGGGGCTTGGCCGTTGTTTTAAATTCTAATATGGCATATGACGACTGTGAGTATTTTTTTTTTGAAAAAAATAAAAAATAAAAAAAAATACAGGAATTGGTTGAGGAAGGGTTCAAGAAACGTGTCAACCGTTGAGTGACCCGCTCAATCACCATTACCGGGGGAATGAGGTACGTTCTCTTCCAATGTGCCAACCAGACTTTCTTCTAATTATAACTTATCAAAGTTCGATGCTGCATACCGCAAGATATGGCGCTTGCTTTTGTCAATCCCCCCTTGCACCAACCAGACTAACCCCTTGCCTAGGGGGAAGGGCGAGTACCTCAAAGCCCCGACTGGTACCGCCTTGTGAAGAGTGCCCAACAAGTTTGCATTCAAACCTCTATCGTTACCAGTGTCACCGCTAAGGACCCTAATCGCATAGCTGCAATGGAGTACTTGCGTGACCAATGCAGGATTAAGGGCATTGAATAGTGACGATGAAGAGGCAGTCACTGCAATTGCCAATGTGCTAGAGAATTTGAATGGACCACAACGCCAACCTTGCTTAGACTTGTACACTCCGGACATATATGTCCCGGTCACAGAGCGTTCCGGCTCAACACTTCCGGCTCCAGTTGATATTAAGCTGACCCGCCCCAAACAGCCTGAAGCCGGTATCACCAAGCTGGTTTCATCCACTGCAACATTCAATCTATTTTTCGGGGATAATGAGATTGGTGTGAATAATGATTCCGAGATGGGGAATTAGCCGGGAAGTGAGCACCAGGAGTTGGGAGGGGTCGAGCAGGTCGAGGAAATGAAAAGCCAAGAAGATGAAGATGTCGAGAAACAGGAGAAAGAGCCGCAAGGTCTACCTGAAGAGAGAATATTGCGAATCTAGCTAAAGTGAAGTCCCGCTATAAGAAACAGTGCTAGCCAGAATTTGTATGGGAAAATAAGAGACCCTCGTTTCTGCTGGTTTCTTAGGTATTTGCTTAGCAATCCATATTCAACCGTGAGTTTCTTATACCGAGTTTTATCACCTAGTTTCACATCCAACTGCAAAATTTCGGGTCTTATTTTACACATCTATACCCAGCAATTCTGATCAATTATCATTTTGCTACTCTCCTACTCTATACCCAAGCCGACTATGCCAAGAAAGGAGATTTCTTAATGTTTTATGCATATATGCATATATCTCGATATAAGAAACCTCCCGTTGTAAGAAACCCCCGGCCGGTCCCGAGGGGGTTTCTTATAACGGGACTTCACTGTAGTTTACTTCCTCTATAATAAACCTAATTTCTTTTTGATAACAGTACTCCCGGTGTGGGAATTGGCTTTTATAGTTATTTTCTTATGACTACCTTTTTGTTAGGGAACTTTTATTGGGAGATTGACTCCTTAGTTGTTAGTCATCTATCTATCCGCGAGTATCTAATAGCATAAAATTTATAGTTACATAGGTTAGAAGGACGTACAATATCTCAGTTTACAGGCAGAGGTATCTGGGCATAACTGATTCATTGCTTGGTCGGGAAGAGTGGAGCTGTTGGGGTTGGTCTTGTGGGAAATACTCTCGCCGGTGAGTATAGAGCACTAGGACCATAGCAATTTGCAGCCATTATTGCATAATTTTTTTTTCTTGAGTATTACTCTATATATGTATCTGTAGGCAGCATATTCAAATACAGATTCTCTGCATAAAACATCCCTCAACATAAGTATGTATCCTTGGTGGCAGGTTATCCCCAAACTTACCAATCCCACCCTACCCATGAAATTACGTAGTACTCAAGGAGAGCAATGCTTCTTAATCTTCCTTCCGATCCAACCTCAATGAAGAAGGGCAATATATTTCTCTGATTGCACAGCGCCTTTCAGAAATTTATTTAGGAGGGGTTGTATTCAGTGGGTAGTTGAGTAATTTCATTGCCATATGTACTTCGTAAGTAGCGTAAGGTTTTAAGAAGAGTATTTGACGACTGGATATGGGGAATGATTGGGAGAAATACAGTGTCTTTATAGCCTGCGACCTTGGATTTGATCCGTTGTGAAGTTCGGATTGGTTGAGTCCTATGACTGGCCGAGTGCTTAAGTCAAATGAAATATGGAATCGGAGCTATGGAGTAAGTAATTCAGCCGTAGATTACGCAAGAAATGAATGCCGAACTGTACTTAGAACTATACTTTGTAGAGACAGCTCGTAAACCCCTCACCATGGTGTAGCATTTTCACAGAAACTTACCCATTGATCGGCATTTACAACTTGCGCACACCTGCTACCCATAATGGTCTGCCATCTTACTTTCTCTTCCCCCCTTTCCCTGCCTTCCCACCTCCCTCGCTATTCCCTTTTCCACCTCCGCCTCCCGCTTTCCCTTTCCGAGCTGCGTTTCCACCTTTCCCACCCTCTCCCTTCCCACCTCTAGCGATTCCAACGACCCTCACTCTTGACACAGGAACACAATTCAAGATCTCCTCCGCTCTCCAGTTCTTCAACAACTCCCACTCTCTTGGCCACATCTTCTCGACATCCACGCCCTGCTCATCCCAGCCTTCAAATCCCATTCCCACCCCTCGCCCTTTGCCTACCCCCCCACCGGCACCTCCCTTTCCACTAGTTCCAGGCCGGACTGGCTCTCCGACCTTTATCCACCCTCCCACAATATCCTTCACCGCCTTCCCCTTCTTTTGTACATCCTTCGATGCTCCGCCCACTGCAGGAAGTAGCTTGACTTTGTACTTGTACTTCCCGAGAGCCGAGTATGGGGCGCAGACTGGGATCGCGTCAACAATGCCAGCCGCACTAGACGGCATACCGGTGAGACGGGTAAAATCAAGAGGTCCCTCCTGTTGTACCTCATTCATGAGTTCGCCTTCCCCATCTGCTTCCTGTGTCTCTTTGTCAAGATCCTCACTGGTACTGGACTGCGCCGGATGGACTGGGCCTACAAGCGTAACACTTGGTAGTTTCCATCCAAACCTCTTCGCTTCCGCAGCCTTACCAAGTGCTTGCGCACGCAACTGTTGCTCTTTCTTCCTTTGCCTCTGTGCGAGCTCCTCCACAGCCTTCTCATCTTCCTTAGACAAAGCTTTGCGGCCAGCTATATCTACGGATAGTGTCCCTGTTCCCGGCCGGGTAGAACCACCAGCACCGAGAAGTTCCCGTGCCATTTCCCTCTCATCATCAGAGAGTAAAGCATATTTCACAGCTAGTTTCTTCTTATGTTTGGAGGTGTGCTTTTTACCCCGCGGTGCTTGCGCTGGAGTGGAAGCTGTAGTGGTCTTAGGAGCATTTTTCAGGACATTCCCTGCAGCCGGGGAAGGCGAAGGGGATGGGGAGGCAGTGGCCTGACCACCTTTTGCTTTTTTAAGTTCTCGTCGCTCTTTAGCGGAGAGGTGCTTCTTCCCTGGGCTCTGTACATGGGATTCATCGTTACCCTCATCTTCTGCAAAATTGGCCTTGGCGACGTCCACAGATTCTCCTACAGAAATCAAAGTCTCTGTTTCGTTCACCTCGGAAGGATATTCCCCTTCATTATCCGTTTTTGTGTCCTCCTCATCATTCTCTTCCCCTTCTGATTGGATCTGAACATCGGGAAATTCCTCATCACTCTCTTCCTCTTCTGGCTCACTTTCGTCTTCGTTCGGTTGCCTCTCGTCATCGTCTCCTTCCCTCTCAGTTGGGCCTTCTTCACCCGCCTGCTCCGATTGAACTGTGGCTTGCTCCCCTTCCAGATAACCTTGATTTGCCTCTCCAGTCACCCAAAGCACAGCATACCCAAGACCGAGCTGTGCGGGAGGTAAATAATTTTTGCTCCCAGCGATAACGAATCTCCCAACTTCCTCAATATAATCCCCTGTCTCTTTGACCGTCTTACTGACCTGATCCCAGTATACCCACCATGCGCTCATGATGGCTTTTGTCTCCCATGCTTTCGATGTACAGATAGAGAATGTTCCTGCCTGCGCCAAGGTTGTCGGGGGAATCGGGGAATGAGATGTAGTAGTTTGTAGAGACAGAGTATGGGCATTTTGATTCTTCACAATTAGCGTAGCAGCTCCTTCTATCTCTGCAGAGACAAGCACGTCACCAAGCTTGAAGTGCCGTTGGTAAAGCAGCTCGGTTTGTTGTGGATCACGACCACTGCCAGGGATTTAGGTTAATGAATTTATTGACGAAATTCTCTCACCAGTTGCACTTACCCCAAGACCAGGTATCCATCTGTAGAGATAAAAAAGTAAAACTTCTCAAACCACATTTGCTGCCGCACTGGCCTCAAAAGCTGCTTCTCCTTGTTGAGACCTTTCTTCAAATCAGTCAGGACCTTTCGCTCGGCACTTTTGAGAGCCTTAGTTGATGCCTGTATCGTCCTCCCTTCTTTCACGGCTGCGGTCTTCTTTTCACTATAGTATTCTCGAGCGTTCGCCCACCCCGAAAGTACCAGCTTAACGTCGATGCGTAGCTTTTGCTGCTCTTTCTCCTTTTTTGAGGCCATCTTATCGTCATCACTTTCCTCTTCGGATTCACTGACATCCCTGCCCTCCTCATCCGATTCTTCTTCCCCTTCTGCACCTTCCTCCGCTAGTAATAATGTGATAACCCCTTCTGTCAATTTGAGACCATCCACCAGTTCAGCAACGGGATTACCTGCCCTACGTGCATTGTTAATCATGATGTCGATTCCTTTCCAATCAACACCTTGATACAGGAGAGAGTTGACTGCAGCAATTGCTTCCTCAACTTTGTCTAGGTTTGCTTCAATAGCCTGGGCTTTGCGCTCATTGAGTGTTTGGACGCTCTGTAAAGCATTTACACGGGATTGATGTTCTGAACGTGCCGATGTGAGCTTTCTCACTGCAGCAAGTTTACGATCTTGTAACCGTGTGGTCAGCTTTTGCGACTCAATCGAGGAGAACTAGCGGAAATTTCGTCAGTGACCAGTACCTCGGTAACTCGGAGGATGGCGGACGTACAAAAGTATCAACAGTATTGTTATATCCTTCAACCTCTAGTATCTTGAAACCCGGTGCATTCTCAAACTGGTGTGGGCGAAATGGATGGAAGTCATCGTATTGAAACCCATCCTCGTCTGTTTTCAACTCCGGGCCATTCTCCTCTGGCTCATCATCCTCAAACAGCTGCTCTATCTCTCCAAAAGCTACTTGTTCCTTCTTCTTGCTCTTAGGCTTTGCCCCCTCATCCTCTCCTGCAGGTCGTCGCTTGCGCTGCTTCGCCACGATATAACCGCTAACCTTCCCTGTTTTACTCGTCACCTCCTCAATAGCCTTCTGGGCTTCTGTAAAGGCTTGGAGAACTTTGTCAATCAGTGTATTGTCTTTAAGAACATCTTCCGCGCGGAGCTCCGGGTCCACCCCAACGATGCTTAGTGCATGCTCAATCAAGGCTGGCGAGAACTCGGGTATTTTTGAGCTCAGCACCCGCTTGAGTGAATCTTCTCCTTTCTTCTTCTTGAATTTCTTTCCTTGTCCCGGCTTTGTTTTGCCCTTCTTCTCTGGCTCTTCCGGTAGAGCAGGAGCTTCCTCCACATCTTGTTCACCTTCAGCGGGTAATGGCTTAGCTTTCAGTGCTTCAATGACCACTTGTCGATCTCCAGCTATGGTACCATCTCGGCCTTCTGGGACAGCATATGGAGAGCCAACTTTTGTCTCCTTTCGCCCTCCTTCACCAGCCGGAACTATCCTCAGGACAGCAATACAAATGCCCTCTTCATTCACGAGAACCACATTTCCTCCTGCATAAAACTCAAGATACAGTCGATACTTTCCATCAGAAAATGTAAATTCCAGCACCCGGTCTGTGCCAAGTTGACGAACGCTAGTAAGCCGTCTTGTGCGGAGATGCTTTCGAAGACGTGAAACGAAGGAGGAAGGGGAAGTCGATGTTGTTCGGGAGAAAGCCGTCAGATGGCAACGAAACCCAGAGTCGACCAGCAGGAGATGTTTACTATTTGGTAAGGCGAATTTGAGCACAAAGATACGCTGATATGTGGTCTGGTTAGCCAGCCGGGGATCTAAAGTTTCATGTGCTCGGATCTGAGGTGGGACAGGAACTTGACTCACAGAAGATATATCGTAGATATTCGATAGCCTGAAGCTGGTAAGTGTTTGGGAGAGCTCGTGAGCAATGACCTAGGAGATCATAAGCTGCTTGTCAATAGCGAGGAAGAATTAGGGACTTCATACCCGAAGATCAAGGGATGTATATCGCTGCTTCATCTATGCTATTATGCTATTGCTGATCCAGGACTGAAGAGCTGATGTTGTAGCTGGCTGGGAACACCGACGTCATGACGCGGGGTTACCCGTAGCTGTATGACCGGCTTACTGTACTTATTTAAACTAAGTAGTAAACTGTTACATAAGTTGGTATGTACCGAGACGTAAATAGAGGGATTTTACCACCCTGTCAATTACCTTGTAACCACAGCAACGCGACTAAATCTCATCACATACAGGGCTCGTGCATTATGTCAACAGGGATCTGGAGATATGTTGAACGTATCGCTATGTAGCAGGATAGACCAACATACTATCGTTTTGTTTACTACTAGCAGCAATAACAAATGTCTTAAAATGGTAAAGTGCATTATCCCAATATCAAAAATTTCTTCATCCACTACCTACATACTGCTATCACGATCAGATATATACCTGAGATTCATAATGTCGGCATCTCAATCCTCCCCGTTTGAATGGTCACAAACACCTGAGAGGGTGTTTGCACAATAGAAGAGATATAGCTTCGTGACACTCCGAATACTTGCATCATATCAATCAGGCGAGATGGGCAGGCCAATCGATATAGTAACATGAACAGGGCTTGTTCTGGGACCAGTGCATACTTGTGATCTCGCTCTGAATCAACCCATAGTTCTACCAACTTGAATTCTTCAATAAGTCTCTGAATTTCTGCCCTGGAGAATCGCAAGTATGCTAGACATTCACTGTCCCCCCAACCAGCTTCACCAGTGACCAATTCTGCCGTTCGTAGGCAACTGGGGCTCGATATCGTAGTGGCTCTCTGCCTGCGGCATCCTCGGGTCCCTCTTCAGTCGTTACTGCAGCTATAGAATGCAGCAACAGCACCCCCCCCAGCCCAAGCAGAACTACCAGCTCATCTTCGAATTCCATGACGTTGAGTTGTCGTGATGACTAAAATGTTATTCTGTATACCGGGGTAAAATCCACTTTTCTTATGTTGTGTCGCTTACTAGGGTCTGGGTCAGATTCATGGGTAATTCGGTACTACTAATGCTAGCGCGTACAAGGTGGTAAAATCCCTCTAATGAGTCGATGTGGTAGGGCTTGGCATTGCTCTCATCAGTAGCACGCACTCTTAAGCGGTACCTACCTAGTCTGGTCTACGAGGGTGTTGTGCCAACTAGTCTCGTGCCCAGTGCCAACCAGACTACATAAATGGATACTGATGATAAGACCGCAGCGACTACTCCGTAACCGCAGCCGGATTTGGCATCCATAACTGGAGGCCACCGTCCTACTACTAGACTATCCTACTACGATGGGGAGTGCAACCTAGTCTGGTTGGCACAACACCCTCCACAGGTAGTCTGGTTAAGTGCAACCAGACGTCTCGTCTGAAGGTTTGCTGCACTACTTCGTATGAGTTGCATTGCATTGCATAATGGACGATAAGGATCGTCTCTAGCGTCTCTAAGCACACAATTTATATTCCGATTTACGACCCCCCACCAGTATATCGGTCTGGACACAAAGAACAAGACTACCCCTCTTTTCTATCGGTTTAAAACCATGTTATGTTCTCCCCAGACCAATATATTTCTTGGTGGATAAATCGGCCTGGGCACGAGAACAATTTCCATCGCTTTCAAAAAAGGTTTTCAACACAGTTTAGGCCCTGGCAAACTCCGACTGAGAAACCGCAGGCCACCGCTCCCCAGCGTCAAGTGATATGTCTGTGGTCCAGCAGTGGATTCGAAGAAAAACTGAACTCTACATTCAGACCCACCTTGCCAAAAACCGCTTATCTATCCTTCACAATTCTTAATTATTACCGCTTCTCCACTCATCGGCAATCCAACTGGCGATGGAGGAGGAGTTTCAACATCCAATGCTAGACAGGTCCGTCACTGTATCCAACCAAATCGAATACAGCAAGAATTCCCCAGTCGATACCAAGCAATGGCTGCAAGAGTCCTGCTGGAAACTGAGTGATTCAATCAACCATCAAAAAGATCGGAAATTGAAAGATAATGTGCAATTTTTGGGTGATTGATCACCACATTACACTTTGGGAGCGATTCAAGCCAGCCAGCTTCCAATCAAGGACAATGTGACAAAGCGCTGGAGTGGTATGGGTGAGCTTTTATTGGCCGCCGTCGGGATATTTACTGCCCGCCCTCCGACCCCCTCGCCAGCAACCCACTGTAGGGTTCGTTAAAATCTGAGGTCTTTCCTCAGCGATAATTCGCAAAGCGTGTCATACAGTACACTGAATAAGATACTCGAAGAAAGTTTATTACAAATTAAGACAATTCTTTGGATAGGTCATAAACGATTACTTTCGCGACTGTTCCGGCCTGGGAGTCGTTTCATCAACTCCAACTCTACAAGCACTTCAAAAGATCTGGGGCCTGGCCGGGAGGAGGAATGAGGCTAGTCACGGTAGTAGTCCATCACGTGGAGGAGCAGGTGTAGGGCATGGGAGCAGGTGTAGGGCATGGGAGCAGGTGTAGGGCACGGGGGAGAAGCACTATTAGGGTATGCACGGGAAGGCGGGGGGTCAGTGGAGGAAGCATTTCTTACCTCTGGCAAATTTCTTTTAGCTGAAAAGGTTAAAACTTGGAACTTCAGGGTAGTTGCCTGCCAGATTTTTGTGGATAGGATACAATGACATAAGGGATTTATGAAGGAAACCGTGGATCTGGGAACATCTCCACAAACGTAATGGATTACGGGAGATGAAGGGAGGGTGAGATCAATGGCGAACCTGTTTTCTTTGTCTTCTTTGATAGGCGTTGGTCATTAGGGTGCTCTAAAGGCATTTACTTTTCTCATGCTTTTGAGGGTTCTTTTACGCCTTTTTGCTTTGTGCAACCAAGGGTTCAGTATGGTATCAACCATGGTAAATTTTTACAGTACTTCGAAATGTTTATTACCGAGACACATAAATTACAGTATTATTGTCATTAACCGAGCCTGCGTCTCCCCATACCCCAGCCAATGTAGCCTGGTAGTGCGACTTCAAAGGCATGGCAATGCTCTTACCTAGTTCTTGTGTTGGGGATGAAAATCTCATCGTGTGCCAACGGCAGCTGCTGTATTGACCATTGGGAGTAGCAGGAAATTAGGAGTGCGCTAGTCCACCAGACTAGATATCCGCTTGGAGGCCCCTCCAGTGCTATTGACACTCTCAAGATTCCCTGAGCTCGCTCTCACGCACTTCGCTCTCACACGCACTCACCACTCCAACAACCGCCCTCCATCAACGGTCCCTTCCCCCCCCCCTTTCACGGCCCAGTCTAGGCGTGATCAATAAAAAGCTCAAGGCTAGTTTTGAGTTGTGGATTGCTGGCTGGCACTGGTAATTCTGGATATACCTACAACGAAGCTCTTGTATGGATATTTAGACCCCAATTCACACACTTCCGAGCACCATATCTCGCTGAAATCCCACCCTGTGCACCACATTGTAGGTGAGTTGCAACTGGGTTGTTACACTGCCAAGACAGGATAGGATCATCACAATCTCAATCTGCTCTCAACCTCAACCACAATCACCTCAACATCCACCATGGATTTCGCATCCATTCTCTCCTCTGAAATCAAAAAGCGCAAAACCAGCCCCCCCCCGGCCACATCTTCCGTAAAAAAGTACCTCAAGCGATCCGACCTCGAATCCGCCCGCCAGGCCGAATACCATGCCTCCCAGACCCGTCTCGAAGCCGAGCGCGCCGAAAAAGCCGCCCAAAAACGGCAGCTTGAGCAAGAGGAAGAGGCACGGCAGGAGGCCCTACGAGAAAAGAAACGTCGCCTTGCAGAAGAGTCGCGGCGCAAGAGGGAGGATGAAGAGGCTGGGCGGCTAGGGAAGAGCAAGAAAAAGGGCGAAGGGCCCAGGAAGGATGGTGATGTTGATGGTGATGGTGGGAAGGAAGAGACCCCTATACCAGCTGAGGAAGAGGTCCTTGCTCGCCTCAGAAAGTTAAAACAACCAATCCGCTTGTTCGGCGAGACGCCTTTGCAGCGTATAAAACGCCTACACAAACTCGAGCGCGGTGGCGGGGAAGGGGCCGATGGGGAGGGGGAGGAGGAAGAGGAGGAGTTCCCCAACCCCACCCGAGCCAGCTCTCCCAGAACCAAGCCGACCCAGGCCCCCCTCACCGAATCCGAAATGCAACTTACTCTCGCCGACATCACTGCCAACCCCACAAAAGTCTACATGCAGCTCCTCTCCTGGTTCCGCCTGGTCCTGATCGAATGGGACCTCACCCTCTCTTCCCGCCCTCTCTCTGTTCGACAATCCTACTCTGGCAAAGCCGCCACAAACGCTTATGTCCAAGCGCAGTCCTACATGGGTCCTCTCTTCAAACTCCTTGAAAAGCAGGACCTCCATCCGGATATTTTTCCAAAGGTCTGCGAGATTGTCTATTACGCGCAGCAGAGAAAGTATGTCACGGCGAACGATGTCTACCTGAGATTGAGTATTGGGAATGCGGCGTGGCCAATTGGTGTCACCATGGTGGGGATTCATGAGAGGAGTGCTCGGGAAAAGTTGCATGAAAAAGGGATGGCGGCGCATATCATGAGTGATGAGATTACGAGAAAGTATCTGCAAAGTATAAAGAGGTGTCTGAAGTTTTGCCAGGTGAGGTGGCCGCCGGAAGATCAGTTGCAATTGATGGGGTAGTGGGGGGTTGAATATTATTATGTCTGATCTTCTTTCCCTTCCCCCATTTTTTCCCTTTGGTACAGTGGCATTTTTGTTAAGCGATGTTTTTTTTTTTTTTTTTTTAAATAAAGAAAATTTAGGGTATAAAAAGACCTAGGTAGTAATGATTTAAATTATGCTAGATACTTCTATAGATAAGGAGATTTGAGAAACCCTTTTTTTTTTTTTTTTCTGGTAAGGGGGTAAGGGGGGGAGGTAAACCCTCCGAAAAAAATTCCCCTTTCCCCCCCCCCCCTCCTCAAAAAAAAGAAAAAAAGAAAAAAAGAAAAAAAGAAAAAAAACTGCCTAATGGGTGATATATAACCCAGAGAGGAGGAGATTTGGAGATCTGTTGAAATGCTGGAAACAAAAGAATGACATGAATTATAATACAAATGGGTGTATATTCAACAATTTGTCCACAAACGCCGTAGCCCACTCCTTCCCCTCTCCCCACACCCGCGCCCCCCCCAAAAAAAAAAAAAAAAAAACCCCCCCCGCAATACCAATTCTACTAATTTGATGTACGATGGCTCATGAGTATCCTCCCACCCGTGATGCCAATCCGAGGTACGATTGCTCATATGCGTTACTTCTACCTCTAATCCAACGCTGCCCTCATATCCTCTTTCCATCCAACCTACCCTCTGCCCATCCACCATCACCACCACAATAGCTTTCTCTCCTGCAAGGTCATTCCCCCACCAACAGCCAACCATATCACTCACCTCCCCTTCCATTCCTCCCCCAAATCACCTCTCCTCCTCCCCCTCCCCCAGCACACTTCCCCTCCTCAGACCCCATCCTCAGACCCCAACCCCCCCACCAACCTGCTCCAGTCCATGTCTTCTCCTATACTCCCCTCTTCTCTCCACCTCCCTCCCCCTTTCCCTCCTCCTCTCTTCCGCCACCCTACTCTCATTCTCCCAATGCATCTTCACCGCATCCACGAACCCCCCCACACATTCTCGCGGGCTACTCCAACTCCACTCGGGAACGAGCTGTGCGTACGGCGAGGTTCGCAGGAAATTTGTAACGCTGACAATGGCTGCGAGCGTGGTGAGGATGCCGAGGGAGAGATAGAAGTGTAGTCGGCGAGAGGTTAGGAACCAGTATGTGAATGTCCCGGGGGGCGGGAGCGTCGTGGGGTAGTGTGCTGGGTTTGTTGTGTTTGAGGAGGAGGAGCCGGGGGGTTGGAGAGGGAATTGGGGTATCGCTCGGGTCCGAGTGAATTCGCTGCGGGAGGGGTGCGAGGGGGGGTTGTACCGGGTGGGTTTAGCGAGCCGGGGGCTGGTGGTGGGGTCGCTGGTAGGGGGCTTGCTGTAGTATCGTGGGTAGATTGATGTGCGGAGTGCTGGTGTTGGGTTTGGAAATGCGGAAATTCGAGAGGGGAGGCCCCAGCGGAGGGGGAGGCGGTTCATTGCGGTGTGTTGTGTGTGTTGGGTATATGTGTGTCTTGGGTTGGGCTTGTAGCGTGTGTAAAGCGTTCGGCAAAGATTGTACGGCAAAGAATGTACGGCAAAAACACGTCTCATACGGTATACGGTTTACCCTGAGCCCTGTTGGAGTATACCTCCGCATTATCCTACCTATAAATCACTAAATGAATCTATCCAAAAAGCACCACAGGTATATTGACGCCTGTGAAAGTCTTGTAGCGCTTTCAGGGTAATCGGAACAATATGACGAGTAAGGGGGGCCTCTGACTTTGAAGTTTGTAGATGAACTATCAATCGTCACGATGCAATAGATGTTTACTCGAGCGCTCCACAAAGAAAGAGAGCTTCTTTTCCCTCCGTTCTGGTGGTTTAAAGATTATCACTAGAGGGGATATGATTTGTAAAGGCCATTTCGTGATGGCATAACATCTCCAATCAATAATGGCGGCCAGCTTCGGAGGAAAAGGTATTTCTTTGCAAGGTTTTTGTTTATTGGTGACAGTGGTGAGGAGGAGTCGGAAACTATCTACCTTTACTTTGCTTCTATACCCGAGTCAAGTCGTGGGTTGGACGGTGATACAGACGCATAAATTATGCACAATACAGTAAACATACAAGTACATACATATCTATCTGGAGCCCCTCCATTATTTTACCTACCTAACTAGGTATGTATGTACCCCTCCATATTATTCCTAGCGGACCTCGGGATAAGCTGCGCTATCACATGAAATATTTGCTCGCCGGCCCCAGCCACATGCATCTCTCCGTCCACCTTCAGCGGACTTGCTCATTGGCTCACAAAAGTGAACCCCAGCCATCAAGGGAGAAGAGCCTCGGTAAATTGAACAGCCAGACTAAACTTGAACCTGTTTATGCCTGTGGTTCTCCCAAAGGTCCTGCATCTGAAAGGTAAGTAAGTTCACGATTGGGAATAGCTCTTTTAGTGGCGTGTATGTCATGTGGCCGGGAGGTATAACCACGAGCTCGCGGCTTCCCTCGCTGATACAAGACCCCCGTTTCCCTCGGTGTGGTACTAATACCCCACAGTTCGCCGCCCGCTCCACTTGAAACCCTTCCTCCATTTTGCTACTCAACCTTCTCTTGAACCTGACGAAGAAGGGTTATTTGCAAGGAGTATTACTTCATATCTGACATAATGGCCCCAAAGGTGATTGTCGTCGGTGGTGGTTGTAAGTAAACCTCTCAGCTGAGTGGTCGGAACAATAGCTAATTGCGATGTTATTTCGCCACAGTATCCGGTCTCAGTGCTGCCCACACCATTCTCCAGGCGGGTGGTAATGTACTCGTGTTGGACAAGCAGAGTGTGTATTCTCTTCTCCGCAATTCTTGATTCCCTAGGCGAATCAAGTTCCTGACGTTGGTGGCGAGCCAGGCTTCTTCGGGGGGAACTCCACAAAAGCTACATCCGGTATCAACGGTGCTTTAACCCGCACACAGGTTGACCACGAGATCCGGGACTCTGTCCAACAATTCTATGCCGATACCCTCAAGTCTGCCCGTGATAAGGCGAGGCCTCCTTTGATTAAGGTGCTGACTTACAAGTCTGCTTCTGCGATTGAGTGGCTACAGGAGGTTTTCAACCTCGACCTGACCCTCGTTTCCCGCCTTGGGTATTTTCCTTACTCAATGCCTAGGAGATGAAGGGATTTACTAACGGCGTGTGCGCAGTGGTCACTCACAACCCCGTACCCACCGTGGTCACGATGCAAAATTCCCCGGTATGGCAATTACCTATGCTCTCATGCAAAAGCTCGAGGAGCTTGCCGAGTCCCAGCCCGAGCGCGTCAAGATCATCAAGAAGGCCAACGTGAAGAAAATCAACAAGGAGGGAAACAAGATCACTGGTGTCGATTACGAATTTGAGGGCAAGACATACACAGAGTACGGCCCAGTCGTGTTGGCTACTGGTGGTTACGCTGCCGATTTCACAGACACCTCTTTCATCAAGAAGTACAGGCCTGACACTTACCACTTGTCCACCACCAACGGCTCCCACGCTACCGGTGATGGACAGAAAATGGTTATGGCTATTGGCGGAAACGGTATCGATTTGGACAAGATCCAGGTTCACCCAACTGGTCTCGTTGACCCCAAGGATCCTAAGGCGAAGACCAAATTCTTGGCGGCTGAGGCTCTCCGTGGTGAGGGTGGTATTCTATTGAATGCTACTGGTGATCGGTTCTGTGATGAGCTTGGCCACCGTGATTACGTCTCTGGGGAGATGTTCAAGAACAAGTTCCCAATACGATTAGTGCTGAATAGCAAGGCTTCCAAGGTGTTGGATTTCCACACTAGACATTACTCTGGCCGTGGGTTGATGAAGAAAATGACTGGACAGCAACTGGCCAAGGAGATTGGTTGCACCCCCGAGAAGTTGCAGAGTGTTTTCCAAAATTACAATGATATTGCTGCGGGCAAGATTAAGGACCCATATGGAAAGAAGTTCTTCCACAACACTCCATTCGACATTAACGATGATTTCCATGTTGCATTAATGGAACCAGTGCTCCACTTCACCATGGGTGGTATTGAGATCAACGACAAGTCTGAGGTTCTTAACTCTGAGGGCACGCCATTCGAGGCACTGTATGCTTGTGGTGAGGTGGCTGGCGGTGTCCACGGTGCCAATCGTCTTGGTGGCTCTTCATTATTAGGATGCGTCGTCTACGGACGAGTAGCTGGTGATTCTGCCTCGCAATACCAATTCCAGTCTGTTCTTAGCGGAGCTACATCGACTGCTCAGCAGCGGTTAGGACAGATCTCACTACACATCGATCCATCCAACCCAGGCCGCATCACTGTTGATTGGACTGGGTCTGCTGCTTCTGGTGCAAAGCAGGAGCAGCCAGGTGGGCAAATTGCTGCTCAAGCTGTCCTCAGCGATGAGGGAAAGGACCCTGGAACTGTTGCTAAGCCAAAGGATCCTAAGGAGTTTACTATTCCTGGGAAGGAGTATACAATGGAGGAGGTTTCGAAGCACAACAAGAAGAGCGACTGCTGGGTCGTTGTTAAGGATGTTGTCATGGATCTCACCAGTAGGTTGCAGCGCTTGGTTTAAGGGTAAAAGATATGGAAGCTGATGTTTGGATTTACAGACTTTTTGGAAGATCACCCAGGTGGAGCAAATGCCATCATGAACTTTGCCGGCAGGGAGGCAACCGAAGAGTTTGAAATGTTGCATGATGATGAAGTGATACCAAAGTATGCGCCGGCGACGGTTATCGGCAGGATCAAGGGGACTGATCCTAAGCTGAGTTTGTAATAATGATCAAGTGTAGGATGCGGGGTGTGTGATTATATGGGAGTTGCATTGAGCCCAAAATTGTCATGGGCATTGTATATCATATCTCCTTTCCTTATACTATTTTTTGTTATTTGAATTATTATCAGCTCGTGGGGCAGAGCACTTTTGGAGAGGGACTCTGTAAACAATCTTGAAATACAAAGTGAGAAAAGCAATATCCCTACCTAACCCCCCTTCTTATATTTCCTTTTCCAAAAAGACCTCTCGCCCACTTTTTTGCCTTGGTAAAATAAACTATCGAAATATGGACAGTAGGTACCTACCTACCACTCTAAGTACCCACAACCCATTTGGTTCCCCGCTGCCGCGCAACCCCCATATCAAAAAAAAAAAAAAAAAAAAAAAAAAAAAAAATTTGTGGCATTGACAGAAGCATTTTGGATGACATGTGACCTCATCCTCTTGCTCAAGAAAAATATGAAAAGTTCAGGGTAACTCAAAATTCAAGAGCCACCTACCCTGTATTTACATTTCATAAACCGAAACCCCGCCACCTCAACTCCCCCCCCACCCTTTTTCCCGTTTTTACCGCCACACTCTCCAAATACCCAACACCTCCCACCCCGCTCTCAACCCACTACTCCCTACTTTCTCCACCTTCCACAGAGGCCCCCCACTTCCATCCCCTCCGTACCCGCCCGTTCTTAATCTCTCCGCTACCTGCTCAGGCTTATTCTGCGCGCATAACAGCAGATATAACACTCCCCTAGGAGATAAAGTCTCATCCAGCCCCTCCAACAACCGATTCGTAGTCCCCATCCCGTCCTCCCCTCCCGCGTACGTGAGTTCTAGGTAATACGATTCCTCGTCGAAGCTAGACCGTGTTGAGAGGTTGGAGAATGCGGTGGAGGAGGTGAATGGGATGGTGTCTGTGGGTACGTACGGCGGGTTGAATATTAGGACGTCGACTACCCCCCGACGCATGGGGGAACTGAGATCTGTGGTGAGAGAGTCGAGGAATAAGCCACTTGAGCAATTGGGTGGAGGCGGGTTGTGGAGGACGGTGGTGGGAGTTGCGAGAGAGGCGTGGTGGGAGATGTCAGTGGTGAGGAGGAGGAGGTCTGGCCGGGAGAAGATGGTGAGGGCATGGCTGGTGATGAAGGAGGTTATGATGCCGGAGCCGGAGCCGATTTCGAGGACGAAGGGTGTGGGGGTGTGAGGGGGGAAGTGCTGTGAGAGGAAGGTGGTTTGGGAGGGGGAGGAGAGGGTGTCTAGGAGGAGGTAGGTGTCTTCAGAGGGGTTGTAGATGTGGGTGAATGTCAGGTGGGCGGTGGTGGGGGTGGGGAGCATGGTATTGGCGGGGGGGGTCGAGGGAATAGGAGTGGATTGCTTGCGGATCGGGGGGGGGGCGTTGTCAGCTTTCTGTATTCGCGCATGTATTCGCGTTAATATAATACTATCGGCGATAGCCCCGGTAATAGTTGGCATAAACCCAAAGAAATGAGGTTTGTGTTTTAGGAATTCAATCAGCCGGTCAACTTAGTATTTTACCTTTTTTTTTTTTTTTTTTTTTTTTTTTTTTTTGCCTTGCCTTGCCTTTGTCACTGCCACTGCCACTGCCACTGTCGCTGCTGCTGCTGCTGCTCCTATTTATGGCTGCTGCTGTGGGAGCGAGCCACATTCACACCACGCCCTTTGTATCGGCTCAATTTGGTCTTGTCGTGAACAAATATAAAAAAAAAAAAAAAAAAAAAAAAAAAAAACAACGTGTGAAGCGAGGCTATGCTATGATAGAAGCTCGTCCTCGTCAAATTTCACGATACTCGACGCATAGCAAAGATTCTTGTACTTACATACTGTATATAGAGGCCCCCTGGGTTCGGATTTGGTTTAGGTATCAGAAAGGGGGGGGGTCGAAGTAATTTCTCAGCCTGTCGCCAAGAGTCCGAAATAGGCAGTATCTAGCATGATATACGGGAGAAAGCCAAAGTCATATATTAAATCCCAGAACCATGAAAGAATGGGCAAAGGAATGTGAAGGAAAAAAATTTTCAATTGGTATAAGATGCTGGGTTGGGGTGGTCATGAGGTCATTGGTGTCGGGATTCCAGTCTATTAGAGAAGAGGTCTATTCGAGGGGTAGAGAGATTGGGAGAGTGTCTTCAGGGAAGGCAATGCTTGATGTTGGTCGAATGTGAGGATTACGATGTTGTAGAGCATAGTTTTTTTTTTTTTTCATGAAAGCTTACATATGGAAAGACTCTCAAAGTATGGAAAAATATGAGCTCTTTGCATTCAGTAGTACAAATCGAACCTCAAGTTAAAACTCTTCCCAACCTATTGCCCGTATGATTTTTTTTTGTTAATAATTTACCCTTGGGCTATATCATACACTGGGTTTTTCAAATGCCAATAATCCTGTAACAGGCCGGAGACAGGGAAAATAGCTCTAGGTATCTAGTAGAGTGTCCCTTTTGCCCTGTAACTGACTGTATGCAACCACCATGTCCGATTACATACCCCGAAACCCTGTGGTGCTTTTAAAGTTAAATTGACTCTAGGGGGGATAGATGCACTTAATCGTGCATAGGATAATGTGTGGGTATACTCTAACAGGCTCAGGGTAAATGCTCTCTAGCTTCTCAACCACAGCCAACTTCGCGTCATATTAGGGGGGACATTGAAAATCCGAGATCCCATAATAATTCTTTCCAGACCGGCCCTAACCATTGCCAGATTGTCCCCCGTCATGGTGCAAAAAGTATTATGACTTCTCCCTTCTCAATTGTAGGGCTAACGCCTCCTTGCTCCCTGCAGATTGAGGGCGGCCCCCGGAGAAACGGTGATCTCTTCTGGAGGGGGGTGGTGTTTTTTTTCTTTTGGAGGTGTAACATGTCTTCCCAATCGAGAAGCAGTCGTTCCAAATGGAATTTAGCCGAGTTTTGTAAAGTAATTCGAGTCCATGACTCTACCTACCATCTACATCCATATCAACGTGCAAATAGCAAGATCAAGACACTAACCTCCGCAAATTGAGATCTCTCAGTGAATCAGCCACATCTACATTATGCTCTCCCTCGAGTTGAGTATTTACATAAATGAATAAAAATATGCTCTCCTGCAATCTCAACAGTGGGAAGCACAGCACTCAATCTACATTAGCAATACATCAACTTAGTATCCTTAGTATCAATCTGTCACAGCAATATTCAAATTGCTTACATTTTTTTTTATATCCATATGAAGTTGTTTTCAGATAACACTTGTCCTTAGCCGACGCACAGCGTATAAAAATCCACCCCTTGTGGCTGGTGGGATAAGTACCTATACAGTAGTACACTTTCCAAAAAAAAAAATGAAAAGAATACCAAACGACCCAAACAGTGACCTGGCACCTAAAGTGAAGAAAATAAACCTGAACGCCATCCTTGGTATAGTACAGTAGATTGTGACAATTCCAATTAAATATGCTAATCCAACCCACTTTCTCCTGTTCCGATAGTCTTGATTGTTTCTCTACGGGCAGGTTGGTATGTTCCAAAACAATATATTTCGTCAATGACCAATATCCGTGCAAAATTCCCCAATTCAAGCTCGGAAAATCCAACCTGCTCAGTGTTTCCAAATTCATCCGCATGCACCAATCCCCTTGCAGCCCATAACCCTACTCTTTTTTTCTTTTTTTTAAAAAAAAAATTCCTTACTCCTATTCGGTCCCAGTAAGGGAACCATGAGGAGCCACCCGGAAACCCGGGTGGATTCAGGACAAGGCAAGTTAATCTGCCATGTCCGGCGCGCAGGAAGCAAAAGAACGAGTCGAGGTCCCATACTGACATTAACGGACTTGCGCTCGATGACCCAAAGGCCTGACTGAACATCGACCCCCCAAAAATAAAAAACCCTCGCCAGTAGAAAGCCAACAGAAAAAATAAGGAAAGTGTCATAAAACCACTCGCCAGTAGAACCCAAAATATCCCATATTAAACCCCCTCGCCATCAGAAAAGGCCCGGAGGTGAGCCTCCCCCGAAAACCCCTCAAGAAATCCCATATTATTTCATGCATCCCAGTTGTATGCTGTGGTCCGGAAGAATCTTCTGCCCATGCGGATCCCGTCCTTGAGGTCGATTTCTTCCGCCAAGTAGATTACCAGCGACGACGCCGCCTTTCCGACCCTTCTCCCTTCTAGCAACAACTACCGAATACCCTTGCTTTGGGCTGTCTTATTGTCCTCTTCTAACCAGCGGCGCATCAGACCGGGCTTGTACTTGGTTGGGGCAGCGTGCAAGACTACTGTTTGTTTTCGTACCTGTGTTGTCCGGTTATTCGGAAGCTGCGACATATTTGGATGGTTTGGGGGTGGTGCCGCTTTCTTGTGGGTTTGGCGGGGTGGAGGTGCGGCCGCTGCCGACTCTTTGCCCTTTTGTGGTGATGGCCGTGCTGGTGTACATTGCTGGGTGGTGTTAGTTGCTGCCTCCGCATATGTGCGTACTGGAGAGCCATATCAGTGCTGCTGGCGGCGCTGTTACATGGGGTGGTGTTGGTTGCTACCTCAGCGAGGGTCCCCAAGTGTGAAATTAGGATGAGATGGGAGAGATCGTCGAGCTCTATCGATTGAAGGTGGTTTGCGGGGGGCCTTCTGTATCGTGAGATACGCTCGAAACCGTATCCGTGCTTGGTGGTTGCCATAACCCAACGTAGTCCAGCCTATTTCTCTCAAATCTCAACGACACATTTCCGGCGGGGGGGGCACAAGCGGAATCTTCCCCAACGTAAATGTCGCGGCCATAAACTCTCGTAGTTCCTCCTTCGTGTACTGGATCGGTGGATCGTCCCATCTCCCACCTGCAGACACAGCACCTCCACCAGCCGCACTTCCACCACCAGCCATTGTCACAGCTGGTGCCTCCGTTTGTGGGTTCAATAAATTCCCAAATGGCCCTGTACCACCGCCACCAAATGCACTCCTCGGCTGCTGTTGTTGCTGTTGTTGCTGTTGCTGTTGCTGTTGCTGTTGCTGTTGCTGTTGCTGTTGCTGTTGCTGTTGCTGTTGCTGTTGCTGTTGCTGTTGCTGATGTTGCGTAAACGCTGTCTGGCCAAACGCACTTTGCGGCGCCTGTCCCGCTGGGGACTGTGGCGTGAAAGTGTTTGCCAGTTGTCCGAATGCTGGTGTCGGGGCTGCTGCTGTTAATGTGGTGAATGCGCTCACAGGCTGCTGTGGCTGAGAGAACGCAGCTACTGGTTGTTGCTGCTGAGGTTGGGAGAATGCAGGTACAGGTGCCTGCTGTTGCACAGGACTAGCAAATGCATTGACTGGCTGACCAAACGTCCCTGTCGGGGGTGTCGAGGGCTGTTGTATTTGTGCGAATGGATTTGCCGCTTGCTGTTGCCCTGCAGCAAATGGATTCGCTGTCTGCCCAAACGCCGGAGTAGCAAATGCCGGTTTTCCAAATGCTGGCGTTGGGTGTGCGGTCGTACCAAATGCACCCTGAGGCTGTTGTTGCCCCACAAACGCAGATGTAGGTGCAGCATTACTAAATGCTGTTTGCCCGAATGCAGGAGTTGTTGTATTTGCTGCTGCTGGAGTGGCTGCAACTCCGAATGCTGGCTGCCCAAATGCTGGTTTGCCGAATGCTGGTTGTCCAAACGTAGGGGTAGTTGTAGAACCACCCATTGAGGACTGTCCAAACTTTGCTGCAAAAGCCGGGGCAGGAGCACCAAAAGCGGATATAGGTTGAGCAGGTTGTCCGAAGGCCGAAGTTGGCTGTTGTTGTTGTTGTCTGAATGCTGATGCGGGTTGTGTTGATACTCCGAAGACACTTGTAGGTTGTCCGTATGCTGATAGGGGAGCTGCTGGGACAACAAAGGCAGAAGTGGGTTGTGCAGGTGCGCAAAATGCCGATGCAGGAGCAATTGGTGGTGATAGATCCTGATACTAACCGTTAGCGGACCATTCCCAGAAACAAAGCCGCATAGCTTAGGTCCTCTGGAATTGGAAATGATGGATCCAAGTAGACGTTGCTTACTTTTCCACTAGGTGTTTTGTAGCGATAGCCTTCCCTATTCTTATTCGCATCCGTCATAAACTTCACTGCGCCAGGTATATCGCGAAGGATATTATTGATCTGCGTATCTATCGCCGCCTCGAGCTGTGCTGCTTCATTTGCCTACTCCCACCACAGTCCATCAGTAAATCAACCCTACCATCGGGAATCACGGTAGATGCTGAACGTACGAACTGCTGCCCCATTCCCTGCATGTTCAATTCATATGCCCGAACCCTCATCTCCTCTGGGCTGACATCTTTTCCATCTATCAGCTGCGCAGGGGGGTCTCTTCCCGGACCATAGCTGGATAGTCGCCATATGGGTCGTTCCTTTGTTAAATCTAAGGTTATAGTGTCCCCGGAGACAGTGAAGCCGTTTAGGAGGGACATGGTGTTAGAAAAAGACTTATCGCTCGACTTGGACTTGGGCGTTGTAAATTGCGGGGTTGGGATGAGGAATCCGGATGGAGCAGACGCAGGATTTAGCTTGATTGATATATCTCCCTAACAAGGTTATCCAACGATCTATATATACAATGATTTGCCCTATCCGCACATGCTGTTCACATGTTATCTCGTCTACCTAATCTCATGTCCCATCGTTGTTGAATTATCGCACATGCCTTCATATGCCTTCATCTCATGCCCATGTCTGCGACATATGCCTTCATCCCTTATGGTGTATTTTTCCTACACCCTCCTTACTCTGCCAACCCCATCCATTTGTTCTGCCATCCTTTAATTGTGGTCATAGGTGTAAGTTTCGTGAGGATATCGGCTGGGTTGTCTTTGCCCGAGATCGTGTTTATGGTTGATTTGTCCACTTGCACTTGTTAGCGCAAGTGGTGTTCAATGTGTCGGTTGATTGCCCAAGGTCATGAGCACCCCTTTCTATCCACACCTAGTTAACAGCAAATGGGCAGAAAGAGCGACAGGCCGATGTCATGCATAGTGCCCGCCAATCAAAGCACCCCTTCTCCTGCCCCTACCGAGAAGAGCTCAAGAAAAAAATACCTCGGTATTCATATGCAGGCCCACGACGAGCTCAGAATAAAGCAGATTCATAGATAGCAAAGACATGACGAGTAACATTCATTCTCTTACCTTGGGCTCCCCGGGGTGCTCATATTTGCAGGCGCTGCCATACGTGCATTTTCCCGCCAGGAAGAATGTGCTGCAGACGGCCATTCAGGTGCTGTGGTAGATGATAGAAAGCTATTCAGATGCAGCAAGGTAGATTGGTATCTAAGTTGGTCTTGAATTTGGAGACGAGCTGTGATATTGACAAGCCGGTTTTGCTGAATATTGATGGAGTGCAGCTGCCTATGTAACTTACGATAGTTACATAGGCACGTGTTGACGCGTTCAGGGTAACGGCCATGCAAGTTGAAATCAATATATCATTGCGAATGGTGATCATTCTACGCTCATGGAAAGTACGGCCACATTTTATATATAAAAACCGGAATCATCGATGAAGCCATACAAGCCATTCAAGGTACATGAATTCAATCTATGTAAATGCTTTAAATTCCTTGGGCCATCCCTTCTTCTATCCCATAGCTTCAGTCTGGTGCCAACCAAATAACCGTAACCTAGGGCTCTTGCATTCCTTTTCATTGTAAGATTCAAGATCTCGGAAATTAAATGGTGGCCGACGGCGGTCATATACCTCTTCTTGTATCTTCATCATTGAATCCTACCTTGGGCCACTAACATTGTCGAATGGTTGGTTCCCTGGTGAGTCACCGAAAAGTCTGAAATGATGCCTGGTGGTGATTTAATAGACATCAGAAGTTGGATAATCTAGATATACAACTGACAGCTCCCCTTGGGAGTTCGTTGGTGAATTAATGACCATTGTAATCTTTCTTTTTATCTCCTTTTCCACTAGATGAAATCCCGTAAATGAGTCGCAGCGGAACACGAATGCACCTCTCTACTCTCCCGGGTCTTATAGCCAACACTTTAATATCTCTCTATTCTCGTTTGAAGTCGGATACGAAGTTCATGTTCTTCTTCAGTTCATTCCTCAAACATCACAATTCTCATAGTAACACTGTCAAGAAAAGCAACCGAACATAAGATAGAAGACCAAGGAAGGTATGCATATTCATTGGTTATCAGAACAAACCACACACAAGAAAGAAAGAGAGGTAATAATAACGAAACAAAGAAACGAACAAAATCTGCGAGAGCACCTGCGAGAGAAAAAGATATGATAGTATAAATGTTTTTGAATATTAGATGCTGATGACTTTAAACAAACCCCAACAGCACAATAGTATAGAGGAATAGCACCTAGTACGGTACTTCATAAACCCGGATCCCAACAACACAATCATTCTCAACTCCGTTCCCAAAGACATGACATCTTCATCCTACCAACACTCTCCTCATGCATGAATCACTACAAGTACACCCTCTTCGCCTGCGCCGCCGTAGACTCCTTCGGGCAATATGGACACTTCAGCGTAACCTGACTGCCCCCTTTCGCCAATCTATGCAAACTATCTTGCGCAATAACATGTCCGCACGGTAACATCATGGGCGGATTCGTCTCCGTAGTCTGGTCTTTGCTTACAGGACAAACGAAGATGCTATGGAACTGATATCTTGGCGGCAGCGGGATCTCCACTGGTAATTCATTCACGGAACTCCACGCTGTATTCTTTTCTTTCCTAATGCTAGTCATTTTAAGCAGAGTGGGGAGAGCGATAGCGCCAGCTGTGGCGGCAATGTACAGGGGAGATTCGGCGGAGAGCCCAAGGAGAGAGCAGAATTCCTTTGTGAAGGAGCGGGAGACGTCGGTCCACATGCGTTCTGGGTCGGAGAAGAGTGGGGCGTAGGGGGAGGAGTGGATGGTGGGGAGGAAGGCGAAGGCGGTTATTAGCTTTTCAATTTCTATACCAGTATTCAAATCAGTCATGTATCAATCTATCACCCAATATCTGGCACTCACCGGGTAAATACTTGTCCTGAAACCTCCCAAACTCCCGCCTCGCATACTCCAATGCCCTCTTATTCCCCACCCCGCCAATCTCTCCCCCCATAAAATACCAAATATACTGCAACCTGCAAAGTTCAAACTCCAAATTACTCCCTCTCGCATCTAACAATGTCGCCTTATTCCTCGCCCACTGAATAGCCGGTCCTAAATCCCTCCGAACCTTCATCGCATCTAAAATTTCATATAAATCCCTAAACTCCCTCGTCAACCCATCCTCAATATCCAACATCTCCCCCTTTTCCTCCGCCTCCTGAAAAAACATACTCGCTACATCAAAGCTTCCCTCCCTTATCAGGTGCATCGCAATAGCGCGGCTAATCAACCCACTCTCTCTATCCCCATTTAACGGCTCATAGTCTGTGCTTGCTGATGCTGCAGTTTTGAATTTCTTGTCAAGGGCTTTTCCGTATTTAGTCAATGCGGAGTGAATTTCCTTTTGGTCATCATTGAGATGGGCTACAATGGGGTTAATCTGGTTCTGAAGCTTTGCAAGGGTGATGGCGGTGGCGGCGGTGCTAGTGGGGTCGGAGGAGATTTGAGCTCTGGCAGTGGTGAGGGCGGAAAGGATTTTATCAATGGAGGTAAGGGGCTTGGAGAGGTTGGATTTGTTCAGAAGGCGGTCATGCTCTTTCTGAAGGGATTCCATGGCTGGATAATGAGGGGGATGATGGATGTGGGGTGTTGAGGAATGAGGAGCTGCAGGTGCTATACAGGGGTAGCTTGGTGGTGATGTTCGCTAAGACGTCACGGGGGTAGTCACGGGATTGCCTTTACGGGGGAGGAATATTTTAGTGGCATCAAGTGACATCAAGCGACTGAGAAAGAATCAACGCCCAATTTAATATAATATTTACAAGCATCCGTAAACTCCATAGCATATGCAGGTGTGTCCAGGTCAGAATCAAGAAAAACAACAAAGTAGTGGTATTATGACATCGCAGTCGAAGCGGCATCATCCGAGAGCATCATCAGCCCCTCTTCGGCAGGGAATACCCCCTCGTCATGAAGTCACCACCGCCCCGGCCCTTCGCGCGATCCTTATCATCTCCTCCTTTCCTAAACAGACTCTTCACGCTATCGCTCATCTCAAGCTTCCGCGCCTTAGCTTTCTCACGCTCATCAGCCATAACCCTTTCTGTAAGACTGGCCGTCGCAGAATGCTTGATCGATAAGGTGCCATTGACAGTTCTGTTCTTGTTCCCTTTTTTCTCGACACTTTTGGTCCCGTTCCTCCCGTAATTAGCCCTTTCATTAGAATCTCCATTCTCCAATTTTTTGTGTTTGCGCTTCTTCTTCTCTCCAGCGACCTCCTTCAAAGAATGGGTCAACCCCAGACTAGCCAGATCCTTCATCCGTGCTCCTAACCGTGCGGTGTCTGCCTCAACAGTGGGGTTAATGTTGATGATATCTCGTGAGTTATAAGGCTTTCCGCATTGTAAACATTCCGCATCTCCACCCTCCTTCTTATGTCCTGCTGTTTCCTTAATGGCGCTTTCTGTGAATGCGCAACCGCACGGCACCAAATACACAGCCCTCACTCCCGGGCCTAACTCCTTGCGAGTGACAGGACACATCCATCGTTCCTTCCTCTCACCTCCCTCGGTCTGCTCTAGTGCTCCATTTCCATTCGACTCCTCCCCCGGTGTTGACTCCAACACCTGAAACTGGACACCGACAACATCCTTCAAGCCACTGACACCCCTCCCCTTCAGCACCTCCTCTCCATCACCGAAAGCCTCCAGCCCCTTCAACAGCCACTCTATCATAGCATCCTTATTATACAGCCTCCCCAGATGATCCGCCACAATCGGGCTTGCTAAAGGGCGTTTCGATAGCGCGCAATACGTCCAATGGTACTGTGAGCTCTGACTTTGCGAGTCGCGCACTTCTGAGTGAGTTTTCGAGCGGCTTGCAGATTTGACGAGCTCGCGGCGAGTGGGAATACTAAAAACGTGCATTAGCCAGCCTGCTGCAGCGAGGTTTTCGGAAAAGAGTTCAGTCGAGAGTGGGGGAGGGTTTAATTTCAGTGAACAACAGTTACATACCTTCCTCCGTCATTTCCCATGATTCGAGATGTGCCTTAAAGTTGCTATTTTTTTCCTGATGCGTGTTTGAGGGGTGGGTGGCGTCTGGTATAGAATTGGAGCTTAGCGAAATGTATGAAGTACTGCCAAGAAAAGGCCACTGCGTTTCGATGCCCAGCCCATGGAGACTCAACCAATACCATCCGCTACAAGTACCGACGATACCAAGTAGCTAACCAGCAGCCCCAGTATCATCTATCGAATAGTTAGCGAGAAATATAAATAAAAGGAACCAGCACCCAGAAAAGAAGCGTACCTACTGCCTCACCCAACCAACACATGCATGGAGCGGCAGCCGAGAAGCTATACCTTTGTAACCTCATTCCATTCCCAATAACCCTTAAGTCTACCAATACAACACAAGCTGTGGTTCTGCCTAAGGTCTGTGTTCGTCCCATTTTGAATGTGATCAAGATCGAATAAGCTATTCGCAATACTGACGGCATTTCGTCTCATTATGACAGAAAGAGGACGATGGAGTTGCATACACGTGTGTACCTTCCCACTGACAGCAACTTTCTATGCAGGTGAAATAACAAATGGCAAAGGCAATTTGGTGCATATGTAAGTCCTTGTATGTACATACAGTGTGCCAACCAGACTACGATTCGCTAGCGATGCAGGAACATTTGTATATACTGAAGAGGGTTGCAGGTACGGGGATGGGAAGGGTATGTATTAAATTGGAACAGGAAGGCGTGAGTTAATTACACACATTGCAGGACTGGAAGGGAAAACTGCAAGTATGGAGGAACATCCTGGACCCCACGGTGGACCCTGTATGCAGGTTTTGTGAGGTAGACCCGGAGACAGGCAGGTTGTTCTGTCCCACCGGAGAATGGGTTGGGAGAAGGTGGGGCTCTTGGGATCAGGCGGACGAGAGGGAGAGGTGGTTGCGGAAGAGGGACAAAGAAGTTTTTGAAGACCTGGTTGAGAACTTTTTTCCAAGCTCAACCTCAGATAAAGGGAGGGTTTGGCGGCGGAGGCTTAGGGTATAGTCATCTGTGTGGCAGAGTTCTTTTTGTTTTTCCTAGGTTCGACCAAAAGCATAGGTCGAACCTTCAAAGGGGAGGCTTCGGACATCATGACCTTAGGTCGATTGCAGGTACAGTACAGACCTAAAAAAAAAAAAGCTTACATTTAGAACGAATATAAGTTGGCCAAATGGCCCAGCAGGTGGCATTTGGGTACATTGGCTATGACCTGGCCGAATGGCATGGGTGAAGAAGGAGTATACCACACACTCAGGAACAAGGGGAGAGGATGTTATCGATAATGAGGAATTGGGGAGGAAGAAGAGCAAAAGTAAGATTGAATGAGCCCACATGCATCCTGTTTGTTCTGCCAGATTTTGTTTTGCAGGACATTGTATAGCCCTGGACGCAGGAACGTTTTGAACCAGACCATTACCCCCATCTCCATCATCTGAACCCTATGTTTGAGGTTGCATCTAGAAGCAGAAGGACCAAGAACCATCCTACGAATCCCCTCCCATCCCGCTCTCCTTTTCCCGCTCAGCCTTCTCGCATCAGAGTTACTTTATCCATTTCTACTCCACATGGACGGGAGGAGCTCCATCCCCATTTGCACTGTTGCTAATACGTAGGCTCAGTCTGCTGCATCTTCCGCCGTACCCGTTCCTTTGGCGAATCCTCCTCCGAAGACGACCCCTCTGATAGCGACTCCTCTGACTCGGACAGCGATATCTCTATGGAACACGATGATGACTACCGCACTCCCACGGACACTAAACGTCCACCAATGTCGTTGCACAGCTAAGGGTGCGCTATGCCTGTGCAGGCAATAGTAGCAAGCCAGTAGTCTCGATCAGACCCTCGTAGAGGCAAGCCAGACTACAACAGTAGTCTGGTTGGCGCAAAGGCAGTAGTCACATTCGGCTGAACGTGTGAGGTACATATGAACTCGAGTTATTCAGTAGCGTAATTTCAATGTGGGCTGCATACCTACCGTAGTCGAGCTTAACTAACTAAGGAAACTTCACCAGAAGGGTGCGATCTGCCTCTCCAACAGGTTTAGATTTGTCGAACATACCTAGTCTGCCATACAAATATAACTTGGCGCAATCTGTACGGGTGCAGTTCACATTGATATTACGCTACTGAATAACTCGTTAGTCTGGTTCGGTATGATAGGTATGGATACGGCCATGGACCGCTACAACTTGCATTGCAGCAGCAACTAAGCCAGAAGCAGTAACAACATCAACCTCTCGTATGGTGTTGTGAATAAGGGTCTGATCGAGACTCTATGAATATAGGTTAGGTATCTTATGATACATACCACGTAATCTATAATACATACCGTGTTGGAATGGTAATCCAGCAGCCGACATACAAGGTCTAAGGGTTAGGTGCTTTGGTAGATGGTCTACGGGTTACATGGGTTGGATACCTATGGAATAAGGGTTAGGTACTTCATGCGTGTGGATAGGGGTTATGTGATTGTTAATGATATTGTTTTATTTCATGTTATGTATATAAGGACATATGGCTTCCCCGATCTCTAGGGGATAAGCGACCGAATATATACTTCTCACGTACTTGCGGTTATTCTTACATACGGCGTCCACAAACTGCGTCCACAAACTGCGTCCACAAACCACCATGCCTCCAAAACGCAAGTGTCCTCCAGAGGGTCCTGCGTACACACCATCACTACCGGAAGAGTACACACCATTAGAGTCTCACCAGCATGATGCAAAATCATTACTTCCACAGCAGCCGACTTCCCCAATCGAGTGCTTTAGCTACTTTTTCGACTTGAAAATTTGGGAGGTTCTTTGTGATGGCACCAATGCATATCATGCCTCCCAACATAGCACTACTGGGTCTAGTGAGCAAGGATGGAAACCGGTCACTATTAGGGACCTCAAGATATGGATAGGGCTTGTGATCTATATGGGCATTGTTGGTTGCCCAAGTGTTGAGGACTACTGGGAGAGGAGGACACGGCAGAAGCCTATGGATGCAATGGGATTGGCCCGATTTCAGCAAATAAAGCGATATATCCACATATCGCTACCAGTAACAGCACCGGCACCACCGGCACCGCCAGCATGGTATGAGAAGGTTGAACCGGTAGCATCTATGCTAGCAAATTGCTTCAGATCAGCATATATGCCATCAAGCAGTTGCTCAATTGATGAGGTGATGGTACGGTATACAGGGCAATCAAAGTACTCATTAAAGGTGCCGAATAATCCGGAGTATGAGATATATGCCATATGTGATCATGGCTACACATATGGCTTTGAATTCTACTCTAGAGTTGATGGGCCTTCAGGCACTATTGGAATGCCATCTGCTGCCTCCGCCAATGCCTCTGCCGCCAATGCCTCTGCCACCAATGCCTCCGCCGCCAATGCCTCTGCTGCAAATGCCTCCGCCGCCAATGCCTCCGCCGCCAATGCCTCCGCCGCCAATGCCTCCGCCGCCAATGCCTCCACCGCCAATGCCTCCGCACTGCCTTTGTTGCTAAAGCCTCTGCCAAAGCCTCAGCTGCCAAAGCCTCAGCTACCTCCGCCAATGCCTCCCCCAATTTCTCGGGATCTTACTCCAACATCCGTAATATGCTTACGGCTGGCAAAGCTATTGCCATACCACAAGTGCCAATATAGCATATATTTTGACAGTTTCTTTACCAATACTGCATTATTTGCAACTCTTCGAGAGTTAGGTATTGGTGCTTGTGGTACTGCACGCAAAGCTCAACTTCCAGTTGAACTACAAGCATATGAGGATAGGAGTAAGGACTTTGAGTGGGGTGACTTAGCCTCTGTTCCCAGAGATAATGTCTTGTGTGCACGATGGCAGGATAATGCTGGTGTTTTCCTTATGACTACAATTCATGACCTTGATGGTGTAGTTACAAATCGGAAAAGACCTAGAAAAGGTATTCCTGCTGTTCGTCGGGTATTTGGTACTGATGTGCGCAAGCTGCTCACAATTCCGCTCATGATTAATGATTTCAACAATCACATGGGGGGTGTGGACATTGCTGATGAGTTGCGATCATACTACTATATACAGCTACCAAGTCGTCGTTCATGGCTGGCACTCTTTTACTGGCTATTGGATACGACACTTGTGAACAGCTATATCTTGTATCGTATGTATAATCCTTCTGTATCGCACAAGGAGTTTAGGCTCGATGTAGCCGGGGCATTATGGAGTTCTATGCCAGTGGCTTCAAGTCCAGACCACATGCATGGGCTTATTTAAGAACCAGGCTGTTCGGTCCTGTAAGTCAACGGGTTGTACTGCTGGGACACGGTATATATAATATCTCATGGTCTGGTGCGACAAACTCGTCTGGTATGATACACTACCTTTACGCGTCAAGATACCCCTATACTCCTATAGCACAACATCTATCACACAATCTCCTCACAAGATCGGCTTCCTCACAACATCAGCCAACCTCTATAACCACTATTACCAATTACCAATTACCAATATCCACAATATCAAATATGTACTACCTCATACTGATCACCTTCCTTCTTGGCGTATTGGCCGGACGCGTGACCATAACCACACCCCACGGCCAACATCACACCTATTATCGATGTTGACGCTGACGCTGTTCTACAGCAATCGATAAATGACCAACTTCTGGCGGAGATGGAGGCAGAATGGGCCTCACAACACAACAGTCAAATCCTCCTGTCCAAGACAAAGTCGGAGATGGTCATGCAGTATTGCCTTTACCAAGCTGATCTTCATCGAAGTATCAACCATACGCGAATGGATAATCTCCTTTGCGACCAACTTTCTCAGCTAGCATTAACGAAGCGAGTTACATGGGCTGATGGTTTGGTTGCCTCTGTTTCGGAGGCATCGGAGACACCAACGGAGGTGTACGTGTGCCCTTGAGTTTTGTGTTACTTTCCTATGTTTGTGAGGTTTACGGGTGGGGGGGTGGCTGGCGGGGTGGGGAAGGCTGGCGGGAGGGTTGTTTTATTTTGTTGGGGTGGGCCAGCAGGGAAGGCTGGGGGGGGGGGGGGGGGGGTGGGGTGGGGTGGGCCGAGGAGGGGAGGCTGGCTGGGGGGGTGGGGGGGGGGGGGGGTGGGGTGGGCCAGCGGGGAAGGCTGGCGGGAGGGTTGTTTTCTTTTGATGGGGTAGCACATGTGGAAGAAGGCATGGCTGATCTAGATGAAAGTGAGGTGATGATGGAGAAACAGGCTCTCAGATATGACGCAGACTTCCTCCGCCGGATGGTACCACAATCTCTAGATGCTGTTTAGGGAGAGGCGGACTCAGACTCAGATACATAGTGACACGGAAGCAGGTGGGAGCGAAGTGATGGATGACCTGGCAGCCTCAGCGTCCGAGAATACGAGCCCCTGGCATAGTTTCACAGAACGTTCTATGGCAGCGTTATCCAACTCATTCCAACGAAGTCTTTTGCGCGAGGCAGCAGGAACACCATCCCCCTCAACACCACATCGAAGTAGGAAGCGCCCTGCATCACCATCCGTAAGCCTTACCGTCAATGGCAAGCAGGTTTCAGAAGAAGTTGCGACCTACTCAGCGTAGGAACTACAAAGTATAGGTGGGTAGGGTATGGTAGGTAGGTTGATGTTATGTGGGGCCATGGCTGGTCGGTAATTATTACTGCGGGCTTGGTAATCTTGAGTATTATATGGGAGGGGTTAGTCTTCACGTTATGTTCCGGCTTATATTAATTGGGGATATCTCGGTTACTTTAGGTTGATCTGTTTGTAGAATTGGAATAGGTAGAATTCATGGAGTGGGATTGAAGAGTGGGCAGTTGATCCGAGCCAGCGGGGAAGGCTGGCAGGGGTGGGGGGGGGGGGGGTGGGCCAGTGGGGAAGGCTGGCGGAAGCGTTGTTTTCTTTTGTATGCTTATATGTTCTGTCTTTCCTCCTATCTTTGCTCCATATACTGGCTAGGCTCTTCAGGTGATAAAGTAAGGACCTCACTTCCTTACTTATTCCTTAGTTGCTATAGATCCTAACCAACCTACATACCACACAGGCAGCGGCGAACTTTAGCTTTGGCCTATTAGGTAGTATCTATTCTATATCTATTGTCTATTCTTTAACTATTTTTCTATGTACATAATACACAATAAGGAGTTTTACAAATATTACATATATAGTAGTATGTACGAGAAGGACAACCAATAGCTTTACAAGCCCGTTGAGTCCTTTTCTTAACAAGAATATGAATATGGTCTGTATCTGCTGTATCTGCTGGCACTGGTAATGAACTGTACAGTGCATATGCTACCTCCAGTCTGAACTCCTTGTGTGATATAGAAGGATCATGCATACGATATAGAATATAGCTATTCACAAGCGTAATGTCCAATAGCCAGTAAAAGAGTGGCAGCCATGAACGGCAACTTGCTAGCTGTGTATAGTAGTATGATCGCAACTGATCAGCAATGTCTACCCCCCCCCATGTGATTGTTGAAATCATTAATCATGTGAGCAGCTTGCGCACACTAGAGCCAAACACTTGACGAACAGCAGGATTGCGTAGCCAACCAGACTAAGGATTGCGCTTTCTGGGTCTTTTTCGATTAGTAACTACACCATCATTAAGATCATGAATAGTAGTTATAATGAAAACACCAGCATTGTCCTGCCACCGTGCACACAAGACATTATCTTTGGGAAGTGAAGCTAAGTCACCCCACTCAGCATCCTTACTGTTATCATCGTCATATGCTTGCAGTTCAGTTAGTTCAGTTGGAAGCTGAGCTTTGCGTGTAGTACCACAAGCACCAATACCCAACTCTCGAAGGGTTGCAAATAATGCAGTATTGCTAAAGAAACTGTCAAAATATATGCTAAATTGGTACTTGTGGTATGGCAATAGCTGTGCCAGCCGCAAGCATGTTGTGGATGTTGGAGGCAGCACAGGTAGCACATTAGTGGAGGTAGTATTGGCGGAGGCGGCGGAGGTAGCGAAGGCATTGGCAGGACTTGCGGAGGCAGAGGCAGAGGCAGTCCAATATTGCCTGAAGACCCATCAACTCTAGAGTAGAATTCAAAGCCATATGTATAGCCATGATCACATATGGCATATATCTTATACCCCTCATTAATTGGCTTATTCGGCATTTTTAATGAGTGCTGTGAGCGCCCCGTAAACCATACCATCATCTCATCAATGGATCAATTGCTTGATGGCATATATACTGATCTAAACTGATTTGCTAGTATAGATGCCATCGGTTCAAGCTTCATATACCATGCTGGTGGTGCTGCCAGGGGCTGCTGATGGTGCCGGGGGCTGCTGGTGGTGCCCTCACCCGCAGCGATATGTGCTTTGTAGATTTCCATATTGTGTATATGTACTGTATATAGATAATATGTATAGATAATAGATATAGATAACAGATATATATACACCATATAGAGAGGGGGGTGCTTCGCTACTATACAAATACTACAAATACCATAGCTGTAATATGCCCCTCTATCTAAAGATGATTATTCGTCAGCATCCGTCTTGGACCACAAATCCGAGTTATCCACATCAGCCTACCTAACTTGTTTGTCATTTATTGACAAAATAAGAACGTTGGGATCGTATATCAACTCCTCTATTTAGGCAACCCTCATTCTTACTTGACAATGTATAAATTGGTCCTTGCAGTATTGGATGACCCTTTCTACCTTTGTTTCTGCGAGTACTTGTAGATCTATAGATCTCTGTAATTCAGTATCGAGATCGATGCTGCTTGTTACGGTCATAGTAGTGGTAGTGTGACTAGATACACGTATAGCCAAAAATGGCAAGAATGGTAATGATAAACATGTAGAACAGCTTGATATTGGTATAGGTATATTAGAGTATGTGTATGTGTGTTATAGATATTATACTATAGGGTGTTTGTTATATATTATACCGGTAGGGATACATAGTCTGGTTGGCACAACCTCTCCGTGATTTTGGCCTAGATCAATCACCTGAACCCATGCCATGTCCATGATATTGGAGGAATTCATGGATTTCAGCTATTTGTATGGAATTCATGCATTCATCACCTTTATACATTCGAACAACTTGAACGTGAACTCGCAAATGCATTGGATTCCATGCATACAGTATATACCAGGTCGAAATTGAACAATAGTGAATAATATTCACTCGGCGAAATATTGAAACCTTTGTAGGATGCACAGGAGGTAATTGTCTCTGCAATTTATTTAAAATACGGATACTATTTTTGGTTTTTATCTATTATACATATGCAAAAGAAATGTTCTAAACAAAGATATTCTAAACGACATCATATGATGCCAGGTGCCTTGGGAAGAGATGTGATCTACGGGGGGAACATCAATTACGCTTTACTTGTGCCACAGTGCTCTTCCCCTCGGTCAAAGCAGGACATCAATGGAGTGGCTCGAGCTCCTGGCTTTACCTTAGGTTGCTTCTGCCTAGGTAAAAGAGAAAGCAATGTCAAGGGAATTGATCCTCAGATTCTAATTATTAAACTTGGTCCTAGATCCGCGGTGTCACGGAATCTGCTGGACGTGCCCGCTCCGTCTTTAGGGAAAATATTCATGGTGGTGAAATGGAGGGCCCCCTTAGGTCTGCTATCCTAGGGGGGCAATAGCTGCATATATGTAGAGATTCTAAGCTGCCTTGCGCAATGTGCATACATGGCATAACTACCCCGAATTTGCACAGTTTACACTATAACTTCAGTTGCAATAATTCAAGGTGGATTTGGAAGTGAACATACTCAGCAGGTTTTTTCTAATACCTGCCCTTGTCCCTTGAGCGCAATTCCCCAAGCGGAGTATTTGAATATAACCATGGCATCCGCAACCACTAAAACCCCCCATGACCCAGTCGCTCATACAAAGGTCATCTTACAGATACCCTATCCTGAGCAACTCCTGCACAACCTATTTCGGGCCCTTACATCATCCAAGCCAGAAATTGCCCCACTTATTGAAGAGATCCGTATCGGCAGTGTTCTGAGTCCGCTTGGGGGCACAGAAGCGGGCCGAATGTCTGCTTTACATTCCAATCTCCCCGTTTCTGCTGGGTTTTCTCACTGTCAACAGAGCTTGTGCGAGTGGGATTACAAGCCGTAGTGGGCATAGCCGAGGGTGTGATGTTGGGTAGCATCCGTGGAATTGCGTTAGCAGGAGGGGTGGAGAGCATGCTTCCGAGTCCAACATTGAGTATAGTTCAGCAGAGCTTTCCTAATTCCCCGTGCCTGCTACCACCCTTTCCGCCCTTCTTTTCCTTGTCCAGGCCTGTATGAGTCCTCCTTCCGTAACAGGTCTGCTTCTTAAAGGGCTTGGCCAATCTCATATAAGGTCAAAGTAAAGGCTACAACGGTTTGGTTCTTGAAGCACCTAGTAAGGCAGTGGTAAGCAGCTCCTCCTATTAGAGCAATGTCTGGCCTCTCTGGAGGAGATATCGATAATCCTTAGATACTGGTTGCATTCCGGCAATAGAGTTTCAAGCAGAAGTCGAAATTGAAAGGTAAAGGTATTGTTGGTGAAGAAATCATTGACATCGTGCCTTCTAAGCCAAGGAAGTCCTAATACAATGGGATAATGCTCTAGCTTGGTTAGAAACAGTGGAATCTGTTCTTGGTGTCCATTGATATTCATCTAAAGGCAGGTGAGGTGCGTTATATTCACCTGATTCTATGGGTCTTCCATCAATGACTTGGAGAGTTCTGGGGTTCTTAAGCTGGTATAAGGGTAGGTTGTGATTGCACACGAATTCTTTATCCACAAAGGCATAATTGGTTGCCCCACAATCCATAAGTGCATTTTTTTGTATAGAAGAGGTATCATTTATCAATTCGACAGAAATAGCCATGAGACTACCAAGCACCTTGGACTGCAAAGATATACTGGAAATACAAAATGGGGACGACCTCTCAACAGGGCGATCGTGTGGTTGAGAGATTACTGAAAATCCTGGGAATTTCCGAAGGCAATTGTTCAATTGAGAGTTACAATGGTATAGGGAGCGAGGGGTGGTGTAACAGGAGCAAGAGGTATAAGCTGAACCTCATGCACGTATGGGTCTGTTACCTAGGCTCGGTCTAGGATGGTGATAAGGGCTGCGAGATCTGCTAGGTTAACTTTATCGTTGCCAATATGAAGTAAGGCAGTTGATGGCAAGGCGGAGCTTGGCTTTGTAGTCGGTATAAGTGGCTGCTTTCATTCGTAGTTGAGCTAGGAAGGGGTGGAGTTTAGAGCGAGTTCCGTCAAATTTACCTGGACTTGGTACTTTTTCTCTTGATCCTCCGCCACCAGTGCCGCGGCTGGCAAGTGCAGCGGACACTGCCCTAGCTTAATCTAGTTCCGCGGTGATTATTGCTTGCTCAGCTTGTAGTCCATTGATCCGCTCAGTCAAGGTAACTGTGTCATTTTGGAGGGTTGTTACTTGGGTTCCGAGGTCGGTACTTTGGGTTGTGAGGGTCGTGACTTGGTTCTGGAGCGTGGTATTCTGTCTTGTGAGGTGGGTCGCTTGGAGTTAGAGATTGGCCATCAGTCCGTTCTGGTTCTTCCTCTTCTTCGCGCTCTTCCTTCTCATCACTTCAATGTCCGACTCCCCCTTCTTCTTCAATCCCTTCCATTACCGTCTCAAACCTCCCCAATTGTTCCTTCACTGTCCCTTCTTCACACCTGGGTTCTGCCCTTTTACTCCTGGGGATAGATAATACCCAGTGGTTTGACATCCCGCTAACCATCACCCCCTCTGGCCTAATTGGGCGCACCGTAATCGATTCCAGAAGGCCATCGTCGATTTCCGCAGCCTCATATTCGAAGTCGAAACCTGCCAACTCCCCATTGACTGCCCCATCCTGAATCACCGTCGCCCTATTCAAATTCTCAGAAACCCCATCTCCAATCGTACAGTTGACAAAGGTCTCGCCACCGCCATCTGCACTTTATATATTGGAAAGCTTTTGCAGAAGTTTGCCCAACTCAAAATAATACAACTATCCGTAGTGATTGATAATTCTGTAGAGGGAAAGTTGGAGGGTCGAGAGTTCAGACTACCATAAATAAAGTAAATTAGTTAATTCTGAAAATAGTTCATTTTGGAGCATTGTTGTTGCCTGTAACTATTTAGTCATATTAGGGGCTGCTGCCCTAGAGGCTGTTTTGACATGAATATAGGTACCAGGAAATGGCCTTCTAGTCGTCATAGGCTCACCCGCTGGATACCTGGCCTATAAGGGGCATTGAGGGGGTGGGGATGGGTCTTCGGGGTGGTTGACCTTGGTGGGATGTGAGCATAACCATATTGTAGAGTGTACTCTTTTCCATAGATATGCATTTAGCCGGAATCACTATGCTCATGATTTATCACGAGTTGTGGCTGGAAACGCTGTTGCAGGATTTGGGTGTGCACTAGACGGTCTCCTTTGGAGAGGCTAGTGCTAGCCAGACTAACTAGACGGTGGCTGCTCACTAGTAGGCTTGCAAGGGTACTGGTATTAACTGTAATATGGAGCAGTGTACAGACCTAAGTAGAGTATCATACAACTTAGTCTGGTTGGCACAACACCCTCGTAACCAGACTACATACAACTCTAGTTCGTGTATTGGAATAAACATAAACATTATCCCTGAGCAAGGATGTGAAAGGGACGGGGAAGGGGAGGGGGAGGGGGTTGGTCAGCTGATATAGTCTAGCGGAGCTCGCACTTAACCAGACTAATCACTTTAACTCACTTGAACAGCTACAAAAAGATCATAACGATGCACCAAAATATTTCAGAGAGAAACAGATATCATTTCACAAACGCTACTGAAGTAGGTACATACAAACTGCTGGACATGAGCAATTCCTTCCATGATACCCGAACCCTTCCAAAAAAGAAAGGGGGGGGGGGGGAGAGTCTCCCAGAGGGATACGTCTATCTCCAAGGGGGAGCCCCACCCCCCCCCCAACAAAAAAGATTTCGTGCGAAAAAAAAAATTTTTTTTTTTTTGGGGGGGGAGTAGAAAACTTTCTAATTGACTCGGGAAATGAAGTAAAAGAACAGGGTCATCAAGTGGTGAAGAAGGGAAGCCAAGTCATTGGGAATGACTTTCGGAGGATCGGGATCTCGATATTGCATTTATATATCCGACGAAAATTGCCAGGGTAGGTCGTTTCTCGGGTAGTCTTGGGCGGGGGGAGGCTAGCCCCAGAGATACGTGCAGCAGCAGATGACTCAGTGAAGAGCTCCGCATGGGGCAACGTGTGTGGTCCGCAGTTGGTCGATAGAGGACCCAGTGAGGGCTCCACCCAGAACCGGGAAAATAGAGTACTCAGTAAAGAGCTCCACCGAGAGGCTATACAGAGGAATATCGAGGTGGAGTTGAGGAGGGGAGGGCCCAGCGCCTCTCTGTGTATGTCCACATTATATGTTTGTGGAGACCATAGAGAGCAGGGTGGCCTTCTAAAAATCTGGGGAGGAAGGGGGGTTTATATCCCCGCTCTGCTCAGCACCCATCACCGATCATCAATAGGAGGATACCGCTAGAAATTCGGTAGTTGGTTCACTGCCCGTGGTTCTCATACATGCACATATGGTGAACATGTCAGCTCTGTAGCAATAAACGTGATGAGTTGTGATACATGGATAAGTAGAACGACTGTTATTCGCCAGATCACCTGCATCACGCATAGGAATCAATCTGTGCTTGAAAAACAAGGAAATATCCAATGATGGGGTGGTGGTGGCGGTGAGATAACAACTAGACTATGGAGAAGAGGAGTCGAAACCAATAAGGGTACTCAAAAATAAATTAGATATTTCACGCATGCATACAAGTATTTGGAAATTCTAGGTAGTGCTTTGGCTGCATGGGACTAAAATTCTAGCTAATGATCTTCAATGCTATATATCACGCATGTGCATAAATTTAATTTTGAGTACACTTATACACCAGAGTAGGGCATTGACCGTTGTCATACTTACATTGCTCCCGTTTGGTCGAGATTGGTTTGCGAGAGCCCCTTTTGGAGCGAGAGGAGACAGAGGCTTCCCTTTAGCCCTAGCTAATATTTTACCATTAGCATTGATGAAGACGCGCAAATGTCATTCTATCCAGCCCGAAGCCGTCACCACAGGAATAGCCTTCACCCTCCCAAGTGGCGCCATCCCAATTATCTACTGATGCTGAGGAGGATACTCCGTATTGAGATGCAAATGAATATTCAACCCCTTCTCCCCATCACCCTTCCGACATGGTAAGTGAGCAATTGAAGAATATGTGGAGTGCCACCCTCATCCAGCGCCATCATTTCCTGCAAGAGCTAGCCTGCTAAATCAGAGGCAGCGGATAGACAACGGCATGCCCGGCAAGAGATCGTAGTCTGAGGTGAAGGAGGGAGGAAAGGGTTGACAATCTGGGGGACGGAAGGGTGGATATTGTAGACAACCGGGGAGGGGCTATTAATGTAGCTTCTAACAGTACAACCAGTCAGCTAACCTGACAAGTTTAACTTGCTAACCCGGTACATGGTCAAGCGCTCAAAACACCAATTAATACTAACGCAAGGGAAGAAGGGCCGGGAGAGCTACCCCTCCAAAGGAGGGTGTTGTGCCAACCAGACTATACCCCTCAGACTGAATTGGAAGAGTTGGATGTTGTTTGGCTTGGCATTAAAGCTAGTCAGGTGCTAGAGTCACGTGCATTAGTGGAAGAATTTAAATTTAAAGTATGTGACGCTAGTCTGGTTGGCACTACCATATGTTATCCAGATAGGTAGCCAGATAGGTGCCAACCAGACTATCCAAATAGGAAGGGAATTTTGGTGTGCGCACCTAGTCTGGTTGGCACAACACCCTCCTTTGCACCGGACTTATGCCCGTGAAAGCTTGGCTGTGCAGTTTGATAACAGACTCCTAGAATCCGACAGGCTGCGAAAATTTGTAATTCGACCAAAAGACGATGCCTCGAGAACCAGAACCCTCAAATATTGAGAAGGCATTTGTGCTTGAAGCACTCCAACAAGGATTACGAGTGGATGGACGACAGCTTGATGAATTCCGAAAAGTAGGCATCTCTTTTGGACAGGAATTTGGGCTAGCAGATATAAAGCTGGGAAGAACAAGGTGAGCATCCGGACTCTTTGATTTCAGTAAGCACCATTTCTCACAAAATCGAGTAGGGTCATTGCACGAGTCTCTGCAGAAGTTACAAAGCCGTACCCTGATCGCCCATTCGAAGGCATATTCTCAATCACCACCGAACTCGGACCAATCGCATCACCGGCATTCGAAGTGGGGCGGTCTGTACCATCTTGCAAACATCCCTGATCCAGGGACCTTTAGTGGCTTATAAAAGATTATAATCTAGGTCAACGGAGCAAGAAGTCCTCCTCGCCCGCCTGATTGAAAAAGCGATTCGGCGATCAAATGCTATCGATCAGGAATCTCTCTGCATTGTAGCCGGTCAGAAGTGCTGGAGCGTTTGAGCTGACGTACATTTTCTCGACCATGATGGTGCCCTTGTTGATGCCAGTTGCATTGCAGTTGTTGCTGCTTTGGCTCACTTCCGGTGACCAGATGTCTCTGTTGAAGGAGAGAAGGTAACCATACATACCCTCACAGAGCGAGTACCAGTGCCACTATCAATACTTCACCACCCTATCTGCGTCACTTTTTCCTTTTTTCATGGAGGCGAAATGGTCCTTATGGATGCGACACTACAAGAAGAACAATTGAGAGAAGGGGATATGACGATTACTCTGAATAAACATGGAGAGGTGTGCCAAATTTCGAAGGCAGGTGGTACGGCGATTGAAGCAGTCGTTCTAATGAGATGTGCAACCCAAGCACTCCTGGTGGTACGCCAAGTCACAGAGCTACTCATGAACAAGCTGGAAGAGGATCAAGCAAAGAGGGTGAGAAGGGATAATTTGTTGGAGGCTTCAGCAGAAAACGACAGGAGGGCCTAATACAGGTGGCCGACAAAAGTGATGGCCGCTGTCCTGGCTTGAATAATTGAATACTGTACATTGGTGGCTTTATTAGTAATAGCATTGGGTGGGGTCTAAAAAAACGGTGATTCAAATCACTGCAAGAGATACAGCAGCAAATAATGGTACCCCCAATTCAAAGTTTGATATCCTACCACTAATGAGCCAGACCAACCTTTAAATATTTGTTGTTAATATATTGATGTTGATCTACTTAGAATTTGAAGGAACTAAGTTCCTCTCTGTAGTCTGGTTTCTCTAGGGGCAATGCTTGAGATGCCCACATGGTTGGTGTAGAAGCATAGATTAGTCATAACGATGGATATATGAGAGGGAAAATCCCACTCTGGAGACACAGGACAAGAATGAGAACGATCTTACCCTTGATCATCCTTTTCACTTAATTATAAAGAGTTTGTAGCATGAGTGATATGTGGCCAATCCGCTTAAACAAACTAACCACAACTTATTAGCAACCTCCCCAAAACGAACTTGTGGAAACAAAAGTAGGTAATATCCAAACACAATGCCTCAGAGTAACTATGAACAAATATTCCCCCCAGGTTGTTGGTTTGCCGCCAACATAGGCCCCCACCTACACAATCCAACTCCCAGAAACCCCAAAACGGGGTATGTATCCAGGAATTGGGCCTTCAATGGGGCCACGGTCGAGGTAGAAAAGTTCTTCATCTCCGGCAGATTCATAGAGGGGTGGGGAATTTTGAGAAACAAAACGTACCTAGATTGGAGATTTGGTAAGTAGGCGTTTACTTTACATACTGTACTGGTGTTATAGGTAAAGTTATACTATATAGCGGGTGGAAAATCTGGGGTTTATATAACGTATCTTGGCGGTGTCGGGCTTGGCGTTTGTAACAGTTAGGTACTGTACATTCAAAAACCACATAGACTACCGTACGGCTAGGTAGCACTGTATGTGTTCTGGGCCGTGGGGCGTAGGACGGGCCCTAGACGGGCCCCAACCAGAAGCTAGCAGGTTCAATGTGTCTAGTGTCAACCAGACTATCTAGTGTCCGTCAGATGAACAACTCCACATGGCAGTTGGGCATAATTTGGAGAATGCGGCAATAAAAAAGAAGTAGCAAAGAAAGATATAAAAACAGATGGGCAAAATTCCCCCAGTGCAGAACGAGGTTATCCTACCACGGCCATATTCCTTAACACACTGCATAAACACACTTGCTGCTTTCAAGGGCAGAGGCCTCCCTAGGAGCGGTCGGGTTCGAGACTAGGGCAGAGGCAGCTAGCACCTGACTGCCCCATCCAATCGAGGTTGCCGGACCAATAACGTTTATCAAGTTATACAGTATGACTGAGCCGATACATAAGTTTCACTTCAAAGAAGTCAGCATCTGCGACCATAGACTGAAGAAAACGAGGCATCCCGTCCGCTCTGCCATATCTAAGCTTCAGATCGCCAGGTCAGTACTATGGTGGGTGACCACATGGGAATCCCTGGTGTTGCAGATATTTTTTTCTTTTTATTGGCTAATCATCTTTAATTTTGCGTGCTTAGCACTTAATTTGCCGGTACGGAGATTTTTCTAAGTCAGAGTAAAAGATACGGTAACAAAGGCATGTTTCTGACTAGGAAGATACTAATATACTTAATTAATGTACTAGGTGTACAATATATGACTTAAGGATCCTGACGAGTGTATTAATGCAATGATTCAAATGTCCGTAGGAATCACACAAGGTTGATTGTAGTGCAGAATATGGATAGATCAACTGCGAAGCTGGCATCATAAAGCAGGTCATTTAGTCGTTAATAGGCAAAACCTTATTAATGGGGCAGCAGCTACTACCACCGGCTTGCAAAGTAAAAAGCAATAGGCAACAAACAATAAAAAAAGAAGATCTACAACACCAGGGATTCCCATGTGGTCACCCACCATAGTACTGACCTGGCGATCTGAAGCTTAGATATGGCAGAGCGGACGGGATGCCTCGTTTTCTTCAGTCTATGGTCATAGATGACCGTAATCATCAAATATAATCTCTTCATCCGATGGGAAGGAATCGACTTCTAGGTATGCCGATAGGTACAGTACCCCGGCGAAAGTATTTGCGACATCCCTTAAAAATATATACGGGGGACCTCGCAAATACCTTGGCCGGGGTATTGTACATCTGGGTGGACTTCGAAGCGAAATACATATTCCGCGATGCGCAGTGAACCGGATTGGTAGACCAGACAAATTATTACTTACAAATTGATATTAGGTGGACGTATTGATTTCCTTTCCTTTTTACTGCTCCATAAATGGTAGGTTGGATGGTAGTTTGGTTGGCACAAGCCGCTCGTAGAGGTTAGCATATATCCCAATGGAGAGGTATGTAAACATATTTGGAGGAAAAGAACTTTCAGTGTGCATCTTCGGTATTCATAACTTGACCTTATAATATATTGTTGAGATGGATTGATGAATGAAAATAGGCGGCTTTTTACTTGTGTAGACTACTTGCGATTTACTTGTTGCTGCTAAATAGGTAGTCTGGTTGGCACAACACCCTCGTAGTAAATAGGGTTACTGTAGAGGCCTAGGTAGGATGACACGGTAGGTGGATATTGTGATACAAAACTATAGATAACCGACAGGGTCTTGTGGCACTCTGTTATATCGGTACCGGTCTTATAGTGCAGGATGGTGGCAGCCTAAGTAGATAATGAATAGTGGGGTTGTTAGTGAGGACATTGCGCCTAGCTCAATTGCTTGAAAAAAGATACACATCACTACACATTAAAATAGACAGCCATTTTTACGGTACATATCACCGGGAAGGAGACCGCAGTGGCCTCTAGCTACAGCTCCAATTACATATCTTTGGGCTCGTGCTGACTCGCCAACAACGCAAATGGCTCTATAGCTAATGGATCTAGAACGCTCCATCAGGCGTGTAAATTTATAGTATATGTTATCACCATTTATATCTACATCATTTAGTTACTATATTAAGGCAATACAAACTAATTTAGCCTGCTTTTCAAATAACGTTTATCAAGTTATATGACTGTTTCAAGCATGAGCTCACACATAAGTTTTACTTCAAAGAGGTTAGCATCTGCGACCATAGACTGAAGAAAACGAGGCATCCCGTCCGCTCTGCCATATCTAAGCTTCAGATCGCCAGGTCAGTACTATGGTGGGTGACCACATGGGAATCCCTGGTGTTGTAGATCTTCTTTTTTTATTGTTTGTTGCCTATTGCTTTTTACTTTGCAAGCCGGTGGGGCTTCGGGGAGTTGTGGGATGTTCTATAAGAGTACACGATTTGTAGAGTGTATACTCTTAGTTAGGCGGTGAGCAACTATAAATACCCTCTCTCTCTCTGTGAGTTTATAAATGTGTACTCCAAGCAGGAGGTTGCCAAGGGTGTGGGGGGTGATGTTGGTCTAGGTAGCCCTCCGAAGAGTTCAACTGTAGCGTACTCTTCCCGAAATAATGTGCTGGATACTAGATAAGAGGTAGTCTGGTTGGCACTACGGAGGGTGTTGTGCCAAAAGAGGAAATGCTACGTTGCTTGTGTATCTTTCCCTTCCAAGAAAAAAAAAAAAAAACCTTTGGTAGTCTGGTTGCAACCAGACTAAACCTTTGGCCATTTCCTGACACGCCAGGATGCCTGTAATTACCTATTCAGGCTAGGCCCCCATATAAAATCAGGAAAGGAAAGGAAAGGAAAGGAACACACCACCCCTGGCATTTTGGAGTATATATGCAGTGCATCGCCCACCTTAAGTCTCGGTTCTCTCCTAGTCCTCTACGCTTCGCTCCGAGTCCAGTCGGTACCTCTCAGTCTAGTCTGGTTACTCTCAGTCACGGGTACAGGTCTCTCCAGGTACTGACGTGCTTGTGATTTGAAAAGTTACTTAAACCGGGAATATGGGCGGGCTTGGCATTTTCGTCATCTCTTGTATAAAATGGGGACTTCATCCCCATTCTTCTTCGAGAACATGTATACACAGAATACACTTTCAGATTCCTCGAGTAAGAGTGAGCTTCATTCTGAGTGATTCGTTTCTTTGTCTCTTCAGTATGTTCCCTTCGGTCACTCCCCTTCCGTTTATTGGGTTCAGGACTAATATTGGGGTCGCTCTAGGTTCGTTACGGCTTCCCTTCACGGGTAACCATTCAGGTCGCTCTAGGTACATTCCGCTTCGCTTCATTTCCAGTCACTTGTGAGGTCTAGGCTAATTAATTCAAGTGTAGGCTCATACGAAACCTATTCAGATATGCCGTGGGAGAGATACATCGTTCAGCAGTTCCAGTCAGCCCTTCCGAGAGGTGAACTCGATGAATCGCAGTACTATGGTCCTTATAATACACTCCTCCACTACTTGTTTCCTCCCTCGGAATCCTACATGGTCGTCCCGCAATATAAACGTCCGACGCAGTTAACATCGATTGATTTTACTACTATTTTCCTTATTCAACAGGGTCAACATCCAGTATTTTTTCTCGAAATAAAGGCTGCAGAGCATCTGCGTAACAAATATACTCGTGCAGCCGCCGATAAGCAAATGCGGGAGAGGGTTGAAGATCTAGGGGACCATGTTGAAATCCCGATATTGTATGGTGTTAGCGCGATGGGGACCAAACTTTGCTTCTACAAATACACCAAGGATACTGGTCAACTCGAACCAGAACTTATTCCCGGTCACATTAAAATTGTGGTCGACACGGCACCAAGAGACCGTTGGGACTTCGACATGTTGACGGATGAGGGCGAGCGGAAGCTTAGGGAGGTGGTAGGTGAAGTCAAGAGAATGTGTGGACAGATGGGACAAGGTTGGCTCTGTCGGTTCTGTGATTCTAATCCATTGACTAATGATTATGAAGGGAATTAGGCGGATAATCATGATGGTAATATAAATGGGAAAGGAAGGCGTTATTGTTTTTTCGTAAAAGGATTTGTCGGAGAAAAGGATTAATAATACATACGTATGGATGGGTGGACATTAAGGAGTTTGCCGTATGAGGAGAGAAAGTTTATTTTACGTTTAGCGATAAGTAGTTTTTAATGGTATCTATTGTTTGTTTCCGATCGTTTGTTTAACCCCGAGATACGTATACGTATATTTTTTCATAAGTAGTATTTCGAAGTTTGAATATGTTCACTGGCAATAATACTATAGTAGTAGATTTATGGAAGGAAGTCTCCAACTTCGCCAAGATCAACTCGTCAAAAACACTCTTCTAATGGCCTCAACAGGGATCTCGTCTCACCCAGGAAAAGCGCCCAATTCCTTCCTCGCGCTTCTACTTGCATATCCATCTGCCCATCTGGGTAGTCTATGCTTCTGCAAGTCTCCTAGTTCCTCGGTAGAAAACTCTCGCATAGTCCCACAATGTCTCCACAATAGTCAATCGTTTTAGGTCTGCCTCAATGCGCATAATTATCCGGCTACGGAACATTTCAACTCACCACGAAGACAGCATATCCTAGCGTTCATCTTGTCTTGAGTTGCAGCCTCTGCAAGGAGCTTTGCAGCAAAGGTAAAGTGAGAGAGCATTTGACCCGAGGTGACCTTCCGCAACTGCAACCGTAGACAGGAGGTAGCCTCCCTGTTCTTTATAGAATATGTAGGGATTTGGGTGTTACCAGTTTGTTGAATTAAGCCGCAAAGAAGGATCAATGCCTCAAGTTATCTATGTCTTGGAATAGATCAGTGGATGCAGAGACGAAAGCATCAGCAATGAGTCCTTGCTGATTAGAAGAGTGCTGGTTTGAAGATTGCTGATTTTCCCCCAGCTTCTGTCCTGTTTGCGTTTTACGCTTTCTGCACACTTGCAAGACATGACCAACGGAATTTCCACCGTGCTTCTGGCAATAACTACAGGTTTTGGTAAATTCATTGGGAAATTTCTTGCGCTCCCTACCAAACTTGCGAATCTTCCAATAGGAGTGTATATGTATGTATGTATCAAGACATGAAGATAGGCACCCTTTTCCGTAGTGTTATGAGTCTCAGGGGATGCATATCAAGTAAGTATCATCAGTTAAGAGAAACGGCCTTTGAAGGCAAGAACGGAGGACAAATCACAGGTTTAACTTAACGAACATTACACGTCCAGACAAGACACAAGGCTTCTAGACTAGCACATTGGGCTTCACACACAGACTAAGCAAGCCAACATGTTCCGACTCATCTGTGGACTGTCTTCATGGATCACAGTTAGCCCGGTTGTGTATACCTCCCGGGTAGATGGTGGCTTAGGGAGGTAATGCGAGAGTGAGGGAATTTCCACTCTTATAAGTCACTGAGGTGTCAACCGAATTGAGGAATGGATCTCGGGAGCTCATCCAACAAAAATCTCTCTCAACGTTGACCGAGGGAACAAGTACAAGAACACCTTCGACGAGTGCTTGCCCCACTACGTACAAAGAAGAGGTGAACTTGCTATCTGAGTTCAGGGTAATGTTAGCTGAAGAGGCTGCCTATTTAGGGAGCGAAAAAAGATCAGTAAATATATATTTTGCCTCACTTGCTGAATTGTCGACAGCAACCAGAGGGTCACCTTGTTTTCTAAATTACCCTTGTCTTGGGCACCGCAAATGGCGATAAACACGTTTTCCGATAAATCAAAAGGATGGTGGTGTTGTGGTGGGGGTGGGGTGGGGGGGGGGGGTTCTACCCGGTCCACTGCTCCCTGTATCCCCTTTTAAGGCGCCATCATCTTTACCATACCATAGTTCAGACAATATCTATATAGAATCGTGCAATGGGTATATATGTTCTGGGCCGCTCGCGGGCATCGGCCGCGGGCAATTAATATAATTCCTCAATTTGGTAAATCTCAATCGTACAAAACATTCTGCGACATTGAAAAAACACCCTAAGAAGTTATTTTGACCGCCCTATCCACATCATATACCCTTCCTGTTGTTTAGTGGGAGACGGCAGACATTAAACAAGGGAGGATTCCGGAAAAACTACCTCAAGCCCTTCAGATGGTGAAGTACATGCTGGTGACGTTAACAACTCATCACCTTCATGGAATAGGGATGCTGTCCTAAAAATCCGCAACCCTATCCAATGGGTATTTGGAAATTAGTTTCTTATCCGCGGGATTCAGGTAAGGTACAAAGCGGTACTTTCTTAATCGCGGGTCCCTTTTATATGTAGATTGCTAAGGTACTCCAATTTCTTGATTTTAAACCAAAACGAAGCAGATTCTACCTAGAGTTATACAACAGGTAGATGCTATTTTACAGCGTTGCCGGAGATCAAATGGCACAATGCTACAACATCATATTTTTGCAGTTGTGATATTGCCAAACCCGATAACCTTTGCCCAACTACTGACCTTAGTTACAGGCTTAAAGAATGATATTTTGGATACTCTAACCGCTCGGTAAACCATAGTTCACCAGGCATCTATAACTACCGGTGTTGGGGAAACTTCTATTCATATTGTTGTCACCGATACTTTAAGAATAGTCTGAAATGCTTAATTTATTGCCATACGAAAGTATTAACAGATCATGACTATATTGCTCTAGCTGAACCAAATTGGAATGTTAGAGGGGGTCCTAATCGACTGGGAAATCAATGAATCTTTTGCAGTCGCTGGGAAATTATCAATTCTGTTTTTTTTTCTAGTGAATCAGTACTCGTAAACCTTTATCAATACACCAAATTGAGTAATTGTTTAAATTGCCCGCGGCCGATGCCCGCGAGCGGCCCAGAACATATACAGCCAGCCACATGAGAAGGAATTTACACGAGATATGGGAGCTCGCCATCGAGAAATCACTGGTATGAGTTGCCAATTCAAAGGCATGACAGGGGAATCCCTTTCCGATAGCAGTTGCATCTTTGAATATGTACACATACTTTTCAACGGGGAGGCTACATTTATTACGTCTATAATTTTTAGTTTTTTTTCCATAAGAACTCATTTCCTATATGGCGAGGTTCCAAAGGGAATGAGCCACTCCGGAATTTAGAACCCGTCATCAAGGTCCGTTTCGATTCTTCTTCTTATATTTTATATTTTATATAATATATATATATACTGTGTATATATTTCTTCGGGTACTAGTTATTCTTGGATCGTTGATATCCAAATACCTAATGCCGCACATGGCATTAGGTATTTGGAGGCGTAGCTGTGGCTCGGGTTATCAACCGGTACATTGTCAGACTACATATACTTTACACGCTAGGTTCCAATGGATAAATTTTTGAGATCGCATTTTGTAGCCTTAGGCCAATAGCTAATTCCATTGCTTGTTATATTCATTGAAGACGTTATGTGTGGCTCATGACTAACAGCTCATGACTAACAAGAAACTTCTCGAGCCAAGCCGTGCATACCTATACAAAAGGCTAGGTCCTTTAATTAAATGAAATCGCCACTTCCAAATCCTCCAAACCCTCCTCCTCCTCCCCACCCAGGACCACGCGGGCCCCGCAGGCCACCCCTTGGAGCGTCGCCAGGACCAACAGGGTCATATCTACATTGCGCGATAGGGTCAGTTAGCCAAAGCGGTGAGTGAAATTGACTAAAGCGAGTGGGGTAAGGTTCTTCAGTACGGACCTTGTACCAGGGGGGAATCTGCGACGTGCGTCTCTCGCGTTAGCGCTTACAGAAGTAGATAGACGCAGAGCGGGGATTCGCTATCAATAGCCACAAGGTGCTCAAACAAAGCACAGAGGTAGAAGCGCGAACGCAATTCATAGGTTAGAATACTCACCTCGGGTCATATTCGCGTTGCCCATTACCGCCGCCAAACATTGGATGATCGGGGGTTGGATGCATTCCACCCATGGGGCCCATGCCACCAAACCCCGGCCGAGGCACACCGCCCTCCCCAAAGAACGGACCTCGGAGGGGAGGATTTGGACCAAGTCCTGGTGGATTCAAATCATCAGCGCCAATACTTAGAGGATTGTGCCCAGGCGGATAATATAGATGCCGCGGAGGCTGCAGGATTTCATATTCATCTTCAAACCCTGGCGGCACTTCTCCAGCTGGTATTGGAGGGGGATGAAATGGTCGTGGTGGGTTAAATCCCATCCGCAGGGGGTCATTGAATTCCGGTCGGTCTGGTTCCTGAAGCCTCTGCGGTGGTCTCTGGTTTTGTGAAGCAGAACTAGAAGCCGCGCTGGAAACTTCCTCCTGATATCCGGGCTTGTTCAGACCCGGCATGAGTTTCTGGATGATGTTGATCTTCACCAGACTCGCTAAATCTGCAACACGGCTTTGTGATATAAACGCATCCTTGAGTTTCTTCCTGGAGCCTCCATTTTCTTCATCTCCTTCAACTTCGTTGGGGACATATGGGAAAAAGGACTCGGAGACGAAGTCCTTCGTGACGATATCAAAGCTCGTAGTTTTCTCATCTCCTATGCCAAGTCCGAATACAACAACTTTATTTCCTAGCCGATTAATTTTGATTAAATACTCTAGCGAGGACTGTGAATGAGCATAGCGAAAGGAGTAGGAGCTTCCAGAGTTCCACTTTGGTTGTAGGGCTTTCAGGTTGGATGCATCGATGGGCGTATCTACCTAATGTTAGCAACCTCAGAATCGCCAAATGAGAATACTATGCGAGATGGAAGGAAGCTACCTAGCCTATCATCATCGTCTAAGCCGATAAGGCGGAAACCAACTGTTAACATGCAGGCATGGACAAAGAGTGCGATTGCGTCATATGGGTTTCTCAGCGTTTGAGGCCTGGCCGACGACGGTTCTGAAGTCGGGGTCCATAGACTGCCCTCGATCAGAGTTAGAAGGGTTGCAGGACTGAGCGGATTGTCCGCCATAGATGCTCGTTCTTGAGATTATGAATGAATAATTGCTGGCGAGTTGAAGTGATAGATCTAGAGAGTGTGGATTGTGGGGGGGTATTCCAGGGAAGGGCTCTATAGATGACGCAGCACTCGCCACCACACTCGCCACCGAGCTATCGTTTCGCACTTGTGGCTTTGCAGCTACCAAGTAGGTACCCCGTGAAAGCTCCGTAAGAAAAAGAAATATACTGATGCACTGTACTTGATTCAAGAAATATCAATGACCATGACAGTTATATGAACAAAAAGTATTATATATAATCTACGTAGCAATGACCGAGAGCGCGTTGTTGTACATGGAAATGGTTTAAGGATACAGCGCGGCAGAAAAATGGTAGCGCAAAAAAGTGGTAGCCCAAACACCCACCCAGTAAGATAACCGAACAAACGCCAAATAGTAATCAGGAGAACCCGTAAATAAGCAGATATCGGGAAGTAACATCCGTCCAGCTAATCAATCATAATGCCGTAAAGTTTCATGCCACCCCAAGCTCCCCAGCCAGAAGCTCTGCAACCATGCGATATCTAATGGTTGGCATGTCGGCTTGAGTAAATGAAAGCTCCCTTCCACGTGCGAGAACTTCCGCATGCTTACAGGTAAACACGCCGCAATCATGCATATTGCTTTGCGCCGGGCAATCCTATCGTGAAACGTTAACTCGATCCGCATGCATATATAAAATGGGTCCAACCTTCACAAAAAATTCTGTCCATTCTTCCCACCATTGATCCCAAGGTTTGTCGAGTTTGGCTTTGCCCTTGGTCTCGTTGGCCAAGTATTCCCGCATTGCCTGTATTGGTCAGTCACAGAAAGGTAATGCTCTCATAGCAGGAGGTACCTACTCGAAAAAATATTTCACTACGGTAGGCCGCGCCACCCTTCATGGAGTCATAAAACTCTAGCCGCTTTTCCTTTGGCCTGACCACACCGAGAGTCCAGTGATTTCCGTTGAAGTTTGCGGGAATGAACAGAAAGTCCAAACGCAAGAGATTATCGCCTCCGACTTTGGATCTTCTCGTTAGACCTTCGACTTTTTTTGGACCATGCCTCAACAATTGGCTCCAGAAGAATGCACCAAAAGCATGTGATTTTTTTGGTTCTTTTCCGTTATTATATTTCTCGGCAACCATGTGCAGATATAAATCGATGATTGAATCATTGAGCCACAACTTATGATCGTCATCAATGACAGGATGATTTGTTGGTGGGTAGGGGTTCAGCCTCCACATGTCTTCGGAGTATAACTGGACCCTTGCTTTAGAGTTTTCGATCAGAATCTTGCCCCTTTCCCTGTCCATAATCACCTGGCGTACTTTGATCAATGTAGCCTCGCTGAGAGGCTTGACGATAGGTTCTTTTCTCTGTTCATTGACCGTGTTAGCCTCCGTCCATAACTTCAATTAGGCAGTCAATGCTTCACGCACCTGCTCCTTCAGCCGTTGAATTTCTTCTTCCCGCCTTGCTCGCTCTTGTGAAATCTGCTCAAAGGTTTTAAACCTCTCGTGTCTACCACCTGTGAGCGTTGCCAAATAGGCGTCTAGTCTCGGATCATCCCGAACCGCACTCTTTTGTGCTTCTTCAAACTAAAATGACCATCAGTGTGGCTCTATACCGGGCCTAAAATTGTCATACCTGCGCCGTCCGAGATGGACGTTGCCTCCGTGATCGTCGTAGCTCATCACCCCGTGCACGCGAAGACGTCAATGGAGAGCCGGTGAACTGGGAAATCCTGACCCTACTTGCTCTCCTTGCTTGTTCTTTGAAAGCTTCTGTGGGGCGATGTCTGTTGATATGCTTCCATTTTGGGACTGCATCACGTCTCGCAACGGTGTCTGCAAGAAGCCAAAAAACATCTTTCTTCCTTTGAGCATCATTTGTTGTTTTCTTGGGGGTTCCCGCAGCCTTTGTCACCAGTAGGGGTGGGGCGGCTTTCGGCGCGGATGCTGTCACTACGGGCCCAGCCTCGCTTCCTGGTTCCGAGGTGGGCTCCGGTGTTGTTTCTGGGGTGGGTTCTTGTGTAGGCTCTGGTGATGATTCCAACCCTGTCTCTATGACACTGTCTTCAACAGATGCCGGCGAGGCTTTAACTGTAAAAAAATCAGTGCATTGATTCGTTTATATGAACAAGTATGGGTGCAAACAAACATTGATTCCAGAGTTCTCCAGTGAAGGCAGTAATTTTGCCGATCACGAAACTGAACGGCTGCACTATGAATGACATGTCAGAGGCCGTACGGCTTGCTCGCGATGGCGGATGCAGTGGTGATTCGAAAGATTGTGAGGATTTGGGTGATTGCGGCGAATATCGAGGATCGAATCGGTCGAATCGGTCGAATCGTTGGTACTTGTTTGCGAGGATTCTGCCAGACAGATCCAGATATGGAGGGTCTTCTTCGAACTTCCTCTTCAAACTTTGTGAAAACGTAGGCGTGGATGGGATGCTAGACACCGGAGTCGGGATGCTGTTATCGTTCTCGGGATCCCGGGTTCGGAGTTCAGTCGTGACGTATATCTGGGGACCTCCCATAGTACGCGCCTATCCCAATCTGCCTATTAGAATGACAGAGAAAACCAAGAGTCAGGCTGAATGATTGATGTTGTTTTGTACCCCAGTGGCTCGATGTGCACTCTGTACATATCATGGAGCATGGATACTGTACAATAATCTCAGAGCACTACCATCAAGGGATAGCTCTCTCGACCTGAATGTGGAGGCTGAAGGGCGAGTGCCCAACCAATAATGGCTTTTTGTTTCTGCACTGCTGCTGTAAATGAGAAGGCAGTAGCAGCGGCGGCGGGCGATGACTGTGGGTTATCAGGGCTCAGATTGGAAATATCTTGAATATCTTGAATATCTTGAATATCGTTAACGATGGGGAAGCATCGCTTTGTTGCTAACGAGGCTTGGCATTTAATGACTCAGCAAAGTCTTACAGGCATGTGCATATGTGCATATGCGCATACAAGATCCCGTGCTTGTACCGGTACCCTCAAGCTCAGTTTTAGTCCTAGCTAGATATGTATGTAGCAGGAACATAAGGAGAGTTTGGAGTCCGAAGGGCCGGGCATGAGCGGGTGGGAAATTATACAGTGCATACTTGTGATGTACTCTGGGGGGGAAGTTCTTTAACACACACGCCCTGCATAAAATTCAACCGATATGTACAGTTATATCTGCGAGATATAACAGTAGTGTGATCGATGCATAAAAAGGTGTGACAACTGAGAACACTGGGTACAGAACATGGAGATAATTCAATCCGTACCATACCACCACATACCCAGATTGATTAGTTTTAGCGGGGGGATATATACTTCCTTAGACTACAGATTTAATATTTCCGGCAATGCTGGAGGAATATAGAATTAGTCCGGCTGCATACCGAATACTTCTAGCTCCGTGCAAACAGGGGTTCTACTCTGCCTATGTTTATATTAAATAAGCAACATACATGTATACTGTATGTACATACGTACAGAGTATATACATTGAATAATAAAGATCAGAATCTTAGTAGAAAGCCGCCTGTTTTCCCTCCCACTTACTTCTGGGTGCTAACCTTCTCTCAGTCGTTGCGCTCGCCATACCTGGAAGCGGCTTTGCTCTTTTTTTTGCATCTCGGAAGTATGCATACACATATACCTAACGTGCATAAGTCGCATAAGTATAAAGCAGCATTTCCCTATCTACTATTTTCATGTCGTGCTCAGAAGGAATGGAGAGCCATAGCAGATACTATACTTTCCTGAAGAATGGGATCGAAGTTAATATTCCTTGGACACCCATGAACACCTGCCCTCGTTGGTATAACAATTGAACAGGTATCCAGAATTTATTTATTGTGCATGTTTCATGATATACTGTAGGTATTCCTATCGTTAGATATGTTACTTACCCTGTACTCGCCAAGACCTAACCACCCACCGACTAGTGTGAATCATAAACATAACCCGCTTGTAAATTGTCGACCCCAAACCCCCACCAACCAAAATCCCCAGCTTCATGTCCTCAGCCCTTCGACGGTGCCCACTCCTCTGTATTCAATTGGTTACTTCTGGCGGTACCCACTACCGACCAATTCTCTCTACATTTATATATCCCCCCTACCACCACCTCACTCAACTACCTATCACTCTCAAATTCTTTTCCTCCATGTCGACGTCCACAGCAACCCCCCCAGCGGTGACGGAGGGGCGCACGTACGAGGTCCGTCTGCTTGCCATGCAATCTGCCCCACACTCCAATTCCCCCCGCCTACAGTCACTAACGTACCCAGGACGCCATTAACGCTCTCAACACCCTTCAGTCCAATGCCTCCATCCTCGCCGCCATCCGCGCCTCCGGGCGCAAACTCAATGAACTTTCCCTCGTCGAAATGCGCAGCTACCTCTCCCGAATCGGCTACTGCACGTCAGACCTCAATCCTCTCAACCTCATCCACATCTCCGGCACCAAAGGCAAAGGATCCACCTGTGCATTCATCTCCTCTATCCTCACCTCCCACGCCCACCTCCTCCCTGCCAATAGGCAGAAGGTAGGGTTATACACCTCGCCGCACCTGCGCAGCGTACGCGAGCGAATACGCATCAACAACGAGCCCATTTCTCGAGATCTCTTCGCTAGGTACTTCTGGGATGTTTGGGATAGGCTAGGACATGCGGCGGAGGAGAGGGGCACGGAGGATGTAGGGGGTGTGGTTAGGCCGATGTATTTCAGGTTCTTGACGCTGATGGCATTTCATGTGTTTGTCAGTGAAGGGGTCGGTGCAGTGGTGCTTGAGGTGGGGATTGGGGGGGAATTTGACTCGACGAATATAGTCGAGCAGCCGGTTTGTACGGGGGTCGCGAGGTTGGGCATTGATCATGTTGCTGTGCTGGGGGATACGCTGGGGGAGATTTCCTGGCATAAAGCTGGGATATTTAAATCTGGGAGTGCAGCGTTTAGTGCTACGCAGCCTGATGGGGCGATTGGTGTATTGGAGAGTAGAGCGAAGGAGAGAGACGTACTGGGGGGGGAGGTGAGGTGGGTGAAGGAGGAGGAGGTGTTATCTCCAGATACAAAGTTGGGGTTGCAAGGGGGGTTTCAGCGAGGGAATGCGGCGCTTGCGGTGGCGGTTGCGAGTGAGGCGTTAAGGGTAATTACGGCGGGAAAGGTTGATTATGCGAGAACGCATCTTGGGAAAGGGGGATTGCCGGAGCTGGTGAGTAAGGGGCTGAGGGAGACGGTGTGGCCAGGGAGGTGTCAGGTTTTGGAGGATGGGAAGTTGGGGGGTGGGAGGCTGGTGTGGTGTCTTGATGGGGCGCATACGGTGGATTCCTTGGAGGTCGCGGGAAGGTGGTTTGCAGAGAGGGAAGGGGAGATATCATCACAACAAGCAAAAGGTGATAATGGGGAAAGTGGGAGAAATCGAATCAGGATCCTTCTCTTCAATCAACAAACCCGCAATGCAACCGACCTGCTTAAAACTCTACATTGGACGCTAACAGCAACATTGGTATCAAACCATCCGTTCTTTACACATGTCATTTTTACAACGAACGTCACTCGCCGAACGGGATATTCTGCCGACCTTGTCTCGAACGGAACCTCGACTAGTGATGTGGATAATCTCACAGTGCAGAGGGCGTTGGAGCAGGAGTGGGGAGTGCTGGATTCTGGGATGGAAGGGGCGAAGAGGTGGGTTTGTGCGAGTATTGAGGAGGCGGTGGAGAAGATTAGGAGCGTTGTTGGGAAGGAGGGAGTGGAGGGAGTGGTGCTGTGTACGGGTAGCTTGCATCTAGTGGGCGGGGTGCTGGAGGTGCTGGATGAGAATGGGGTGGGGCAGTAGGAATGTGGGTTTTTTTTTGCTTGATATTCTAAGCTGAATGTTTTTTAATAAGAGGGCATTGAGGATATGAGCTTGGAGTTTATAGAGGGGGATTCTGAGGCTGGGCAGTAGCTGGGAGACATACCTATTCTATATAGATCTAGATCAGGCTGCTGGAGCTTTCTAAAAGTTGATTGCAATGTACTGCTACTGGGCAGAAGGTTCAGGGTATGGGTCTCGCTGGACAAGAAAAATACAAGTCATTGCAAGTCTTGGCATCCCCACTGCCCCGCCCGTTAGCCCCACTACAGATCTATCTCCACAACAATTGCGCGCCGGGCCACAGCCAACAGTCCAGGCCCCTCAGCCCCTCAGCCCCTCATCGCGACATCTCCCTGTGCATCGAACCCCTATACCATCAAACACACCGCTCGGCCTCCCACCATGCCACCCGAATCAGACCTCCCGGTCCCCATTTCAAAACTCACCGCCTCCTCCCTCACCGCCTACAGCTCCAACCCCCCACTCACCTCCTCCAATGGCTCCACCGCCCCCTCTTCCGTCCCACCCGAATTCCTTCTCCCCTCCGGCTACCCCGACTACCTCCGGCTCATCCTCACCTCACGGGTCTACGATATCATCACCGAAACCCCAGTCAGCCCCGCGCTCAACCTCTCCTCTCGACTCGGGTGCAAAGTCCTGCTCAAACGCGAAGACCTACAGCCCGTGTTCTCATTCAAGCTGCGTGGGGCGTACAACAAAATGGCGCATCTATCTGAGGAGGAGCGGTGGAAGGGGGTGATTGCGTGCTCTGCGGGGAACCATGCGCAAGGCGTAGCATTCAGCGCGAAGCACTTGAGGATCCCAGCGACGATCATCATGCCCCTTGGGACGCCGGAGATTAAGCATAGGAATGTCGCGCGGCTGGGGGGAAATGTGGTCCTGTTTGGCCAGGACTTTGATGAGGCGAAGGAGGAGTGTAAGCGCCGTGAGGTGAAACATGGGTTGTCGAATATTAGCCCCTTTGATGATCCATATGTGATTGCGGGCCAGGGGACTATCGCGATGGAGATTCTCAGACAGTGTAACCTCCAGGATCTAACGGCGGTGTTTTGCTGTATTGGCGGTGGGGGACTGATTGCGGGGATTGGGGTGTATATTAAACGCATTGCCCCGCATGTCAAGGTCATTGGGGTGGAGACTTACGACGCAAATGCCATGGCGCAGAGTTTGGAGAAGAAAGAACGAATCACGCTGAAAGAGGTTGGGCTCTTTGCCGACGGTGCAGCAGTAAAGATTGTCGGTGAAGAGACATACCGGCTTTGCACAGAGTGCGTTGACGAAGTTGTGCAAGTCACAACTGACGAGATCTGCGCCGCAATCAAGGACGTCTTCCTCGATACCAGATCCATCGTCGAGCCCGCTGGCGCACTCGCCCTCGCCGGGCTAAAAAAATACGTCGTCAACAACCCTCCGCACACACCACACACCACCACACCCACCCGTCGCCAACCTAGCTACTGCGCCGTCCTCAGCGGTGCAAACATGGATTTTGACAGGCTCCGGTTCATCGCCGAGCGTGCGCGTCTCGGTGAAGGAAACGAAGTCCTCCTCAGCGTCAACATCCCCGAGCGCCCTGGGACCTTCTACACTCTCATTCAACAAATTCTGCCGCGGTCCATCACTGAATTCTCATACCGCTACTCTGCATCCACCCCATCCCGCGCAAACATCTACATGTCCATCACCGTGACGAGCCGCACCCTCGAAGTACCACAACTAATCTCCGCGCTCGCAGCCCTCGACATGCAAGCAACTGATATCTCCGATAACGAGTTTGCAAAGTCTCACGCACGATACCTAGTTGGTGGAAGGAGTAAAGTTCCCAACGAGAGGCTCTACAGGTTTGAGTTTCCAGAGAGACCGGGCGCGCTGGCAAAGTTTCTGGGGGGACTGAGACCCGAGGGGTTTAATATTAGTATGTTCCATTATAGGAATATGGGGGGTGATTTGGGAAAGATTTTGGCGGGGATTCAGGTTCCCGGGGGGGAGAGAGAGGGCCTAGAGAGGTTCCTGAAGGAGTTGAAGTATACGTGGGTGGATGAGACAGAGAATCCGGTCTATCTGCAGTTTATGAGGTAGTGTGGGGGGTTGGGGTGGTATGTTCCCTTTTTAAAGCATATCGGTTTTTTTATTCTGTATACTATAGATTTTCTTATTCCTTTTTTTTTTTTTTTTTTTTTTTTTTACTTATTACTCCTAATGGCTTCTAGCTTCTACACTACATTTGGTTATCGCATTCCTTCGGTTTTTTTTTTTTTTTTTTGGATTTGTTGCTGGGATTGTTAGTTCATGTTGCAAGTTAGATTCTCCGACTCAAAATCTTCCCATAGATAAAATTATAGAGTTAACCATGTCTCTTGGTAGACAAAAGGAGAATACGGTAAATAAACCGAGCACCCACCATAGCTCTATACGGGGCCAGGGAGTGACTGAGGATATAGTAACTTGAAACTTGGAATTGTGTATGGGTGTGGGAAAATGGGGAGTTTGGCAGGGTTTAAATATAATAACTTTTTTTTTACCCTGAACTTATCACTTGCAACCCCCCCCCTGTGTGTGTTGGGGGCGGGGTGGGGGGAGGGGGCGCGGTAATCAATCACAGCACATCAACAAGTAAAAAACTTGCATGGAGGGTTGATATTGGTTTATTGATTAGAGACTAACCTACTGTCAGTATACTGTAAATATATAAATAAACTTTTTAGGTTGTTATTACCTTGCAATTTGAAATTTTTCATACTTCATAAGAAAGGGGACTATTCAAGCGCACCCCCTCCCCTGTCTCTCACGGGGAATAAAAAACAACCCATACATACAAACAAACAAACATATATATACAGACAAACCCACCGTTCTTCCACACCTAAAGACTACAACTTCGCCTTCTCGCCCCCCAGCCACGCAAAAACCAGCTCTTTGTCCTCTCCACTCTCAATCTCCACATCCAGCAGCGCCGGCCCTCTCCCTCCTGCCACCCCCTCCTCACTCACCTCCCACGCCCTCCTCACCCCTCTGACCAACTCCCCCTCCACGCCCCCGTCCGCACTACTTCCATCCCCCCTCCCCCGCACCCTCACCCCCTTTGCGCCCAGGCCCTCCGCCATCGCAGCATAGTCCGTGTGATAGCTCAGCGCCGTTGTCGGGAGCGCCAACTCCGCCCTGCGTGGGTCCTCTTCCCACTTTGGTAGATGCGTTTCCGTAGGACTATTACTACTGCCAGTACCGTATTCAATTCCTCTGTAGACACCGCCGTTGTTGACCACAACGACGATTATATCCATCCTGTACCTAGCCATCGTCTCAATCTCCATTGCAGAAAAGCCAAATGCACTGTCTCCTTCTATGGAGATTATTTTTTTCCTCTTTGGCGCGCCCAGGAGCGGTGTCTCCTCTACCCCCTTAGACAGGGGGAGGTTATACGCGCACCAAGCGGCAATGGCGTATCCAAGCCCTACGCCCATGGTTGCGTCGGTGCCTGCGTCGAGACGTTGCCGGGGAAGAGAGGAGGGGAAGATGGTCCGGGAGATGTCCATTGTGTTGGCGCCTTCGGAGATGATCACGCAGTTGTCTGCCCAGTGCGTACCCTCCCCAACATTATCATTATCACCAATCGATAGGTCCGCAAAGGCTTTTTGTAGGAGGTGGAACATTCGGTGGTATGTTAGCTTCTTCCCCGCTGGGGTGGGGGTGGTCAGTTTGGGAGCTAGCTTTGCGATGCTGCGGGAGCTAGCGAGACATAGGTCGTTGATCCACGGGTTTGTGGCTTGCGGAGGGGGAGTCCACCCCGCGAGGTCAAGCTCCTCGATGAGCTGCACCAACACTGCTCCGCAGTCTCCCACGATACTCATGTCCTCGCCCAGCGCAGAGGGGGAGACGCCAGGGATTGATAGATTCCTCCCGAGCTCCTCCGCGGATATATCGATTTTAGCGACGGTGACCCCCGGGGCCAATTTCGGCGGTGCGCCAAAATGCAGTATCCAATTCAGCCTTGCACCCAGAAGAACCACCAAGTCTGCCTTCCGGAGGGCGAGCGAGCGAGAGGTGGATGTATCGAGGGGGTGGTTGGGAGGCAGGAGACCCTTGCCCATGGGGGTAGGAAGAAAGGGGATTTGTGTCCGAGAGATAAAGTGGTTCAGGACATCCTCGCAGCGAGAGTATGCCGCGCCCTTTCCGACGACGATGAGCGGGCGCTGAGAGGTGTGCATGAGTAGGTGTGCGAGCGCGCGGACTCGCTCTCGCGACCCTGAAGGCTGGGGGGGGGAGGGGACGGGGTGCACTGCGAGGGCGCCATTTTCGTGCAGGAGGGGGTGCAGTTCTGTGGAGGTGAGGGCGTGGGTGACATAGTCTCCGTTAATCTCGACTGCCGCTGCGCCGGGGCGGCCCCAGAATGCGGATCTGTACGCCTCGCGGATCACCTGCGGGAGGTGGGCTGGCGTCGGTGCCCGCAGCGCGAGCTTTGTATGCGGTGCGAGGAACGCCGTCGCAGAGAGTGTCTGGAAGGACCCCCGTGTGGGGAGGTGTGTGCTCGGCGCTGAGCCGGAGAGAAGGAGGAGCGGGAAGTGGTTTTGCTGCGCTCCGTGCACGCCGGCGAGGGCGTGGACCACCCCGGGGCCGCCGACGACGAGGAGCACCCCAGGGCGCCCGGTGAGGTACCCGTATGCGGAGGCGGCGTAGGACGCGGCTTGTTCGTTGCGGAAGCCGACGAATCGGATTCCAGCGGCGACGAGCGCTTCGGCGACCTCGATGATGGGGATGCCGACGATGCCGAAGACGATAGGGATCTGCAGCGAGAGGAGGGTCTGCGCGATGAGCTGGGCGCCGGTGAAGGGGGGCATTGTGGCCGCAGAGTTGGGGGGGGGCTTAGTTGGATTCGATTGATGGATGGACAATCGGGGGGGCATGAGCATATGTTACATATGTATGCATACACCCACGGTGCCAGGCCCGGGCCGCCACGGATGACGACAGTTCCAGCGCACTCGGGAAATCAATACCGAGATTCTTGTTGATTTTCTTGTTAAGTTAAGTTACCATGGCAACCCGATAACTTCCGATGTTACCATGGTACCGGTACATAACGACTTGTTAGTACTGTAAATAAAAATATCGGCACGTTGAAGTATAATTATACCAAATAACTATGTAGTCTACCAAATAACTACCCCTCTTGCATTCACTCTCACTCAACGTAGAGCTATCCAAACAGCTCATTGCTTTAGATATGGCTTCTCAAGACCGAAACACTCCTTATAATGCAGAGTGCGTATTGCCTGCCGAAGTTGAATATGCTCTAGGTCGTGCTCAACTGCCACCTATTCTAAGCCCATCTTTACAGTAGGCCGCGGAACACTTTATATAAGCAGTGGTAGCAGTGCGATAGCTATGTTCTGTATCTCATTTGCAGTTGCTATCGCTGGAGTTGCTTGCTGCAGCTGCAGATTTCGCTGTCATGGCTGGTATCTACCACTTAACATAAAAGTGTGCGAAACCTCTTCTTTGTGTTTTGGGGCTAATGTTAAGTCTATTTCTGCTTACTAACAATAGACATAACATTAACAAGAAAGCTTGCAAAATCCCTCTATTCCATGATGAAAATGTGATATATATAAAAAAAGATAAAAAGAAACAAGAAAACCCATATGTATAGGTAGGTAAGTAGGAGGTTGTGTGGCTCAATTGGTAGAGCATCATGCTAAAAACGTGAAGGTTGTGAGTTCGAGTCTCACCGTGACCACAATTTCTTTTACTTTACTAATTCAAAGAGATGCAAAAGTTATTACCTGCATGTCCGTAGTCCTTATCACATCGACACTATTCATTCCATGATGAAAACTCCCTTGTGTTGTGCGATTTTTGTCCGGCTGTGATAAATATAAAAAAAGATGGAAAGAAACAAGAAAACCCATAAGTACAGGTACGAGGTCGTGTGGGTCAATCGGTAGAGCATCATGCTAAAAACGTGAAGGTTGTGAGTTCGAGTCTCACTATGACCACAATTTCTTTTGTTTTGCTGATTCAAAGAGACGCAAAAGTTTATTACCTGCATGTTCGTAGTCCTTGTCACATCGACACTATTCATTCCATGATGATGTGTTGTGCAATTTTTGTCCACCTGTGATAAATATAAAAAAAGATAAAAAGAAACAAGAAAACTCATATGTATAGGTAGGTACGAGGTCGTGTGGCTCAATCGGTAGAGCATCATGCTAAAAACGTGAAGGTTGTGAGTTCGAGTCTCACCGTGACCACAATTTCTTTTGTTTTACTAATTCAAAGAGATGCAAAAGTTATTACCTGCATGTCCGTAGTCCTTATCACATCGACACTATTCATTCCATGATGAAAACTCCCTTGTGTTGTGCGATTTTTGTCCACCTGTGATAAATATAAAAAAAGAATGAAAGAAGCAAGAAAACCCATAAGTACAGGTACGAGGTCGTGTGGCTCAATCGGTAGAGCATCATGCTAAAAACGTGAAGGTTGTGAGTTCGAGTCTCACCATGACCACCACAATTTCTTTTGTTTTTCTGACTCAAGAGACGCAAGTTTTAACAGATGCAAGAGCTATGGCAAGGCAAGGCTTGCCTGGGCACTATTGGACTGCAGAAGATTTTCAGAGTACGATTTGGAGTGATGAATGCTCAATTGAGAAGTCGGCTCAAGCACGGCAAATTTGGGTATTACGAACACCAAAAGAAAAGTGGGATAAAGACTGTATTCATGCAGTTAAGAAGGGACAAGGAACATCTCTGATGGTCTGGGACTATTTCTGGGGGAAGACTCGTGGGACATTTGTTCCTCTGGTTGTTCATTCAATTAACTCACTTGTCTATCGCCGCCTCCTCAAGATGCTCCTCCTCCCAGTCATTGACCACGTAAACTGCACCATTGGCAATGCCAAGTTCCAGCAAGACAATGCTCCAGTACATACTGCAAAGATTATCACTCTTTTCCTCAAGTGACATAGCATTATTGATGAGAAACACCCTTCCTAAATTCTAGACCAGACCTCAACCCTATAGAGCATGTTTGGGTTCACCTGAAAAGGTACCTGCATAAAAAGTACTCTAACATCTCCAATACTCCTGGAGGGCCAGATGCAGTACGTGCTAGGCTTGCTGAGTCTGTATTTGAGTCGTTGTGGAGGAGAATGCCTGGCGGCTAAGGGCTGGTACTAGCCACACCTCTAACTTTCACCTCATTTGCAATTTTCCTTTAATTGTCCTGGCATCTTGGATTTTACTTCTTTACTACCTGTATTTATCTCATATTCCATTTCAGAACTTAGCGACATCTGGTTGTTGTGTTATTCATGAAAATTGAAGGTATCGAGGTATTGTGGTAATTCACCAAGACTTTTGCCCACAGGTTGTACTCGCAATCTTTTCTTCAATGTATTCGCAATCACCTTGTTTATGGCTTAGAACATTCACCGCAAGCGGTTTTCATGTTGTTATCTCCATTCGAATATCTCGTTCATCTTGCTCTCTGCCACGATAAGCCTCTGCTTCACATAGTTCAGCTCACCTTTCCACCTTGTTCTATCTAACCTGGGCACCTCAGGACAGCCACACAGGGGGTACGGCTGTCAGCAGAAGATATGAAGTGCATCGATATATAAACGGTCACTGGCGAAAAGGAACTTGAGGAAAAAGTCACCTCTGGAATCTTCGTGATGGCAGGAAAATCACCAGTTGGATAGTCAGCCAGGAAGCAGGACATCACGACCCTGTCGTTCACTGAGGTGGAGTATAACGCACTAGGATTGGGAGTTCAGGATGCGCTATGGATCGGAAAACTCCTTGGGTTTCTCGGAATATCGCTCAGAATCCGAGTTTGGACCGACAGGAGAGGAGGAGCGGCTTACCGTATAACCGTGACTTCTATAAACGAACAAAGCACATAGAAAGGAGACATCATTTTGTGCGGGAATGTGTGGATGAAGCACTTCTAACAGTGCACTGGGTGCCGGGGGGAGGAGAATCCAGCGGATATGCTAACGAAGTGTCTTACAGGGCAACGGCTTAGGTACCCTACTTGTCGAGGAAGGCTGGGTTAACGAGCGATGCGCCGACAGATCAAGGGGGGGCTGTTGAAAAAAATAATCACTGCCGGCTGAAGCGTTCATTGTTGTGCTGGCAGGGACTGTGACATGCACGGGTTCTTCACAAATGCGACGGAATTGCGAGGGGTCTTTGGAAGGTGGTGACTGGATTTATTTGCAGACATTCTGGAATATATAAGGACCATTCTTTTGTTCAGTTCTTTGCCAAACGAGTGGAATTTTGATACTAGACAGACTGTACGGTTAGCAATATATCTCTTTACCACGATCCGAGCCTCGTGTGAATTTTTCACTTATTGCCTGGATGGAGGAGAATCAGGTGTTACTCTGAGGCAAGCAGATTGTATGGCACTAGGAGGTAAAGGAACAGGTATTTGCTAATGAGGAGCACATTACGGTGAAAAGAATCTCGGAATAAAATGAGCAATATGAAGAAAGCTTGGAAAGATGTGAAAGCAATGTAAACTCGTTCAGGATGGGGAATCATGTCAGAGGGAATGAGCAGTCTATCAATGAGATATTGGAGCAGAGATGCCGGCGTTTGGAGGAGATATGGGTATCACGCCCGAATATATCTGTTATTCTTCATACCGAATCTATAGAACCCTAAATACCCCTCGGAGCTATCGTCTCAAATACCTTCAGAGTCAGCATCACAAATACCTTCTGAGCCAGCACCTCAAATATCCGAGCCAACATCCCTCCGAGCCCAGCATCACAAATAAACACACCAGCTCGACGTTCTACTCCTGCTCCCCATTCCATACTAAAGCGTTCAGAGAAACGTAATCTCGGTGCAGTTCTAAAGCGCTCTCTCGAGGATAAGCAAGCTGCACAACAAGAGCTCGGCTTGATGTCACGGCTCACCGATTATAGGCTCAATAGGAAGCCTGGAAAGCATGGGCGCTTAGGGATAATATTGGAACCTCGCGGGGACTTTCTATAAAGGATCCCCAATGCTACCCTCTTGTATTCCCTCCTCACACGTAACGTCCTGAATACATACGTTTCTCCTTGTCATAATCCTTGTCATAGTCCACGGCGCTCCCTGGATATACTTAACCTCCACCGAGCGCAACCCACGTCCACGCTCATGATCACGCCTGTCATGTCCCTTGTAACCCCTCCCAGCAGAAAGTCGGCCAGCTGCTCATGTGTGTCTGAGACCCCTGCCAGCTGAACGTTGAAAATTTCCCTGTCCGGTTGGTATCATCACTAGTCACTGCCTCAATGGGCAGAAAACTAGTCCCAATTTGGCAGTCATTACTCCAATAAGCGTTGTTATTTTGCTACCCCTTTGGTTTCTGTGGTGCTTTATGTTGGAATGAGATAATCTTGCAACATGCTTATATTTGCTCAGGGGAATAGTTAGCTCGGTTGGTAAAATGCAATTAGGGATATTGGTGGCCAGATAGATGGGCCGAGGATCACGCAGACAGACGGGTCAATGATAAATAACGCCCGGGCTCTGGAGAATGTGTAAAGTATATACAGTGCATAGACAAAAAATCTGTGACCCCCACCCCCCCCCCCTCCTCCCTCTGCATAACATGCAGCGCCAGCCTGCAGCTAAGTATGAGAGATAGAGAGGTGGGGTAAGACAACGATCTGCGGCACATTGAGCGGAGTATTACTTGAGCTCGGGATTGTGAGGTTTACGACTTCAACTACTTAGGAACAACACAATGTCTGCACAAACAAGTGCAAAGCAAAAAATGATACCACTGGTCGGAAGGTAAAGGGGCGAAATTATAAATATTTAAGTGTGCGTTTAATAAAGAGCAATGGCCATGATGAAGGTGTATCGAAAAAAAGCGATTTGGGGAGGAGTGAGTCGACAATTCTGAAGACTTTTCAAGCGGGTAGGCTCAAGGTGAATCTAAGAACTGGGACTCTGATATAAGTACAAGTATGTGGACATTGGGTAAAATTCCAGATAATGCTCCACGCAGTCAGTGCTCGACGCCCTAAAATAATAGAAGTAACGGGAGGTAAAGATTATCGAGATCATTAAAGGAGATCGACTCATTATAAAAGCCCGCTCTACGCAAAATGAAAAACAAAAGCATACAAAACTAAAAAATATACTTAGAAACTTAATAGAAAGGGGAGATAGAAACGAATAAAGACACCGGCTAATGCAGAAAGCTGGCAAGTGTAGCTATAGGCAGGCTCTACGGCCTCCATCAACCATCATTGCTCTATACAGTATATCTTATCCAGAGGGCCTCTTTCTACCCAGCTCTCATTCTGCCAGTTTGACTTTGAAATTGGCGATTCAAATCAGAGATTCCTCAGTCTGAATCCCGCGCCTGCTCGGAGCTCTCTCAAGCATAATCACGCAGCATGAATGGGTGGCGAATGGGACCAGCAGAGCTGGGTTTTCAACCAGTCAGCAATTCCAACGGATAAATATATGTCAACTGCAAATACGCTTTATACAATATAAAGTGTATTGCAAAACCTCTCACTTGACGTTTCACTTGACAGCTATAAAAGGCGCAAGGCAAGCGGCAGGCTTTGTGGGACTTCACCGCCTACGAGACATTCAAAATGTCTGCCTGCCAAGGCACTTCTGCTCGGTGCCTTATGCTCCCTGGTGGCAATGTATCGCTGTTCTGGTAAAACAACTGGCATCAAAAACACGGGTGTGACCAGCCGCAGCAAAAACATTCCGAGCTCTTGTACAACACTCACATGCTTTTTTGACACGCAGCTATGTAAACTACATACAATATCCCGGCGAAAGTATTTGCCAGGAGTCGCAAATACTTTCGCCGGGGTACTGTATGAACATCACCGCCTAAACCGCCTCACTACTCAACATTCAGAGTAGACCGATTGGATCCCTTGGGTGAGGTTTCGGGGAAGTGTTAGTATATATGAGGTGTTAGGCAAGCCTAGTTTCCAGTGATCATTCTACTGCCTAGCAGTACTGTATGCCTCTCTGGCCTGGCCTGTAGACGTTTGAAGATGTCTTAAATGCTTTTTAGATTGGTGGAGCTATACAGAAAGGTGGTGAATAACGTGAATTACCCCAAAGATGGAGTGAAGCGGCGCTGTTTTGCCTGACTTCTTAGGCGAGCTTATTGGGTAAGTAAAAATTCGCTGTTGTGAAGGGGTGTGCTCGGGGGTGGGGGGGCAGAGACCGGCCCTGTTGTTGGATAATCTACCAGCGCTCTGGGGATGCGTCTCTCATCATTAGGTTAGATTAACTTGAATACGAATGTGTAGCATGCCCTCCATTTCTTTAGGCAATTCATTACTCATATTCAGCATGACGGCACACTGCGAGGCGTGTTCTGCGGGGAGGTAATCTGATACACGGCGTCTAGTCTGGGTGCCAACCAGACTACACAGCGTCCGCTTTCATGTTGTTTATCCACCATCCGGCGGATAGCATGAAGATTTTTCAGATCAAAACTACAAGATTCCAAATAAGATATTTGTCCACGGAGCGTCTGTAGGGGCGGTGGTAGTAGGTTGGTGAAAGGAAGCGTATGCCAACCCCATTATCCCCATGGTGAAACTGAAATTCAGGGTAGTGTCCGCAGCCAATGGGTAAGGATGCACCTCCCCTAACCTCATATAAAGATATTTCGCAACTTTTACGCGCAGGCAATCTGTCAACGCTTCACAATGGCAGGCTTGTGGGCAGGCCGCCCCTGGTTTGGGAACAATCGACTGGTGTAAGGTCCCTCCCATGCCATTCAAAACCCCGTTATGACGTCGAATCAAGATCGTCTTCTTAGGCAACAGAATCGTATTACGGTGGCAGCCTAGGGCCAGAGCCGGTCTGTAGAAGTGTGTGGAAGAAGGGCTGGTAATATAATAGCGAGCAGAGTTTTTTCAAGATAGCGGGTATGCAACACAATCGACCTGAGATCATGACGGGGCCCAGTGTGCCAACCAGACTAGGGCCAAGTAGTCTCCACTTTAAAGGTTCGACCTAAGTTTCCGGTACCAAAAGCAAAAGCTACGTACTGTACATTCTGTACGTAAAGAAAACCCGACCTCTGTCAAAATCATAGGCTTCAACTGGGAGCTATCTTCCTCTCAACATCATCCTCCTGCACATGAAAAGAGACCGGCTTCATAAGAAAAACGACTACCGAGCTTGTAGTTTATTAATTCTCCTACTTCCCCCCAGGAGCCACCTTGATCCCATGATACCATTCTCATACCCGTTCGTTTCACATCCTGTATTGTGCCCGCCATGGGTCTATGGCATAGGACTCCATGAACCACGAAGGCTTTCATGTCGACATGCTCCTTATCGGCGGCAGCTTTCGTAATTTTTTTGTGTTTGGCGACCTGACGTCCAGTCACCTGTTGAGCTACTTGACGTACAGTAGTAGTTTGTTTTTTTGTTACGGGGGAGCCGCGTCCGTACCACTCCCCACCCTGGACTCTATCCTTTGTTCTGGTTTAAGTCTACTATCACGGTGTCTTTTTTCATTTGTGTTTTTGCTGGAGGTTTGTCTTTCGGCGTTTTCTTGTCCATTGCTCCCTTCTTCTGCTTCTTCTCCTCGCTGCCTCCAAATCCTCTATCCTCTATCAGTACAACCCGTTCTATTCGCTTTCGGGCTTTCCTATCTCCTACCATGCTTCTTTACACTATATACCTCATGAGAAATGATTTATGAGTAACTTAGTCTAATATTTTTTTATTAAAAAAACCGAGTACTCATGCGCGGGGGAAACCACCCAGAACTGCTTCACCCACGCTGTCTATGTGCAAGCCCTACAGGCTCTTCTGAAATAGAAAAATAAACGACGCTATCTCTGGCTTCATCTGCTGTCATTCCCACTCTAGAAGCTGCTATGCTGTTGGCAATTTCAATGGTCGTCAAAGAGGGATGAAAACGTCTGTAGGGCATATAAAAAACAGATAACGTGGGACGGAAGTCGGGTGAATTAATACGGAGCCGAAAGGCATGTCTCAGATCAGATGGAGATGGTCATCGTGCCGCTCAATTTGAGTCTATTTCCTTTACATACAAGAAAGTTAGTTACTCACCTAGTTCGGCTACAAAACGAACAGAATGTAAGAATACTCTCACGTGGGACAAACCCGGTAAAGTATCACGAGATATGCAGGAGTCCCGGAATGGCAAATTATACACGAACTCTTCTCTCTTCAAGATTCCTCCGCTTAATAACCTCGTAATCTTGCGCAGAAGTCTCGACTTTCTGTGTGTTTAATTATCTCAGGATCTCGCAGCTCGAGTTCTGTCATCGACGGTGTACAGTAGATACCTGCCCAAGTTCCCACAGTCGAGTCTGCCTTGCCAAGCACAAATGGCAGCCCCGAGGATCATTGCCTGCTCCGGCTTAGCTAAGCGTTGGGCCAACAACCTAACTGGAGGCATTTGCCCTCGAGATTTTCCATCGGCTACTCTTCGCCATCAACTTAATTTCACAGATGCATATATTGGCTATATCGAGGTAAGTAATGGCTTGGATCTCATGCGTATACAGCTGCATCTCGGAGCGGAACCCGAGAAGGCATTATGAACCGTATTTTGTACCTCCCTAACACTCTACAATTATAGCAAGGGGTGTACCCACGATATAAGCAGCAGAGGTCCCCTCCTTGTAGGGTCATTCAGGTGGGGGAACTGTCAAAAACCTGAAAAACTCTTGATACTAGCATCTGCCCCCTGCATTGAGCAATCCGACGGAAAAGACAACTCGATTAACTTTGCCCGCGGTCGGTCGGTGTAAGGGAAAGTATATCAAAGGCTTTTTCTCCAATTGAGCGTGAAAGAAAGAACTAGAACAAGCTATATACAGTGAGTTTGACCATGTCATTCAATCTATAAATTGTTAATGAAAACAATGTTATTAATGAATGTTCCCTATGCGCGAGCAACCTCCCCACAGCTACCGAAGCGAATCTTTCGGAACGAGACTGGGAAGCTTCGACCAGAAAGAACGTTCCTAGGGACGGTGTGCTCAGAACTGAACTACTGCTAGTTTCATATACAACACCCTCCATACGAACAGACCCCCTTCGCCTATGTCTGCAAGCGCCGCAAGTACAATATATTTCAATTCCATGGACCCAGCTTCAAGATATCAATCCTCAGGTAGCATTGCTTCTCAGCCAACGATCGGCTCAACTACCCCAAGAAATGATAACCAAGTTGATGAAATAACATCAGGAGATTCAGAGAAAAGAGTGAAGGAAATATCCCCAACCCTTGGCCCTTTGCACTGGGGTCAAGGCAATGGGTTAGGTCAGGATAATGACGGATCTGAAGGGTCACAGTTAAAGAGCTCCTGGTCCGCATTATTTAAGCGTGGTGGTATATTGAGGCCCTTCCGCTTGCTCAGGTCGGATCTACGAGGACGTACCAAATTATACCATACGGATTGGTTCTTCAACCAGTTAATTTTGGCGTCTGCGGTTTACGTTTTCTTCACCAATTTATTGCCCGGGATAACGTTTGCTTCGGATCTTTACCACTTGACCGGAGAGAATTATGGCACCATTGAAGTTGTGTTTTCCACGGGATTATGTGGGATTATATTTGCTCTGTAAGAATTTCTAAATGAAGAATGACGACGCAGATTACTTACGCCTGCGCTGGATAGGTTCTCCGCCCAACCACTTACAATTTTGGGCGTTACTGGTCCATTCTGTATTTTGTCAGAACGTATATATTATCTGTGCTCTAATACAATTCATGTACGTTTTTCCTGAAGAAGAACGGTCCCCAAATTATATTCAAAGCAATGGCTTATATTATGTCATGTATGAATGATCTAGATCGAATATATGCCATTTATGGCATGGTGCTGTATACACGCAGCATGGATGCATTGGCTTCTTGCAATTTTCAACGCTCATGACTGGACAATGGATTATGTCACTACCTTCTCGACAGAGATATTCTCACTTTTGAATTCCGTTATTTACTTCCACAAAGCGTGAGTTCATGTCATCAATCTCATGCAGTGGAAGCCAGAAGCTAAAGTTTTTTGGCATGATTAGAATTCAAGAGCTCCAACGTGCACACGCAAATAATTCCCTTGCATCTTTCCTATACTCCATCATCGGGTGTGTTGGCACATTCCTCGTTGCAGTTGTCCTCGCTAGCGCAAATAGCTGGCCCGTTTTCCACAGGTACGTCCGAATGGGACTGACTGAATATGCTGCTGCCATCTCCATCATCTTGTTCATTGGCATACCCCATATTGGGGAGTTGAACTCTCTGGATCAACAGAGACTGCCTATTTCTAGTATGCCCTCACCCTCTCTGCTTCATGTCCAGCTGGCCAGATGAACTAACGCTCTGATTCCAGCCGACTTCCAACCGACGTTGCCCGGCCGAACCCAGTTTTTCGTGCGCTTTTGGGAACTTCCATTAGGTTGGTGTTTCGCTGCCATGATACCCGGGCTCATTATTACAATCCTCTTCTTCTTCGACGTCGAAGTCAGTACCATCTGCGCAACTGTTTCCCGCTACAACTTACGCAAGCCAGGAGGCTACGCCTGGGATGTGGCCCTTCTGGGCTTCACAACTGGGTTTTGCGGGATCCTAGGCATTCCCCCGGCCAACGGCCTCCTCCCCCAAGCCCCTTTACACTCCGAGTCCTTACTCCACAATGAGGAGATAGTACTTGAAGATGGGACCGTGGAAGTCATTCGAACCGTCCACGAGCAGCGGTGGAGTCACCTTCTTCACGCAATAGGCATCCTGGCCTTTGTGTCCCCGCAACTCATGAAACTCCTGGGTCTGACCCCCACGTCCGTCCTGGCCGGCCTTTTCTTGTTCATGGGCGAACAGAGCTTGAGCGTAAACCCGATCCTCTATCGGTTCCTAGATGTACTGACTCCAACGAGCACTTTACCAAGAATACCAGAGGGGCTTCACGGTTATCAGGGCATCCACCTGTACACATTGCTACAAGTTGTTGTAACTGGGGCCATATTTGCCGTGACCCTCACTCCAGCAGCGCCAGTCTTCCCAGTTATTATAGTATTATTGGTACCCATCAGGCTGAAGGTAATAAACAGATATTGGAATAGCAATACATTAAAGTGTAAGGCCCACCAGGATCCTTTGGTTTGATACCGCGCAGTCTGACTTTCATCGGGTGCAGTTGTGGACAAGTGGGCATGTCGCGAAGGAGATATAGTCACGCTAGGCGAAAAGCAAAAAAGAATCGAAGGAGGTGCAATCAACTCAGGCCATGCCGTATAAAAAGCATAAGAGAACGTGAAGAAGAATCTACGAATTCATGTTATTTTTATTTGGGGCGGCGCTGGCGCTTTTGCACGTTCATATGTCTTTGATTTTAGTCATCCTAGTGGTGAATATTTCCCGCATTTTGATTTATAAATACTTAGCGAATCACAGGCGGGCTTGCCATGACTTGTAGGGTCATAGATATGACCGATCAATTCCCAGTGAAACGAAGACTTCTGTTATATCGCCTGATCCACCTTGGCCTGATTACATAGCTTTGTACAAGTCTGTTCAATAATCTGGCTGTCTTTGTTTTACTAAAGCTACATACGGATATCCACAAGCTTCTTGATTGAGGATATTGCTTCCCCAGCCGCTCACGTTGTTGGGTGTTGACCAATGTTTCGGAAGCAAGAGCGGCATACGATTAGATTGCTGTAAGCAGGCCTTATCGTTGCTAGACAATCAGCAAGAGTCAGTTTCTAATTTACAAACTCAAGTTAAATATACAATCACAAAGTCCTGCTGAGTGATTTGTTCCTGGAGTATTTCAAACTCTTCCTTCCATTAGGTGAGCAAGCCCTGGGCCGGAGTTTAGTTGACATAGTAGGAAGTTGTACATGCTTCCCCGGAGTTTGAACATTACTGTGAGTGATTTCAATACATATTTCTTAATGTTCATGCATGCACGCCTTAACGAGGTATAGTCGTCAGCCTGTTGTTGGAGATTCTCAGGGAGATTCAAACGGATATCCAACTCAGTGATGGTGACTTCAACGTTGAGGTCATCGGGCCAGGGTGTGCCAGATCTCCTCAATACTGTAGAGTCCGAGAGGCTCCCTACAATCAAGTTGGACTGGCCACAAATACCATCGATGGGGACTCCCTTAGCCTTCAACTTGCGCAACGAAAGGTTTGTGACGGGGGCAGTTGGTTTTAGCGCTGTTCCCGAAGTTATACTTGAATCCGCCCAGTTAGATCTATACAATCCCGCATGGCGACAGAAGCGAAACGGAAGAAACCGGAAGCGAACACAAAGCTGCCGTTATTTCAACCCCCGCTGACGGGGAGGTGGTGAAGGAGTTTGGACCTAGTGTGTGATGTTCCCCGCGGTTTTTCATCCGTATTTGTTGGGCGTATTTGCTCAAGTTTTGGGATTTGATATTGGGGTTGGAGGACAAAAAGGTGTCGGGTGCGATGGAGGATAACGGCCCCCCCTCAATTAGCCTGTTATTAACACCCTCGGCTCGTCAACCACTTTAGAGTTGTAAATTTGGCAGCAGCTTGTTTATTTTATTTTATTTTTTTTGTTTACTCGCCTGTCATTCGCTTCGAAGGTAAACAAAGAAGGGGAAGGGGAAGGGGAAGGGGAAGGGGAAGGGGCGAATGAAGTCCTTCCCTTCAACTAATATTCATCCAACAACAACTGGGTATGTACTTCATTTCCGTTACAAGAACAAATTCGCTAGATATAAGGCCAGATACTGACCGCCCTCATAAAAATAAAGAATAAAAAACTCTATTGGCATATTCTTAAAATTTCTGTAGAATTTCTTATAAAAAAATGGACACTAGCAGGGGAATTCAAGGATATAGCCGGGGGTTATTTAGCAAAACTGATGAATGCAAATACACTATTGTCTCTTGGGTCTGACGTCAACACAGCAGTTCATAACGACGCGCCGAATTGAGGGTGCACAAACAGCAAGAAAGACGGTCAGCAAAGGCAAAAGGACATTGCAGGAGTGCATAGGGGTGGTCGGTCGCAAGGGGGATGTTTAGGGAGTATCCAAATGCATATATTCGCTATAAGAATGGGGGGGGGGGGGGGTCGACCACCCCAATGACATGATTGTAGTTAACTGTAGATGCATAATAGCTAGGAATGTATGAGGAGGGGTATTTGGTAACATAGGTAGGTAGGTAGGTAGCGGGAATTAGAAAGAGAAGGGTGAGTGAGGGGTCAGGGGGATTTTGAAAAAGTAAACATATTGATAAAGACTGTCTTGTATTCATTTGGGTGGGAGTGTGAGGATAAACCAATATTATTATTTATTGTATGTAGAGCATGTACCGTATAGCTAGAGTTCGCCCAATCATAGTTGGGTGTATCACGTATTATTTAGGGGAGGAAGGGAGTTATCAACATACCCCTGACTAAGCAGCACCGCCAAGCACCGCAGCCACAAGTGGGAAACCTGTCTTCCCCCATTGTTTTGTCGAAGAATTATCGCTACCACTTGACGTTCTAACCCCACGGCATTCCCCCCCCCCCGGCTGGACTCACTCACCTCTTATACAAAGATGCTCGCTCAATCCCTCAGGGCCTCGGTGAGTGCCAACTAATTTCAACCCACTCAAGTATCCTGCGTCACATTTATTTTCCAACAAATAAAAACTAACTACTGGGACGCCTTTCCTGCGTCGGGTTCACAGCGCTCCACCCTGACCCGCTGCCTCCGTCAGCCCATCGCCGCCCGAAGGACCTTCATCACCTCTACCGCAATTCGTCAAGGTGAAACTTCCACCCATCTGGACCCTGGCCATTACACCTATCCAACTCCCCCCCCCCCCCCCCCGCGCGTCTATGTATCCAATATCAGAATCTCGGGCTCATACTAACCTCACCAACCCAGCAGCCGACATCGTCCAAGATATCTACATCCGTGAGCTAAAAGCCTGCAAGCCAGCCCCGATAAAACTCTCCGACGCGGAAGGTCAAGTCAAGCAGTGGAAGGCCCCTGCCCCACCATCCATCCCTACTGAGGGTACCCAGGGATTGGCCAACGAGCTTGCCGCCTATGAGGCCCAGGAGGTCGAAGTTGAGTCTGCTACTGCTGAGGGAGGAGCCATCATCGCTGAGCAGGATTGGTTTGAGGAAGACATTGAAGATGAGCCAGCTAAGCACTAAGTGCGCTGTTTTCAATATTGCCTGGTGTGACAGAGATGGAGATGTGCCGTAGTGGTGGAGTATAAATAGAATGTATACAGGTTGATTCAATGCGTTTAGCAGTGACAATAACAGGAAAAAATTAACTAGGGCTAGATCTTTATATATCATGTTTTGCATTTGATACGTTCACTCTTAGGAGCCTAGCTTGGGTATGGGTGTGACATCGTTGAATGCTGCAGCATGATGAATCGTTCAGTCGTTTTCTATATACAGTGCTACTATAACAAACAAGCGCAGTCTGTTAATTAAACATAAATAGAAGTAGAATATGAATACATCCTTCTGCAAAATCTGTTCAGGACATCTCCACTTAAGTCATAAAATACTTTGGCCCCTCTCCACCCTGTGGTGTGGTCCAGTTAATGTCCTGAGATGGCGCTTTGATATCGCAAGTCTTACAATGTATACAGCTGCAAAATACAGTTAGCTTTTTATATTAATCACAAATTTGCAAGCAAATGGAACTTACTTCTGGGCATTAATTTGAAATCTCACTCCCAGAGGCTTACTCTCATCCTCCACATACTCATACACTCCAGCAGGGCAGAATCTGGTCTCCAGACCCTTGAACCTAGGCCATTCCTTCTCCGCATGCTTGTCCCAATCCTTTACCTGCAAATGCACTGGCTGATCCTCTTCATGGTTGGTTCCAGTACGACTTACGCTAGTCAGGATGTCGAATGAAATCTTTCCATCTGGCTTAGGGTACTCAATCTTCTCACTCTTCTCAGCCAATTGAGTGGCTTCATGGTCCCAGCATTTGTGCTTGAGCGTCCATGGGACCTTGCCTTTGAGTACGAAAGCTTCAAGCCCCGAATAAAGAACTCCCCCGTAAAGACCCAAGGGGTTGTGGAACGCAGGACGCATATTTCGCACTTCTCTGAGTTCTTTAAAGATAGAGCTATTACGGAGTTTGTCTTCGTACTCGTAAAGCATCACTGTACCCGGCTCCGAAGAGGTGGATTGGGAGACTATAGCATTATATGCAGCCTCAGCAGCGAGCATACCGGATTGCATTGCAGTGTGGATTCCTTTGATCTTAGGAACATTGAGGAACCCTGCTGTGCACCCGATCAAAGCGCCACCGGGGAAGGCGACCTTGGGAATGGACTGAAACCCACCCTCGTTAAGCGTCCGTGCACCATAAGATAAGCAAGTACCGCCCTCAAGAACGGACTTGAAGAAGGGATGGTGTTTCATCTTCTGAAATTCACCATATGGGGAGAGGTATGGGTTGGGGTAGTCCAATCCGACAACGAGCCCAATGGAGACCTTGTTCTCACCAAAATGATACATCCAGCCACCACCGTATGTATCTTTGTTCAATGGCCAGCCCAAGGTGTGAACGACTTCACCCTTGATGAAACTCTCAGGTTTAACCTCCCAGACTTCCTTAAGACCCAAACCATAGGTCTGGAGTTGGCTATCCCTTCGTAGATCGAATTTCTTAATAATTTGCTTGGTCAAGCTTCCGTGACATCCTTCTGCAAACAGGGTAGCCTTTGCATGGAACTCCATCCCCCGCTGGAAGCTGTCCTTGGGCTTCCCATCCCTGCCAATGCCTAGATCATTGGTAGCCACACCCTTCACCCCCCCATCGGGACCGTAGAGGACCTCACTCGCCGCAAAACCGGGGTATATCTCCACACCAACCTCCTCTGCCCTGTCCGCCATCCATTTTACCATCTCACTCAATGAAACGATGTAGTTTCCATGGTTCCTCATTTGTGGGGGCTCAGGCAACCAGAAGCTTTTCTTCTCTGTAAGGAATCGCATCTTCTCGGTCGTAACGGCCGTAGCACCCTCAAACCTGTTTGGGTTCTCATCAGACAACCAGTCCGGTAAAAGTTGGTTGATTGCGGTAGGCTCTAAAACCGCACCAGCGAGAGTGTGGGCACCCATATCTCCTCCCTTCTCAAGGAGGAGGACTCGAAAGTCCTCATTGCCAGCTTCGTTTGCAAGTTGCTTCAATCGAATAGCAGCGGAGAGACCAGCAGGGCCACCACCAATAATACACACGTCGACTTCATCCGCTTCGCGGTCTGAGGCGAGGAGGGAATGGGCTTCAGCTTCGGAGGTGGGACATCGACGGATTAGGGTTGTATGCAGCTGACGAGGAGAAGGGAAGAGGAAGGTATGGGATCCTCCTATTGAGGTCCGCTGGGGAAGCAATGTGTTTCCCAGTGTACTGGCCCCACGTAATATGGATGCCGCCCGTATTGGGGCGGCTATCCGTGTGTGAAGGAGAGTTGTAGCTGCTCGTCTTGTTGCTGCCATTGTGTTCCGCAGAGTATCACGAGAAACTGTGGCTCGGGGATTATCTCGAAGACCCCTGGAATATACTTAAGTAGGAAAAAGGGTAACGACAATATTTTTCACGAACGACTCCCGCCTCTTCACTAGAGCACTTGCCTTCACCGTCTCTCGTCACGATCTGCGTAAAAAAGGAACGAGATCAACCACGGAGTTGTAGAGCGGAATTAAAGAGGTCACTCCAGAATAAGCGAGTCAAGCTGTCCCATGTCCCATGATGTCTCTCGCCGTCGCAGAAGAGAGCACTGGTGTGGCAATGGAAGGAAACGCATGTTGCAGGCTAACACGGGCATCAGAGGATCCAGGAACAGCCGCGGTCCAGCCAATCAGAGTGTTTACCCTGCAATGGCCTTCCATTGGGCATAAGAGTGATCCAATTGGCTCTCCTCACAACGCATCAAGATTACCGACCCGTCCCGGCATCTCATCTTCGGCCCGAGTGCAGCTCTGATACCGGCACCGTTTTATACCCATGGGCCCCCATGCCCCACGTCTTGCAAAGTCACTTTTGAGGAAGCAATATATATTAAACCATGCGACTGAACAACCCCAAGTTTCATTTCTGCGGAGTCCAATTCTCTTTTCTAGTTGAGGCCTGTGAAAGTACTGTAAAGTACTTAGATACCCTTTCAAGGCGTATGCCCTAACCACAATCTGGTTATGATCTCGTTTACATCTCCTTTCCTCGCTTCCTCTTGCATACCAAAGATTGTATGCCCTTCTCAAGCTCTCCAAACGTTGAAGCCGAAGCGTCAACCACATGTTTTGAGGATGCTTCGCTTGTGAACATTAGCCGGCGCCTCGAGCTCCCTATGAGAGTATCAAACCTTAGGGATACTTCACGTTGAGCCACCGCAAACTTGTGAAGATGAGAGGAGCTACTTATTATTGCCAATCCCTATGGCAGAACTTTGGATGTATACCATATTCCCGTACAGCTGGGTTCACATATATCTCTACACCATGGAGTCGACTCGAAAGCGGCTGTTACGTACTAAACAGGAACTCCCTGAAGTAAAGCAAGCTTGAACGACTTCCCTGGCAGGGGAAGCTCCAGGCCTGTTAGTCCAACCGAAGTGAAGTATAAGAAAGGATGGTAATTCACTTCCTCAGTCTACCTCATCATTCTTCACAAGTACATTCGAATCGGTGTTAGTTTGTTGCTTCCTCCTTTTGCAATACGTTATTTTATTTCACAGTTGAGCCCTTTACATAGCATCCAGGTAACAATACATCTATTGGAAAACGGGTACTGATATGCCTTCCCTTCTAGCGGAGCTCATACTTCATCATTCGACCCTCTTCCCCAGAATCGCAATGTTCGCACCGGAGCCAGCTCTCCTATTAGTAAAATCATTCTTTTGGCCCATCCAGCAGTTATTTTTTTATACGTATTCATAATCAAGCTTGCTCTGAGTACCGTCCTCGCGCTGACCACGGCCTCCTCTGCATACCTCATGTCCTCAAAGTGTTTTGTTGGAGAAATGTGCCAGTTTTTATCATGTTATTACATTCAACGCTGGGCTCAATCTAAGGAAGGAGCCTTCCTACCAAGTTGCCAATCTTGCGTGAGGACCTAGAGTTCGTTTGCCTATGGTGGGGCATAAACTGATTAGCTGGAACACTATACACGGCCTTTAATATTTAATATAAGTCTCCGCCCTGAATTGGTGGAGGCCTGTGGAGGCAGAGATAGTTATTGTTTGTATACAGGTAGTAATTCAATCCATCGCCGAATTATACTACGCGTTCCCATAACAACTCCTGGCATATGTATCACAATTGGAGGCTGATTTTCGGCCCCGTGAAATGGATAATCGGAGATCTCTAGACATTGGGGCATTGTCTTGCATGAATATCCAATCCTCTTGATGAAATTCGGGGGGATATGTAATCCTGCAATGCCTTTGAATATACCCTCCCGGTGAACCCCCTCGAAAATGGACTCTGAAATTCCACCCAAATCCTTTTCGCCAGGTGTTTGAATGTCCAGTACAGGTTTCGTACCAGAAGAATTTTCGACAGAACCCTCAATCACTCCAATTCAACTTCCCCCACTGCTCCTCGCTCTAATTTCGGTGCTCTAATGCCCATTGAAGCCTCTTTGAAGCTATCTCAACATCTAACAATGGTCGCTGAGCTGCTCGCTACTTTTCTATGATGGCTTCTTTCAATCGGCGTTGAGGAAATACCCCCCCTGGACCCCACTCCTATGTTGGCTGACAACTCCCCCAATGGCTGCCGTCTGTCGTCCAATGCACCGAACAACTAATAGACCGTTTGCCCCCAAGGGGCGGACTTGAACTTCATGTGGTGGGTAGTTGCGTTTTTCGTTGATGTATCGGACAGTAGACATCGGAATACCGGTGGATTCTGAGATGAGCCCAAATGTGTCCCCAACATCTCTACACCTACATAAATAGGCTCGCATGGTAGGCCGACATATTCCTGCGCTCGTCGGGTCTTGGTGCGTGGTGTTCGTATCATTGTTGTTACAAGATGTTGGATGCGGGGTTGCAATCGGCTGCAATGCCGATTTGGACGGACATTAAACGTCCCCGACATCAGGTGACACCTATACCTATAGACAGCCAATAACGGGGTTGGGTTTCAATATAAACTGGGCCTAAAGCGTCCAGGGTTCAAAGTCATGAGTAGAAGTTCCAATTCAAACCATTTCAAAGCGAGCCCCCCCCGTTTTGAGTCCTCGTAAGTACATCTCGGGGCCCACCATGAGAAACATTATCTTATACGCAAGCTGATGCAGGTGGACAAGATGGAATGCGAGTATGGATGGATGGGCTGTGACGCCAGATCCACAAACACTACAGCAGGCGTGCATACATCAATTCATATCTATATTGTTTCGCAACCCTATCATCCATCATCATGTGACACAGGCACTAGTACTGTTTAAATAAACATCCGGTTCCTGAATATCACAGCCTCATCATGCAAGAAAAAAAAAAGAATGATATGTTTGCCGCGAATTCGAATGACATCTCCCTCACCCACCTCAAAAAGCAAAGTCCACCCGATCGCCGACACAGATTCCTCTGCCCTTACCTAGCCCCTCGGACTAAAGAAAACCCGGTTTAGTTTGTTCAGGGTCCAGCATGGAGTCGGAAATTTTTGTGGTAGAGAGTTGGCGAGAGTTGGGGGGCTGGGGATGGTTGCGTTCATTAGTGGGTATATTTACCTCCTTTAAGCTCTCGAGGGTGCCTTAAATTAGAGGGCCTTAGTTTTGGTTTGCTACACTCGCTACATACGGATACGTACCTACCTTCTTTCGTTTTAGAGGAAATAGAAAGAGGAGGTTAAAGACGGTCCCCCCAACGGTCCCCCCTGCGAAGCAGTTTCACCCCCGAGCGGATAGAAGGTGATGTCGATCATAGATAGTACCAGCTCCCCTTCTTCCCTACACACCGGAGAACCAAAGCTAACTTTAGCATCACAGTCCTCGACCTCCCACACGCCTCCACAAGCCCCCCCGCGCACCTCCTCTTCACCATCCTCTCTGGAGTGACAATTCATCCCCGCTCCTGGGATGGCGCCGCCAAAAAACTCCCTCCACAGTTATCCCGCTATGCACCACTCGCATCAAACCCTGGATTATCAAAATGGCTGACTAGTCTTGTTGCTAATGAGTTGAGATGGATTGAGGATGAGGATGTGAAGGAGAGGGTTTGGGAGGAGGCAGGAAGGAGGCTTGCGGAGAGGTGTGGGAGGGCCGCAATGCCGAGTGTGACTAGGGGGTTTAGAATTCCCTTGCCACGAAAGGAGAATGGAGAGATGCTTGGGGGGATTGCGAGTGAAGATAGCTCGGGGGTGAGTTCGTCAGCGGCTTCGGTGTATGCTGCTGGAGGAGGAGAGGAGGAGGAGGAGGAGGAGGAGGAGATGGGGTTGGGCGAGAAGAAGGAGGTTGAGGGGGTGGATTATATTACGATAACGCTCTATGAACCGAGTATGACTGCAGATAACCTTGGGTTGAAGACTTGGGCGTCGAGTTTCCTCCTCGCGAAGCGTTTAGGCATCTCAAAGCTCCCTCTAGGATCTCGGGCATTGGAATTAGGTTCCGGCACAGGGCTTGTGGGAATTGCGGCTGCGGTAGTACTGGGGGCCAATGTCACCCTGACGGATCTTCCTGAGATTGTCCCGAACCTATCTCACAATGTGTCTTTGAACTCTAGCAACCCCCACTTACCCCCGTCAGTAGGGAGTATGTCGGTCCAAGTTCTCGACTGGACAAATCAACCGATCCCGGAGGATGAAGGAGACAAATACCCACTTGTATTAGCTGCAGATCCGCTTTACTCGCCGGCGCACCCGAGGCTGTTGGTGGGGGTGTTGGAGGAATGGGTGAGGAGGAGTAGGGAGGCGAGGGTGGTGGTGGAGTTTCCATTGAGGGAGAGGTATGAGGATGTTAGAGAGGATTTTTGGAGAAGGATGCGGGAGGGGGGATTTGTGGGGGTGGAGGAGGGAGTAGAGGCGGGGTGGGATGATTGGGGTGGTGGAGGGGAGGAGGATGAGGAGGATGAAGAGGAGAGGAAGGGGAAGGTGAGATGTTGGTGGGGTGTGTATAGATGGAGGGAGGATTATTTGATGGAGGAGGGGCAGTAAATTACTGTAGCGTTTGTTTAACTTAGAGAGCGCATGGCAGCATTTCGATTTGAATACAACTGTGTGTAAAATTGATCAGCATAGAGATGCCTCACCCCTTGCAATTACCTTTGTGTCACTTGCACTGTTATATGTTTTAATATCACTTGTTTGCAACGTCATACAGTCAACGTCATACAGCACGACAGCTCAACGTTGACATGACGCCAAGCCTCACCTCTATCATCACGGTTCTTCCCAAATTTGATATTCCTTGTGACATACACGGCGCGCTTTCACGATGGCAGACATTGACAGCTTATTCAAGGTGAGCTCACTAGGGTACTCCCCACCCTGACTTCTGCTAACAGTTGAGCGAGCCTCTCTCAGAAACCTAAGCTCCCATCAAAAACAGCCCTCTTGAGCAAGAAGCGCAAGTTAGAACCATATAGTGCCCGTAACGTCTCTCTGGGTGCTAATTCATTTTACATTAACCACAAAAAAATGCTAATCCCCCAACAGAAGAAGCCCTCAAAAATGCCCGCCTCGACGCCAAGGGTAAGTCCGCCTCCGTCACCGATGCCGACTCCGAGATGGTAGATGACGGCGAAGCCGGCCCGGCTCTCCCGGGCGGTCAAGAATTCGACGAAGACGACGATGAAGGGCGCTTTTTCGGGGGCGGTGTCAGTCGGCGGGAAGAGGAAATATTAGATTACATGGATAGGCGGGAGGGTGAGGATGCGGGGCCGGAGAAGATTGATGTGGCGTGGTTGAGGAAGTTGGCGTTGGGATTTGAGAAGAGAATCAGTAAGAATGCGGAGATGAGGGGCAAGTGGGAGGATCAGCCAGAGAAGTACTCTCCCCCCCCAGCCCCTTCCCGGTGTGTGGAAGGTTGTTGATTTTAAAACGTTTTTTTGGTGCGGTGTAGATTTATGCAATCGGAAACGGAACTAGATGAGGCTATTAAAGGATTGTCGATACTCTCGGAGCATCCAGAGCTATATGAGGAACTTGCGAATCTAGGGTGCGCGGCCTCGATGGTGGGGTTGTTGACGCATGAAAATACGGATATAGCGGGGGATATGGTGGAGGTGATCAGTGAGTTGACGGATGAGGATGTGGATGCGGAGGCCGAGCAGTGGGGGTTTTTGGTAGATGCGATGATGGATGCGGACGTGGCGGAGATATTGGTGAGTAATTTGGAGAGATTGGATGAGAGTGTGGAGGGGGAGAGGGGGTTTGTTTATCATACACTGAGTGAGAATACCTACAAACAAGAACGTTTACTTTTGGGGGATCTTGAGTTGATGAATTTAATTGCCTTGTAGGTATTTTTGAAAATCTGGCTTCGCAGAAAAGGATAGCTGAGGCGATTGCGACGAAATCACGGTTATTATCTTGGTTACTTAAACGCCTACAGGTCCGCGAAAGCCCTATTTCGCAGAATAAGCAATATACGGGAGAGGTTCTGTCTATTCTGCTGCAGTCGTCAGTGGTAAACAGGAAACATTTAATACAGTTACCAAATATGAATGGGATCGATATCCTCCTGCAGCTACTCTCTCCATACAGGAAACTCGACCCGGCAAAAGGCAGTGAAGAGGAGGAGCTTTTAGAGAATATCTTTGATGCAGTGACGTGCGTAGTAGGCGAAATTGAGGGGAGGGAAAAATTTGTGGAAGCGGAGGGGGTGGAGCTGGCATTGATTATGCTGAGGGAAGGGAAGATGTCCAAGCCTCGAGCATTGAGGCTATTAGATCACGCGATGGCTGGGGAGGGAGGGGTGGTGGTGTGTGAGCGGTTTGTGGAGGCGTTGGGGCTGAAAACGCTGTTTGGGATGTTTATGAAGAAACAGGACGGGCAGACTACAGAGCATATTCTGGGGATATTTGCGAGTTTGTTGAGGGCTCTACCCGCCGAGAGTCCAGCGAGGATTAGGACGTTGGTGAAGTTTGTTGAAAAGGAGTACGAGAAGATTGGGAAGCTAATATCGCTAAGAGAGGGCTATGCGGCTAGGGTCAAGGAGGTGGAGCGGGGGATTGAGAAGCAGAAGAAGGAGGTGAATGAGGAGGAGTGGGAGGAGTATGAGGCAGAGTGGTTTAGTATGAGGTTGGATGGAGGGTTGTTTTGCTTGCAATTGGTGGATTTAATCGTGGCGTGGTTGTGTGCGGAGGATGATGGGGCGAGGAGGAGGGTGGAGGAGGAGTTGGGGAAGAGGAGTGTGGGTATCAGTGTGGTTAGGGAGACGCTGAAGGAGCAGTTGGTGGGGCTGGAGGAGGGCGCGGAGGAGGGGGAGGTGGATGAGGAGGCGAAGCATGTGCGGGAGATGTTGAGGACGTTGATTCAGTTTCTGTAGACGGATTCAGTATCTGTAGACGAATTCAATTTCTGTAGACGGAGGCGCTCGTTGAGGTGCTGGTGCCAGGGGCGTCTCTCATCGACATTGGGCAAGCAGCATAGCACTAACTACACGTCAATATGTTATATATATATTTTTTTCCGCGATGCTACGGTCCGGGTTTTGATATCGGTCACGTGACGCCTATCCAACGTTTTTGACGTCGATGTTTCCTACGAGGGTAATGTGCCAACCAGACTACGATGTTTTGAGGGAACTTGAGGTACATCCGCCTGCTCGAGATGAGCAACGTGAACCCCACCACCAACCCCACAGTATGCCCATCCGTCGGTACAGAGTATTTTGAAAGACCGATCATATGAGTCGCGGGTTTTGTTTGTTTGCGATATAATTCTTATTTTTTTTTTCTTTTCCTCTTCTTAGTGGAAGTCAAGAGCTTCAGGCACGGAGAACTGCTAGTGCAGCTGCAGCTAAACGGCTCGGAATTGCCCTGTTGAAACATACATTTACCCTACCGGAGATCTTATTTGAAAAGGAGCTATGGAGTTGAGGGGTAGGAATAGGTTATGTATAGAGCCCTACACTCTCTTTATCTTGCAAACTATTTGCATCGGTTGTGTTGGGTGGTTAATTGACTTGGGGTTGGGGCAAATAGTACTCTATCTATTACTCGCGTTCACACTTATATCTATATCCACTGCTGCTGCCCCCAACGCAGCTGCTCATGATGGCCGGAAGAAGAAACAGGTGCCAATAAAACAGGAGGATGAGGAGGAGCTGGTTCTGGCCCAGCTTGGGGAAGGTGTCGGGAGTGAGGAAGAGGTGGATGATTAGGAGGAGGAGGAGGGGAGGGTAATACCTGAGCCTGAGCCTGAGCCTAGGAGTGGGAAGGCGGAGAGTACGAGTATTGAGATACCCGGGAATAAGAAGGAGGGGGGAGGGTTGATCCAAGTGAGTCCTACAAACACCACATCAGGTCCGTTGAATAAAATGTTGACTGATACTCCTTCTCATAGATCAAGCTCTCATTGACAAAGCCCTCGCCATCCTCCGCAAAATTGACCCCTCCGCCACACGCTACCGCACCAGCCGAACAAGTTTTTCTGGAGTCGTGGGTGGTTATAACGAGGCTCCCCGAGGTGTGTTGGGGTATATCGGCCACTACCTTAAGCGACTATCATCCTTAATCCTTCTTCACAACCCGGCGAGCATAGAAGAGCCCGTAGACGGTTCCGCACCAAGATGGCCTGGTGGACTCCGCGAGGGTCGACATGCTCGGCAGCACGGGGGGGACATGAGGAGGCGATATACCTCCTAGCACAGATAAACTTTTACGGCAACTGGTCGCATCCAAAGAGCTGCAAAAAGGCATTCGAATGGTACAAAAAGCTCGCGGATAAAAATAGTAACGCAACAGCGCAGCATATGGTTGGGATTCATGTACGCTACTGGGGTTGGTGGTGCCGTGGAGAGGGATCAGGCAAAGGCGTTACTGCACCATACATTTGCTGCGTTGAATGGGAATATTCCGTCGGAGATGACGGTTGCGTTTAGACACCATACCGGCATAGGAGCACCTAGGAATTGCGATAATGCGGCGTATCATTATAAACAAGTTGCGGATAAGGCAATGGAATACTGGCGTTCTGGGCCTCCGGGGGGAGGTATACTGTGAGACATAGCTATCGTCTCGCAGACGATGAAGGCGGGGTGTATGGTGATGGTGCATCTTACATGTCCTCTGGCATTAATAAACCAAAGAGTAGAGCCCATTCCGAGTCAGCAAAGGAGCTGGAGGATATCCTCGAATACTGGGATCTTTTATCACGGAAAGGAAATTTGTTTGCAACGTTTACATGGGAATGTTGAGTCGTATTACTACCTCGCAGAAATCTACAATTCGGGCAAAGGCCGTGAAAGGAGTTGCGGTATGGCAACAGCGTATTACAAGATTGTCGCGGAGAGGATTGAAGCGATTCACAGCCCATTTGAGTGGGCAAATAAAGCGTATGCGGAGGGAGATGTGGAGAGTGCGTTGGTGGGGTATATGATGGCCGCGGAGCAGGGGTATGAAAGCGCGCAGCAAAATGTGGCGTTTATTCTTGATGATCAGAAATCGAGATTGCCGTTGTTGGATTTACTGAATATGATCAAAACAAAGACACTGGGATTGGCTTCGACTGCATCATCGACACCTGTGCAAGAGCAGGGAGAAGGCAAGAGAGGCGAGATGACGACGGAGGAACAGGCGAGATATAGGAACAGGGAGCTGGCGCTGATCTATTATACGCGGTCCGCGAAACAGGCGAATAGTTAAGATGGGTGATTACTATCTCTCTGGGATAGGGACGGAGCTAGATCATGAAAAGGCTGCGGCATGTTATCAGGCTGCGAGTGAGTTTCAACAGAGCGCCCAGGCGTTGTGGAACTTAGGATGGATGCATGAGAATGGGGTTGGAGTCGAGCATGATTTTCATCTGGTGAAGCGGTTCTATGATTTGGCTCTCGACACGAATCCTATCTGCCAGTTGTAATGAGTCTGGTGAAGTTGAGGGTGAGGGGGTGGTGGAACCGGATTAGTGGCGGGGGTGTGAATGATATTGGCCCCGGCGAGGTGTATGACGATGCAAAAGGGGCGACGAAGAAGGAAAAGAAGTGGAGTTTGAGAGAGTTTTTGAAAAAGTGGAATGAGGAAGTTGATGCGGTGCATCGGGCGCAGGAAGAGGCGGCGAGGTTGGCGGAGGAGGCGGAACGGCAGGGGATGGAGGAGGGAGTGTTTGTGGGGCAGGATGATGCGGGGGTGGGGTATGATGGTGGGAATGGGGGGTTGGAAGGGGAGGAGGTGGTGGATGAGGAGTTGGTGGAGAGTTTACTGATTGTGGTGTTGGCCACAAGTGTGGTGTTGTTGAATTTATATAGGCAGCAGAGGATATTGAGGGAGAGGAGGGAGATGGAGAGACAGGCGGGTGGTGCGGGGGCTGGGGCTGGGGCTGGGTTAGGAGGCGTGATTCCAGAGCCGGGGGGAGTGATGTTTGGTGCGCCGCCGCTGCCTTAGGGGGTTGTGGCTGCGCAGGTGAGAGCCCTCATGGCTGCGGGCGAGGCAGAACTCGGCAATGGAGCAAGGGAACTGAACGACGGTCGAATGCCACTATTCACGATAGCGATCAGATTTGTGAAGGTATGGATTGTGTTCTGGTTCTTGCTATGGATGTTTCTTTCGCCGGAGAGGGGGGGGTGGATGTTTTGGGTGGTGAGTGTTAATAGGGTGTTTTGGAGGGCGGTGTTGTGGGGGATGTGGCTGAGGTTGGGGGACTGGGTCGCGAGGAGTGTACTTGCAGCGCGTGCCTGGCCGTATTGGTACGAGGTGGTGATGGGGGTAGTGGCGGGGCTGATGGCGGCGGGGGGGGGGGGGGGGGGGGGGGGCGGGGCTGATGGCGCAGGGGGGGGGAGGGTAGGAATGTAAGATAGACCTTTGTTTAGCCTTGTTAATCTATGATTGTGTTTTTACTTGTGCAGCCTCCGGCTTTGATTTTTGAAAAATGGGTTTGCTTGAGGGGATTTGAATGAGGGCTGCTTTCCTTGCTTTGGGATGGTAAAGGTTTTACCCTGAAACTCGTCGGCATATGCAGATCCCTTCGGCATTTTCAGACCCCTTGCATAACTCTGGATGAACAGTGTTACGGGTACCTTAATTGTTCATTCTCTTCCATCGCCATTACAAGAAGTACTCTAGAATTCATTAAACATCACAGGAGTAATTTTCACGATTCGACTTTTTCGCCAGTGTAGGATCTGGACTATGTGAGTATTTATAAAAATAAAAATAAAAATCTGGACTACGTCCCGTGATAATAGATGGAGCTTGGTCCTGCTACACGAACAGGCCGTCAACCAAAAAAGAAACACCAGACAACCCATTGCACCCCCCGCCTGACCCCGGCTGACGAACCAACCAACCGATGCACTCCCACACACAAACGCGCACCCTTCCCATCTCCACCCTCCTCTTCGACAGCCTCCTCCCCAGCGCTTTATGGTACTTTGCCCCACCATACCTCACCCGCGCTCTCCTGTGGGTCTACCTCCGCATCCAGCAGCACCCGCCACTACCACTATGACATGGCTCACCCAAAACCTACAAGACACTATACAAGCGCATGCTCACCCTCATTGTGCTAGTTCTGTCCCTCTACGACCTCACCAGCACGTATCGCGCACTTGTGGGTAAGGAGACACTGTACAAGTTACTCAACGGGCTTCCAATTGCAGCGACAGAGAAGGAGGTAAAGAGGGAGTGGAGGAGGATGTCGCTTATTTACCACCCGGATGTGGCAGCTGGTGTTGGTGTAGCGAAATCTAGACTGAAGGAGGTTGAAGACCGCTTTATGTAGATGAAAGAGGCGTACGAAGTTCTTGGGAACCCGGTAAAGAGGTTTGCGTACGATAGGTTTGGAGTGGAGGGTTTGTGGATGACAACAGCCAAGCAGCAACAGATGCCCGCCGGCGGGCCTGCGGTCCCGGGTGCATTTGTGGCTCCTCCCCCAGGGAGTGTTGCCGGTGTGGTTTGGTTGGGCACGTTTGAGGTTTCGCAGAGGTATTTTGCTAAGCTCGGTGCGTGGGGACTGTGGATCTGGATGATGAGCTGGGGAAGTGGGGATATGTATATATTTTTTACTTTATTCTTCTTACTAAACCTTATTTCAAAATATATAAGAGAAACCCCCCCTCCAGAAATAAAAAAATTAAAAGAGGGGGGCCCAGGGGGTTGGGTTGGATATATTTGCTAACGTTGTATTTTGGTGGTTTTTTTGGGTGGTGGGTGGGGAACGGTATAGTGGCAGATATACATGATCATAGCCACGTTCGTTCTCGGGATATACATAGTAACCAGGACATACAACCCACTCTCCTCCACCACCTCCTCCCGCCCCTACAGACACTGCCACACCACCACATACTGCAGTTCCAGCAATGCGCTATACTGCGCAGGCTTGTCTTTCTCTGCGGCCACATATTTGAGCATATCTGCGCTGCTACTGCAGCTGAGCGCAGTATACAGCCTCACGTTTATTTTTCTTTTCCTAAAAAAGTATTTACCAACAACCTGTATTTCTGGTGGCACAGCTTCCCACGCACCCGATTCACCGATTTTTCTTCCCATCCCTTTTCTTTAGTGCCTAACAGAAAAACATGCTTCGCTCCACCATCTATAGCTATAACGCCTTCCGTGAAGCAAAACAATGCATGATACCGCCAGTACCGAAATCTATAATGTCACGACATGAGGCTATACATATGAAACATGAGGCCTCCAATAAAAAAGTAAATCACACGATCAATTTTGTTCCCGAGGTCCTTCGCGAGGTCCTTGAGGTCTCGCTTCACTTCATTTAACGAAACTTTGATACCTTCCAACTCAACTTTGGTAACCGCGGCAGTTATCTTCAGTTGCTCCACATCGGTTTTGATAGCTGTAAAAGTCTAACAAGTCATGAGTATGGTGAGGCATCTCCAAAGCGTAGCTTCAAAGCCTACCTTAGAAGCATATTCCGCCGCAACCGCTGCAACAAGTGTGGTTTAGAGCTGGAATGAACACAATCATCAGAGGTGTTATCTCCAATAGACTAAACCACCGGGTTAGTAGAAGCAAATAATAATTGTGAACACTGGTTGATTTACCTGAGGACTGGTATGGTTCCCACGTTTACTGTATAGACCTGGAAAGTGAGTACTCTGGTAGAGGCGAGCACATCCAGTAGCAGCTATTCTCCCTGATCTAACATGTTGGCGATAGGCATCTTGAACGATCGAGTTTGCTTGTTTGCTTGTTTGAGCGTAGATGAATGGTAGAAAGCCAACCGAGTCAATAGTTGTGGTAATGTTGGGCGTGGTTGTGATTGTGGTTGTTAAGATCCTGCATACCGTATTAATTCGCAAGTAAGAATGCTGTCTTATTCACAAACGGGCGGTCGGAGGGGCCTTAAATTTACCGTCTTAAATGCGATACTAGCTTAAACACGAGATACTTTCTTATAAAAGAATTTCCGGAACGACACCGACAGTAGCATAATTGATATCTTTTTACACGATCTTCCCTCCAAGCGTAATTGTAGCACATTGCATAGCCTCTTCTTCAGTAATGTAATCTCCCTGCTCATTGTCACTTCCATCCGCTCCTCATCATCATCCACAATCGCAAGGTCGGAAATTTCATCCTCCGTGTCTGTTGGCAGGTCGAGTTGGTCTTCAGATTCAGGAGGTAGTTGCCAGTCAGGGACTGTATAGTTCGAGATTCCTTCAATATGGATCGGAGTATGCTGTACCATCGATTGGGACAGTGATTCCACATTTGCGAAATGAGCGAGTCTAAGGGGTGCTAGCTAAGTATACATGCAGGAGGATTTATAAGGTTGAGCTTACAATCATATCACGGTTGGCAGATACCGACTTCCATGCTGCGGCTACCCATTTGGTCATAAGAATTCGCCGTTGGGAAGCTGTACTATACTACTGTCCTATAAGAAAAATTGGCTGTCTAAAATATCTCGGCCAAAAATAGGCTGTTTACCCCTGTCTTATACACTAATACTGTCCTGCCGAGTGGTACAGAACCAGACTAATATTTCAAGTAATTGGCATTAACCTACGGAAATGGAAATAGAGAGTAGATTAATATTTCAACTTCATTAGGGTGCGTGGCAACATACATCTGGGCACGACCGCCAGCACATGTTTAGGAGCTCCGTGATCAATAAACCGCGCAAACACCCCCCCACTACATCTTAGTAAACTCCACCTTATCGTTATCCGAACGCGGGGAAGTGCAGCACCCTAACCTCTATCTCAACTTGAACCTCAACGACGTCACCTAAGATTACAGATCTAATAATCCCCACGTTTCTCCCCGTTACTCCCCCCCACTGTCGCCTCACCCCTCGCCCGACTAGTACACATAATTCTTAATATCTGATCAGATCCCGATCGACCATCCTCCAAAACAAGACCCGCGACCTTCCAATTCACAAAGTTGATTATTAGTGGCTTCGTGAAGCTAGTTGAAAGAGTAGCTAGATGCAATGCCACAGCCAGACGAATACCCAGTTCCGCCGCCCCCGGTGCATCCGGTGCATCCGGTTCGCCCCAGTGATTATCTGAGAATGCAGGATGACGTGGGGTACGAGAGGAAGGAGAGTGAGAGGGGGAAGGAGGCAGTAGTGGATATTGTGGACCAGGAACAGCAAGAGGCTTTGGTTGGTACATCTATCTTGCCCTATGGGGTTGTAGCATGGGAGAGCATTTAGGTCTAGGGTTAGGGGAGAGGCTGGTGAAATGGTTCTGGGGGAAGGCAAAATAAGGTTGAAATTTAGTATGGAAGGATGCGGGCTAACGTGGGAATACTCGAGTAGAGAGCTATACGGCAATTCTTGAAAGTCAGGACGAGTTATGATGTTTTACCAGTCAGTTTCAGGTTGGTTATACTAGATACGAGCTTGCTTGTGAATAAAAGCTTGGGGATTCTGGTGCAGAATGGTGAGATTTTTGCATTCCAAGGGGCCATAATGGGTTTGTTGGGGATGAAAAGGCGAGAAATGGGGAGGAGGGGAAGTAGAAGTGGCCGTGTTCTGAATATCGCAGGGAGGAGGAGACTGAGAGAGAGGTAATCACAAGATTTGGGCTAACATTTGGGGGTAGCAATTGTATCTGCACCGCTATGGGATTCACAAAGGTCAAAGTTCGCAGGATTATTGACAAGCTCGGATTATATCAATGTTATACAGTATTACTGGCAATTTCCGGAAGCAATGAAGGAGATTGACCAATTTCGGCTGGATAGTTTACGAAGTACGGTATCATCCCCCTAATATTTATCTCCCACTTCATTTTTTAACAGATTCGCTTTAGAAGTTGAAAAGGCCATTGGCGTCAACCCCCCCGAAACTGTCTCCATCCACCCGATGAAACCTCTCTACGAAGCCTGCCGACGCATGCTAAAGTCCCGAGCCCGTCGTATCCCCCTCGTAGATGTTGACGACGAAACCAAGCAAGAAATGGTCGTCAGTGTTCTCACGCAATATCGAATCCTCAAGTTCGTCGCCGTGAATGTCAAGGAAACGGGCATGCTACGAAAGCCATTATGTGATATTGGTGTAGGAACGTATGAAGGGTTAAGTACAGCGAGTATGGACACGCCAGTTATTGATGTTATTCATACGCTGGTTAGGAAGAACATTAGTAGTGTGCCAATTGTAGATGAGAGAGGGGTGGTGCTGAATGTTTATGAGGCGATTGATATTTTGACGTTAATCAAGGACGGGAGGTATTATGATCTTGGGTTGACGGTGGGGGAGGCGCTGTTGAAGAGGCCGGATGTGAGTTACCCCGTCATCCTGTGGCTTCAGTTATCAATACTTACAGATATGGTGCTTTTAGGATTTCCCTGGGGTACATACGTGCTCGGAGCAGGACCGACTAGATACAATCTTTGATGCTATCCGGGGCGGAAGGGTTCACAGACTAATTGTTGTGGACGGGGAAAATAGACTCAAGGGAATGGTCACGTTGAGTGACATTCTACATTACCTATTACTTGAAGGAGAAGGAGATCTAGAATAGACCCAACCAACTAATTCATGCTAAAGCACTCCTGGAACGACAGACATCTCGATAAAATACAGCTTGAGCCCAGTCGGTACTCGGGGCTTGGTAGCTCTACAAAATTCCGCTTATTCTTTCCTATTTTTTCACAGGTTATACTACAATTTTATTTGATTGCATTAATCCCTAGTTCAAGAATCGTTACATTCTTCTGTTCTTATCTCCTCGGAGGAGGATCTATCCATGATGCCATCTCTCGTTTCTTTTTATCTATCCATGCCCGTGTCTTCATGTCCCGGCGTTTTGTTTATCCGTACTATCTTCATAAGACATATTTTCTTTTCTATCCTCTTTCTTTGCTTTCTCCCTCGGAAATATTGGTCTAGTTGACACATGGAATATACATGCATGCAAAATCTAGATCTCTATCGGAGTGATATGTTGCACAATCATAATGTGCTCAATTTTGGGGTAAAATACCAGGAAGACTCTCCAAGAAGTCTATAGAGTAGGTATGCAGGGTCGCGCTGCTCCACTAAAGGAGCTCCAATGACTTGGTTACATTCCGCACACAGTAGTGGTCCTTGCGGTTAGACAATCAACATTCAATTCATCTACCTAGGTTCCCTGTAGCAGAGATTATCACTAAAGATAACCCACCATAGTCTCGATGGATGTGGGATGGAGAGATTACGGGGGTTAGAAGGGCATTGGGGGCAGCTCGAAGAGAGGAAAAGGTCCTATACCATAAAGTACATCAGGTAGGTCCACAATTAAATTTGAAGTTAGGGACGCTTTTATTTCCACCAATTAGAAGGATGCTAAAGGCACAAGACCGGTATGCTCAACAAAAACGACATGTGGTAATATACAAGCAAAGACTTGATTGTCAAAAACATATTACCCTGAATCGACTCCACTCATAAGCATACAGCCAAATCCACCTCCAGGCCTCATACTTCCAGTATGATATATCTACTTTCTTCCCTTCCCACTCTTTTTTGCCTTCGCCATCTTCACCTCAATTCTCTTTGCTGCCTTCCCCTTCGCCTTCTTAACCGCGACCTTCTTTATCAATGTCTTCGCGCCACTTCCCCTCTTCTGACCCTCCACCCTCTGCGCCTTCGTCTTCTTAAAAACCCTCCCCACCTCCTGTTCTCCCTTATTATCCAACTTCCGCTTCACCTTCCCACTCAGCGTCTTCTTCCCAGCCTTCTCCCCCACCTCCGGCAACTCCTTCCCATTCAACTTCGCCAACATCGCGTCCTTCGCATTCTTCTTATCCTGCTGACTCTGGAACCAGCTTCTTTGAGGACGAGAGCTGATCTCCGCTTCGTGTTTAATCATATTCTCGCCCTTGCGGACCTGCATTTCAACTTGACTAAGCTGTTTCTCTTCTTTCTCCTCCTTGAGAATTTCCTCAATCTCAGTTTCGAGAAGTTTTAGCTCTTCACCGAGTTTATCGATGGAGGAGGGGTCAAGAGCTCGGGCCGCGATGGGTGCGTTTTGGGCTTTGGCCGCTTTGACGGCGAGCTTGACGACTTTTCGGTCCGATTCGCCAGCGAGGGTACATGCGCGACCACTACGTCCCGCACGAGCGGTACGACCGACTCTGTGGAGGTAAATAGCATGGGATTGGGGAGACTCGTAATTAATGACCGTCGAGACATTTTTGATATCCAGACCACGAGAGGCAAGGTCCGTAGCGAGGAGAAAGTCAACAGCAGAAGTCCGGAATAGCTCTACAGATTTGACACGTTGTTCCTGCGAGAGGGAGCCATGGAGTTCTGCGGCTTTGAGGTTGAGAAGGCCAAAGAGGACGCGGACTCGGTGGGCGAGTTGCTTTGAGCGGAAGAAGATGATGGTTCGGGTGCGGTAGACGTTGCGGCAGAGCTCGACAAGCATTGCAAGGCGGAGATGTTCGCGCTGAGGGCGGATGCGAACGAATTCTTGGATGAGGGTGGTGACGGTGGAGTTTTTATTATCAATCATTAGGCGGACGGGGCGGTTGAGGGAGAGCCGGATAAGCTGGTCGACGGAGTCTGTCATGGTTGCGGAGAATAACATGGTTTGCCTGCTTCGGGGGATATGGGAGATGATTTCGTTGAGTTCATCGGCGAACCCATCTTCGAGCATCCTGTCGGCTTCATCCATGACAAGAATCTCAATGGTGTCGACTGCGACTCCGGCGGTGTTGCGCATGTGGTCAATAAATCGACCAGGGGTGGCGATGATGACATCGGGGCGAGCACGGAGTTCGGTTTCTTGAGTTTTGAGATTGAGACCTCCGATTGCGAGGGAGAATCGAATGTCTGTGTAGGCAGCCAGCTTGACTGCTACTTGGTGGCATTGGATAGCTAATTCACGGGTTGGACAGAGGACTAGGACTCGTGAGGTGGGGACCTTTTTGGGACGGTATAGTAGTCGCTCGAGGACGGGGACGATGAAGGCAGCGGTTTTTCCTGAACCGGTGACGGCACCGCCGACAACGTCTTTTCCAAGGAGGGCGAAGGGGATAGTTTTGGCTTGAATGAGGGTGGGTGTGGTGAATCCAACAGAAGTGAGACCACGGAGGATAGGCCGGGAAAGGTTCATCGATTGGAAGGAGGCGGTGGAGAGGGTCTCGTCGGCGAGTTTGCTATTGGACCCAATACTTTCTGACTCTGGAGCAAAGAAGGCGTTTTTGCGAGCTGTTTCGGCTTCGCGGTCACTGGCTTCGTCGTCGTCAGACCCCGAGGCATCATCTAATGGGTGCACGACGACTGAGGCTTCGGAGTCGGAGCCATCTTCATTACTCCCATCATCACTGTTCTTGTCTTCATTGTCATTGTCCGAGCCAGAAGCTGCTTCCTCTTCGTCGGCAGAGTCGGCAGCCCCACCAAAACCGTCGACAGCTAGGTCTTCGTCGTCAGGGTCAATTGTGAAATCCCCCATTTCCTCATCCTCGGCCTCCTCATTTTCACTGCTGTCCCAGTCGTCCTCATCATCTCCATTTTTGAGAGACCTCTTATCCTCCTTGGCTTTCTTACCCTTTTTTTCATTCACCTTGTTATCTCCAGCCCCAGCCGGCCCATCAACATCCTCTCCACGCTCATGCCTCCTCCGCCGTATTATGTCGTCAATATCCACCGCCGTTTTATTCCCATTCAACCCCGGAGCCTCAGTAAGGCCCCACTCAAAATCCCCCCCCACCCCTTCATTCTCTCCGTACTGGAACTCAAACTCAGAATCCATCTCATCCGATTCAGCCCCATCCGCTGTCCCCGAGACTTTTATCTTCTTTGCCTTCTTGGACTTAGCTGCCCCAGCCTTTCTCTTTTTCCCCTTTGTAGGTTCGGACTCAGGCTCTGAAGATTCGGAATCCTTCTGGGCTTGAGCCGCTTCAATGAGAGCTTCATCTTCTAGTTCGTCGAGTATGGGAACGTTGTCCTCGGTGTCGGAGATGGTGAGGATGAAGTCGTCGGCGGGGTTGCTTTTGAGGGCCTTTTTGGGGCGTACGGGGAACTCTGTGGGCTTTCCCGGCTTGGGTTTCTTGTCTTTGGCCATGGTGGGAAGAAGTGAGGGTAATTGGGATTGCTGCGAAGGGTTCGGGATTACAGAAAAATCTCGAGGTTAATTTGGAGCCGCGAGCGCCAAGATTTGCAAGATCACGTGAGGCTAGCTACCTGTTTAGGGGAGTCGGATTCAACTCCCATTGACTTATGATAGAACCAGCTTGCAGTGTCTTAACTACTTCGTATGCTGTCTTGAAATCTGCTGCACGCGCTATCTAAGAACCTGCTCCCGAAGGTGTCAAAATGAGCTCCTCCAGTTATTGGTACAATCTAGTACGGAGGGGGAAATAGCTGGATGTAGTATATGTAAACATGGGATTTATCATGTATTGATCATGGTCTCTAAATATGTATGAATTCATGCATTCGCGACCTCTCTCTATATATATATGAATTCATACATTCGCACTCTCTCTAAATATATATGAATTCACGCATCCATACATTCGCGCCCTCTCTAAATATGTATGAATTGATGCATTCGCGGCCTCTCTAAATATGTATGAATTCATAGAATTCATGCATTCGCGGGCTCTCTATATATGTATGAATTGATGCATTCGCGGGCTCTCTATATATATATTAATTCATACATTCGTGCCCTCTTTAAATACGTGTGAATTCATACATTGGCGGCCTAGAGTCTAAAATATATGAAGCACGGGACGCAGCTTGGCTGACATGAAGCACGGGACGCAACATGGCTGACAGGAAGCTCCGGACGCAGAAAAATACCACCACCTAAGTGATAGGAAGCCATGAAGATGTTGCGCATCCTGACGCAAATTTTTTTTGCTGATGAGCCTCCTTACTATGACTCGTTCCCTCAGTTTTCTTGATTCCCGTGGCTTTCCAGTCTTCAACCGCATTATCCAGCCTTATCCATAGTCCATTGATATCCCGATCCATTTTATATAGTACTTTCCACTCGATCTTGAGCTCTACCTTTCCCTTCTTTCCTTACATCACGAAATCCTCCGGCATTCTTAGACCACTAACAATATTGCTGTAGGCAGGGTCATAAAGGCACTGTTCATAGCGAATGTTGTGGCTATTATGCCTAAATACTAGGGTTCCTATGATATGGCATGTGGATTCGGTTTGGTCATGGGCAGATACCTTGATATTGAGGTTGTACTGTATATCAATGAGGCAGTCATACTCATAGCACCCTTCACGCCCTACCCTTGTTTTGCCAATCTTGATGGCTTTGATAGTGACCCCTTCCTCATCAGATTCTTCATTGTTGGAGTCTTCTCTTTTGGCCTTTTTAACTTTTTTCTTTTCATGCTTTTTGGTAAAGCATTCTGATTTGATATGGTTCAAGCCCTTCTAGCCTTTGCTTATACAATAATCACATCTCTTGCCATTATCCCCTTTGTCCCGCACTCGCCTTGCTTCAATCTTAAGGATTACCGAGTTTTGTGCTGAGTCGTCTGTATTTTCCCCTCTTTACTTGCCCTTTTGTCTTCCTAGAACATACGTTTTTAGATATGTGGTAATATCTCTATAAGTTAGGCCACTCTTCATTTGAATATTTTCAATGAGAGTGTTGTAATAGAGTGGTAGAGTAGCTAATAGGAACGTCCCTTTGGCTTGGCCATTTTTACTCAGGTCTGCTAGGATTCTTCCAAATTCCTTAAGGTCATCGGAGATTGTTCCGTCTAGCATAGATCTCATGAATCCCCATTTTTTATCAAATTCGCTAATGTGGTCTTCAATTGAGCTGTTCCTGTCATTGTAGCTAAGTTTGATTACATTAATAAGTAGGGCTCCTAGAGTAGTGACTTTTTTTTTTTTTTTTTTTGAGTCTATACATCTATAGAGCCTAAGGCTATGAGATGACCCCGTTCCCTCATCCCAAGGGACTCGGTACACCCACGGGGTAATGGGTCACATAAGCATCCTGCCTCCCGAGCCTAAGAAAAAACAGCCGAAAAGACCCTCCCAACCCCCGCCACGCCTCTAGCCGGCCCGCCCCCCGAGAAGAAAGAAGAAAAAAAAAAAAGAACGCCCCCCCCCCCGCGCTTAGGTAAGCTCAAGGTTGGCAAAGAACGCCTCGACCAGGTCAATCGTGTGTTCTTTACCGCCTTCCTTTACTTTTCTCAGCCACCTCCCCCTCTCGTCCATTTCCTCCCAGCTGCTCCACCTCCTCCCAATCTCCTCCCCTCTTGGGCACACTAGGGCGACATGCCGTCCCGTCTCAGGGTGCCGGCCACAGGTCCTGCACGTAGGGTCTACCGAGTCTTCGAGAATAGCTCGCCATGACTGGAGATTCCCCTTCCCCGTCCTACAATGGACATAGTTAATACGGGCCTTTCTTCCCCACTTAACGACCCTGCCTCCTCCTGCCCCTGCTACCCTTCTTTCCCCCTCACGCCGCCTCCTCCACTCTTGCTCCAACCCCCCTTCCGTGATCAAGGGGTCATCTGGGTTGAGATCTCCTGCCCCGCCTTAGCCAGGGTATCGGCTTGCTCATTCCCTGGAATTCCGACATGTGCCTTAACCCATCCAATCCGCACCGCCCCATGCTCCAAGGCTTCCTGCCTCCTCCTGACTTCTAGTACCAGGTCTGCCGTCCTGGCTTTACCCCTCCTTCCTGCATTTCTGATAGCTGCAAGAGCCGCCTGTGAGTCTGTCAGGACGAGGACTTTCCAATCTTGAGGTGAGCGTTCCAAGGCTTTTCCAATACCAGTGACCTCGCCATCCCAGACAGTACACATTCGCCCCAAACCTGTACACCCCCTAGACGTCCCCCCTTCGGAGCACCAGCCCCCGCCAACTCGCCCCTCCTTGCTCATACTACCATCAGTATAGATCACTACAGCATCCTCCTTTGCCTCCGTGATCTTGCCAATCCATTGGTCAGGCTTCGCATCCTTGGACAGGCCTAGGTCCACCACTGGAATGTCTGTTACCGGAAAGCTTCCCCCAATGCTGAGCCTCTCGTTTCCTTCCTCCATTAGGCTACCAGCCTTGCTCAGGATGGCCGTGATGACCGAAGTGAAGCTATCTTTCTGCTAAAATGGCTCACTAAAATCATCCCATGCCCTGCCATCCTCCGCATTCCTCTCCAAGTCATTCTTCCAGAGGTCGCCCAGCGCTTCCAGATCTCTCATCAACTTCCCCGCAAGCCGTGCCTGGGCTGCATCTAGAGCCATCCTAGGGGATTCGACGCCAGCGATCCGACTCACCAAATCCCTCCTTGACCCGTGAGTAGCGTTAACGCACTTTTTTAACGCCTGGTACTGGAGTCTCTCAAACTCCTCTTCTCAGTCCCTCTGTCCTCGCCATCCTAGCTCCGCTCCCCACAAGGCCACTGCCCTGATCATACCTGTGTAAGCCGCCCTCCAACTGTTTGCACTCATCTCCCAGTTGGAGTTTCCAATCCCATTCAATTGGCCTAGCAGTCTCCTCGCCTTGGCTATCCTGCTCTTCCAATGTTCTTTGAAAGAAAGGCTTTCATCCATTATGATACCAACCCATTTTACCCATTTAACGTCATTATTCTTCCTCCTCCTACTGTAGAGTAGTGACTATTTTGCCTTCAAATTTTGCCTTTAATTCCTCATAGGCTTCGTTCACTGTTCTTGCCAACCCAATAATATCTACCACTTCCTTTTCGCAATTCCTTTTCATTGTGAGGATTGTAAAGTTGTTGTCCTTTTTCCAAGCTTTTGCATCAACATCTCTTGCTTTTCCTGTTGCAGATGGGTCAGGGTCTTTGATGTCACTGGTAACGATTTCCCATATTATTCATCCTTATGCTCATAGCTGCTGAGCATTTGTTCGGTAGACAAAATCCATTGGGCATAATCCTTTGCTGTCCACTGAGCTTAGGCTCAATCTTAGGTATAGACCGTTCTTTGGACATTAGTGGTGGGAGTGGACTTGGAGGTCTGGTTCGCTGGTTTCTTCTTCTTCACCGGACTTGGACGTTGGCTGGGAGGTTTGGATATATAACTTCTTCTTCGTACTCAGAGGTTTCTTCGGAGATTTGTTCTAGGAGTTGTTCTAGGATTTGTTCTTCCTCTTCTTCGTATTCTTCTCGAGGCGCTGGTCCGGCTTCACTCATTTAGATAAGCGCAGAGTATAACTGGTCGAAGCTTATAAGCTGATCTTCGTGCTTGATCTCTAGGTCAGGCTTCTTGGGTATCAAGGTCGGTTAGGAGTTCTTCTTCTTCTCCTTGTTCGATTTCCTTTGTCGCTTGTAGTGCCGCCTGCTCTGGTGGCTCTTCGCATGTCCTGGGCGGTCCGTATTTTCTGACGTTCAGGTCGTAGTGATGTCCGCACTTCCTGCTATATTTCCGTATTTCTGCAGGGTCCTGGTTCCTAATTTCCTGTATTCATTGCTCGTAGTCTGCAGCAATCTGTTCGAGATGCGCCGACGTAGTGCTTGTTCCTTCGATTGGTTCTCTGGCTATCGGTGGTGGCACGGGCAGCTTCAAATGCCGCAGGAGCGGTACCTAGCATTGATTTTACCGGCAGCGACAAGCCACTCTGGCATGTTGTGGTGGTAGTTGCCGAGGCTTTTACATTAATTTCGCTCTCTACTGTAGGTAGTTAGTGATCACGAGATTTGGTTGCCGCTAGATGGGAAAAAAGAAAATGCACTCTAATGGTGATGTGGTCTATTTAAGGTTTACATAGGGCCTTCGCCAAGGAATGACCCGCAGGACTGCTAACCGAACCTGGTTGCTGCCAAGCCTGTACTATTGTACTTTTGCATACGTAATAGAGTTCGCAGCCCGACTCTCATATTTTATCATACAAGCGATAGCTCCTTGAAATGCACACCGATATTCACAATTGCAGCAGTCAACGTATTCAAGCATGCCAGCCGATGACTCCCCTGCAGTACTAGTTGCAAAATACCTTCGCTCAAGTGGCTATAAAAAGGTTCAACTCCTTTTTTCTCTGTTCAAGCGTGTTTACCCAAAGCTTACAGTATCTTCTCCGTAAAGACCCTCTCAGCATTCCTTGAAGAATCCGGGATTCTCGATTCCCAAATAAGCTCTTCTAGCGATCTCACTATAGAAAAAGTGCTGGAGGAAAAACGACTCTATGACTTGTCAGTGAAGCTTGAGCGAGTTCTCACCGTTGGTGATACTGAAGGAGGGTTGCCAGGCGGAGAATTCGCTCTGTCATGTCCGTCCCCTGTCAATGTACACTTAGCGGATGCTAAGAATCTCCAATGCAACAGACCCTACCCAGCCTATTGTCATTGGCAAGCGTGGGAATTTTGTTTTCGTTACCTTGGCAAGCTTCGGTGTGGCTCCTACTGATGTAGGTGGTGATGGACTATTCAGCAGTCAGAAACCTCTGATCATAGGATGTACGGTGTCCGGGGAACTCGGATTATATGAAGTCCCCACCACTGGCGGCGGTGGAGTCAGGTCAACAGCCCCGGTCAAAACGTATATCAACTTGCATATGGGACCTATCCTAGCCGTCTGTGTACTCAGAGGAAGATATCTCCTCACTGGCTCCATGCACGGAGCTGTGGCCCTGCACCGTGCATACGATGGGAAAGAGATATGGCGTGTGAAAGACCACAACAAATTCGTCGTCAAGATTGAAGTATCTGAGGAGGTAAATGAAGGGGATGCACGTGGGTGGTGGTTCGCAACAGCAGGGTATGATAAGCAGGTGCATGTGTACCGGATACACATCCTTAGGGAGTCTGAACAACATGACGAGTGCAAAATTGTACATGTTGGCTCCATACAATATGACACAACCCCGGAGGCTCTGTGCTTTATCCCTCCACCTCTCCTACCTACACATCATACTGGAACTCCACCAACGCAGCCTCCATTTTTAATTGTTTCCCGCCGGGACAGCACAAAGGTCTATTACTATAGCCTACTTCCTAACCCTGCCCTTATCAAATACTACGAGCTCGTCCCAGAAACCACCTCACACATCATGTTCTCGCCTATGTCCCTTGCCCTTTCTCCCGGACCACAGCCTTTTCTTGCCATTGCTACAGACTCCGTCCCTGTGATGAAATACCTGCTTCTCGAGCCCCACACAGGTCGAGTTCTTGTTGAGAGTTTCACTGGTGCACCACAGACGGCGTATAGTACTAGTGTAGTTGTCTGGCGACCTAGTGGGAGAGGTGGGGTCTGGGTAAATGCGAATGACGGGTTCATTAGAGGGGTTGAAGCAGGAAGTGGGAAGGTAGTTGTAGAATTAGGTGGGGCACATGCACACCGAAGACAGGTCAGGACTCTGTGGGCAGGAGAAGTCGATGGGAGGGAGGTGCTAGTTTCTGGCGGGTTCGATGGGCAGTTGATCCTATGGGAAGTTGTGCAGGAAAGTCAACCGCGAGTAGTGGATGGTGTTGATTTTGGTGGTGCATTATGACCGAAGGTTGGTTAGTGTGAAGAAGGTGGGTGGGATGAATTAATGATTTAACTCGATGATTAATTCCAGAAATTAATGTAGATGACACAATTTATGTGATGAGTAAGTTGAATAGATAATATAAGAAGTTTACAGATAAGTGTTCACAACCAGAACTCCGGACTGTTTAAGGGGTATATGCATATTGTACAATTTTTCCCATCTAATTCCCACACCCCTCAAGACAGATAATACCTCAGCTTCATTAACCACATCTGTGCCTTAACAGTCTGATGATGTATCACTATTGCTGCCTCTTCTACGTTCGATCGTAGTCCTAGTAACTTTTTGACTTCCTCCGCCTTCGTTGATAATTTATCTGTTGAGGGGAACATTGTATTGATGTCGTGTATAGGGACCGTTTTCCCATTAGATAAAGTGCGAAGCATCCCCGTTGGCATTAAATACCGTGGCCTTTTTCCCCTCTTCACATTCTCATCACTCAGATTCGGTGGGATGCCCACTTCCGATGCAATCCCCTCCTCTGGAGACTTCCAAACAAGTATACACCCCACCTCTCGCTCTTTCCTATCCTCTGCGTCTAAAGGATCATCACCGTTCCTCACCTCTACCACTCCCTTACCTGGTAATACCTTCATCATCTGGGCCAACTCCCACACTACCCTCCTTCGTATTCCCCTCTCCACATAAACTGGCATATCCCCCCTCCACTTGACATTCCCCGCCCCCCGACTCCCCTCATCTGGAATCAACTTCTTCCATGCCCCCTTCTTCATCATAGCAGTAAACACTCCCCTCCGACAGCCCACATGAATACCCTGCATCGTCGTCTGCCTATTCCTCGTCTCTGGCAACAGATTCGTCGGTAGCAAGTACACATCAGAATCTTCTTCTCCCTCAATACCTTTTGTTCCAGGCCGTCTCAACACCCCCAGTCGAACCAGTAAGAATGCAGGCAACCTCAATTGATGCGGGAAGGCATTTCGCACGGGTGTAGCCAGGATTCGTGCGTAAGGATTGGTTTTTAATTTTGCTGATAGCTCGGTAGGGGGGGCGTTTAGCCCGGCGAGGGGGCGAAGCTTGGGATTGCGTTTGGAGTAGGGGATATAGTGGGCTGGAAATTCGATGAGTGGGGAGAGAGGCAGGGTTGTCGAGATCCTAGGTGAGTCGATAGCCTGGGAACTGTTTGGCGGGGGCGGCGGGAGGCGATAGCCTGGAGGTATAGTGTTCATGGAGGCAAAGTTCCGCCGGAAGCTGGAAAGGGGTGGGGACGGGAAAGATCGTGTCTTCATTGTTTGGTAGGCTGGGGGGAATATGTCAGTCAGGAGGCCGAGAGTGGTCTGGTTGTAAACTTTCTTGGCACAGAAACAGACCTACCGTTTATGTTCTGGGCCGTTGCGCAACGGAAATCAGTGCCTGCGACGTGCCTCAGAAGGAATGACTCTGGAAGTAAATAGAGGATCCCTATGCTGCTATCATAGAAATTGGCAATTACCTAACGCTCCTATATACCGGCCCTCATATTTAGAGTTCTTGGGTACGCTAGGTATTGCACAGATGGAAGCTTGGTTTCTCAGGACATCTGACACTTTGGCACTGTCGTTCCTTGTACACATAGATGGAGTTGTATCGAGCACTACCGTGATCACCGCAAAATACACTACTCAGTATGCAAGGACTTCTACTGTCCCACACATAGAAGTTCTTACCAAATGAGAAACAGAATATTCAACCCAGAAGTGTATACTATCTGCAGAGAAGTATATCTACTTATACTTGAGATATATATTATACTATACCTAATACAAATTCTGATGTGGACCCCCTGGAGTACATAGGCACGAGACTACCCTATCAGGTACTAAGGCCGTAAAATAAGTACTACTGAATCCCCCCAGTCCCTTGGCAACTACTACTACAACGGTCGGAAACTCCAACACCATCTGTCCCTTCAATGCGTGCGCTAAAGTTTTCTCCGGGGTAAGCTCAAATTAAAGTAGGTTTATTTGAGCGGCTTCGAGGTAGAAGTTGCAGGTGGAGGTGAATACGCGACAAGAGGCTTTTCAGGCAATAGGTTGTTGCAGAAGTGGATTAGAACTTCGCGATGGAATGGCGGTGGGGTAGTAGGGATAGGTATCGGACGAGTATTGGATTCACTGTGGAATTTTATTAGGAAAGAAAGCTTCGGCGAGCGGAAGGTTTTCTTGGACGCGGGTGGTGGTGGAAGGAGAGAGAGATGTGGGGGCTATCTAGTCTAGTTTTTATGGGCTGTGGAGCCTACCCTAACCCGCATGGGGAGTGAAGCAGGGGCGAGACTTTTGGGAGTCTGTCTGATGTGACTTTCACAAATATGTGGGGAATTTGGATAAGTATTCCACCAAAGGGTCTTTAAGGTTGAATTTGTACCTTGTCTAACTCTTGATAATTTGCTATATAATTGACGATAGGTAGAGGTGAAAATCAGGCGTACGTAGGAGGAGATGTGTGTGTGCAGAATACGTAGGAGGAGATGTGTGTGTGCAGAAGTGGGGAGGCATTGGGTCACATAACCTGTAAAATCTGGCACTGATGAAAACGAGTATGAAGCTCACATTTTACATGTATTCTGTATTTTATATGATCGATAGTAAGAAGAAGCAGACAGAGAGCAAAAGGTAAAGGATGAATGTATCATCATTCACACCATCTCATAGCGTCACCACCAATCCAATGGACCTCGCTACCAACATTCTCTTGTGCTCGATTGCCCCAGGCTGAGGCAACTGAAGTCCGAGAAATGTAATTATTTCGTCAACATCATTTCTATTACATAGTTAGCTTATATCCTTACAATATGTCTTGATTATTACCATCCATCCAGTGGAGATGTGCAATTTTACCAGGGAAGTTCGGTATGAGCTGGTTATTTACCCCACGTAATGGAAATAGTGCCACATTATCATGTAATATTCTGAAGTTTTCGAGCCGAGAGATCATGTTCAATTCACTATACTTACGGACGTAGTGTGAGTTATATTCCTTAAGCTTCAACTTTGAACAATTTAATTACAGGGCAACTTACACTGTCCGAACTGCCCCATTCAATTGAAGGATGGCATCATTCACTTGTTGGAACCCATTACGCATCTCAGTTCGAATATTTTCAAGTTGCTGATTGACGTTGAGGTTCTTAATGTTACGAATCCGTCCCAACTGTAGATGCACAGTTTGGAGACCTTCCTCAAGGCATCGAAGTCAGCTCCATGGGGATATTAAATGAACGGAAGCCCAATAGTCTAGTTAGCCCCAACTCTATAGGGCCATCTGATAAAAACGAAGCGTAGCGGAGGCAAAATCGTAGTGTAGTGAGTCGAGGTTTTTTTTTGTTTTTTTTTGAAGTCTGTACATCTGTGGAGGCTGGTCGAGGTATGTAGTCTGGTTGGAGTCGAGGCATGGCAGGACGTATGGTTGGCACGTACATAGGGTTTGATCGAGAGGCGCTCTTAGTACCAAGCATACGGGATGCCGCTGAATAAGCAGACCGCATATGCACAGCCATGCGATGTAGGCCCACCACAGCTACTGGAGTTATACTTGCATACCTAGGTAGCAATCAGGCCCGGCGCTTCCCCCCCGGCCCAGCAATGGCACCCTCCCGCAAACCCCGCTCCAAAGCCACCCCCGCCTCCTCGCTCTTCTCAAACACCTCGTACGGCCGCGACCTCCCCGTCTACAGCTCCGTCCCCACCGGCGATACGCTCCACAACTCCTCCTCCTCCCATCTTGGATCCACCTCCGGCGATGACGGTGACGACGACGACGACGACGACGACGGGGACGGCCTCAGCACTACCCCCCAGGACCTCGACGTACTCAAGGAGGAAGAGGAGCGGGAAAGGCTCCTCTCAACAGGCGGCTTGTTCGGCTCCCTCAGCCGTCGCGAGGGTGGCGTAGTCATTGGGAAGCGTAGTCGCAGAAAAAGGCGGCCTGGGCTAGCTCTGGAGGATAGCGAAGAGAGGATTGGCGGTGGTGCGGGGGAATACTCCACCGCGGATGAAGACTCCGAAAGCGAAGATGAGGAAATCAAAGAGATCCGGCAGGGGTGGGTCGATGAAAAAAGTAACCTGCGAGAATTACGGCCACGCACGCCCTCCCTCCGCCGGATGCTTGCAATCTCAGCCGGGCTACTTGCGTTCCTCATACTGTTGATCTACAGCTCCCTTCGGCTCTCCGCTAAAGAGCTCACAGTTCCCTTCCACGCCACACCCCTCACCAACGGAACCCACACTTACCACCCCACCACCCTCTTCATCTCCCTCGACGGCTTCCGCGCCTCATACCTCTCCCTTGGCCTCACACCCACGCTCCAGTCCTTCATCAACTCTGGCCTCTCCACCCCGTACCTCACGCCATCCTTCCCCTCCGTTACCTTCCCAAACCACTGGACCCTCATCACAGGCCTCTACCCCGAGTCTCACGGGATAGTAGGAAATTCCTTCTTCGACCCAGTCTCGCAAGAGGAATATTTCTACACCAACCGAACTTCCTCCACTAAACCCTTCTGGTACGGCGGGAGTCCTATATGGTCTGTAGCAGAGGAGAATGGGGTGAAAACTGCGATCCACATGTGGCCCGGGAGCGAGACTTACCTCAACTACCCCGAAGCCTACGTCTCCAGCTTGGACGAATTTAAGAAACAAAAGGGGAAGGATATAAAACGAATGGCACCTAGTATCGTAGACCCTTTTAACGGCGCAGAACCCCTCGCTTCCAAAGTAACCCGCCTCCTTTCCTGGCTCGACCTGCCCCTCGATTCCCGCCCTCAACTCATCCTAGGATACGTTCCAAATATAGACGCAATAGGGCATAAATTCGGCCCCGACACACCCGAGGAGAAGGCGGAGTTGAGGAAGGTGGATGACATGTTTAAGCTCCTCCTCCAGGGCATTGAAGCCAGAAACCTAACTGACATTGTCAACATCGTCGTCGTCTCGGACCACGGCATGGCAAAGACCCAAACAGAAAAACTAATCTACCTCGAAGACGTCCTCGGCGACAACCACACGTCCAAAATCACCAATATTGAAGGCTTGCCACTCGCTGGCATCCGTCTTGCGCCCGGAGTCGACGAGATCAAATTTTGGGAGGAGGTAAAATCCCGCCATGAATCCTGGCCGCAAAATACTCCCACTGCGCAAAAGGCACAGCTTGATGAGAATGATGCACGTGCGACTAGCAGAGGAAATAGGGCCCCGTGGAATGTCTATCACAAACTCTACTCTATGCCCTCCCGATGGCATTTTTCCAACAATGAACGGATCGCGCCGATTTGGATCGTCCCTGATGTCGGGTGGGTGTTTGTTACGAAGGATGAATATCCTCCTGATAATATGCCGGAGAGGGGATATCATTTGAAGGGCGTGCATGGATATGATAATTTGGCGAGGGAGATGAGGGCAGTGTTTGTAGGGTGGGGGCCAGAATTTAAGAGGGGAATAATGCACGGTGAGGGGAGGGAGTGGATTGGGGTTGGAGGGGCCGCTGGAGGCAAGTTGGAGAGGAGGGTGGATGCACAAGGAAAGGAAGTTAAAGGGGTGAAGGTGAAGCCGTTTGGAAACTGGGAGGTGTATGGGATTGTGGGTGAGTTGATGTTTGGAGTGGACGGTGCGAGGACGGTACTTGGCCCGCATAATGGGACGTTTGCGGGCGGGAAGGGGAAGGAGGGGCAGAGTGTGTTTAAGGGGATGGTGGTATTGAGCGAAGGGGAGTTGAGGGAGGAGGGGGAAGAGTCATCGTCACCTTCGTCCACGGGCCTTAGTACCTCTGTAACGACAACCCCCACCCGCCCAGTGATCGCCAAACCATCGACATCGGCTAGGGTTGGCATCTCTGCATCCGCAGCTACCCTCCCCACCAAGAATCGAATTGAAGTCGACGACCCGACGGCTACGGTTATAGCAACGGTGATTGTTGTGCCGACACCCAGCAGTAACCGCCAGAAAGTAGGTGGTAATGAAGGGGGCGAGGAAGAGGAGAAAGATGGGGATAAGCAAAAAGGTGAAGAAGACCCCGAGCCCGATCTAGACCATAAACCGTCCAGCATGACATGGTGGGAATGGGCAAAATGGCGGGCAGAGAAGTTGAGGGAGAAGCTGGAGAAATGGTGGGGTAAGGTGATTGCTGGAGAAGGAGGGAAACATGAAGCAAAGGGGGCTTGATGTATTTTGTATTTGCATTATTTTCGTTATCGGATCATGCGGGGTTTTTGCGTATACCTTTTTGGTTGGTTTTATTATAGTCAGACTTGCACTTGAGGGGTAGTTACCACGGAGGAGCTGAGCCCCCCTTTTTGTTATGTTGTGGATGTATAAAGCAAGCGCATGGGGTTTACTATCCTTATGTTTCCCAGCTGCAGATCAAGTAAGGACGGTACTTACCTATCTCAGAAGAATCTTTGCACTATTTATAAGTTTGGGGGTGTTGGGGGGGTTATTTGATATGAGTTTGGTAGGGGGTTGGGATGCAAGAAAATCAGAGCTGTAGGGTAAGAAGTACGGTACAGTAGGCGTGGCAGAGAAATCGGATTAAAAAAAGAAAAAGAAAATTGTCGGGTTTATCTGATGTTAGTTCTGTGCCTACGACGCCAGATCAGGTTGCGAGAGAGAATCAGATAAAGAGGAAAAAATTGGAAAAAAATTGGTAATTCCATGAATTCCTGCTATATATACCAGTCGCAAATGCATGAATCCTTCCAATATATACATACCAGCCATGAAAGCATGAATTCCATACAATATGTTCCAGGCCCAAATCTATGGATTCCTCCAATATATACCAGATTCGTGAAATCATGAATTCCATACATATATTATGGCCGCCAAAATATTAACTCCCGAAATACCGTATATATCCATCCCCGGCTAAGAAGTGTCCGACATCAGTATCAACATTAATAATCTGGTGTCTCATGCCAAGGATGATACCGTTATGTGTCAAATACCCCTATATACTTATATACCTATATCCGTACCAATAACAATATGTTCTAGATTTATATTATTTCTATCCTCATTACCATATTGGCTACGTTGTGCAATATAGTGCACGTGGCTGGTCAGACCACCACCACCACCACCAACGCGACCATGACAAGCGACATCGATCAGAATGCACTGCAAAGATCAATAGATCTACAAATTCTGACGGAGATGGAGGCAGAACGTTGGGCCCACCAATTGAAATTTACAAGTTCTGGCGAAGAAAAAGGTGGAACGGGTCTCGCAATATTGCGATGACTAATTGACGTATCTTCGAGCTGCAAAGCAAAAAGAACTAGACTATCAGCTTTGCTAACCAACTTGTTCATTTATCAATATGGAAATGTGGGTGTGCTGACGGTTGGGTCCCCCCTAATTTGGAGACAACGAACACGGAGCTTGCTACGATACCTGATTTGATGTTTTCGTGGGAGGACTGGAATTCGCGGTTGTAGAGCGGGCGGGGTTCGCGGTTCATGTTCACGATGGGAGGGCTGGGTTTTTTTCAATTAACGCGTCAATTGGCCGCAAGGAAAATGAAAAAGCACGAATAGAGCGGGAACAAGACTTTTGGCTTTGCTACAAACTTTTTCGTTTGGCAATAACGAAGAAAGTTAGGTGGGCTGATGCTGGGGTTGAGTTAACAACGGAGATTGATACGGAAATTGATACAGAGGTTGATACGGAGCCTGATGAATAATCATCTTTGGTTGGTCTTTGGATGGGGTTGTTGTGGAAGGGTTCATGAGGAGTTGTTTTTTATTTTTCTTCTTTTATATAGGCAGCGGCAGCGGCGAACTTTATTTAGTATTTGTAACTAGTATATATCTGTTGTCTAGACTTTCCCCACACATGCGTAGCTTGTATATGCTTAGACCAGACCATAGATTCAGGCCCTGCTGGAGGCTATAGGCTCAGAGATTACGAGGACTTCGCTAACCATCTTCCTAACATTAAATACCACGTCGAATCCAGCTCTATTTGTAACCCGCGTCTTTGCTGGTCCTGTCCGACGATGATTCACTTTACGGGGTGGGAAGTGGGAGTATCTGGGGCATGGAATACGGATGATATTCCCCTCAGAAAAAACATGCATAGAATGGTAAAGTAGCTATATGGGACTCATAAGCTGCTCAGCTGGTTCAATGTTGGAATAATACATATGAAGTTCAGATTTGAATTAAGGTGGTGAATGAAGTCACGCTGTTGCGGCTCTGCGCAGCCTCACACCGACATGGGAAGGCGGATCACCGTAGTTTGTATATCATAGACATTCCGTCAGCTCGATGGGTTGGTACATTAAAGACCTCTCTGACGACGAGAGGCAGGCGCGGCGAGATAGCTTAGACGCAACCGGCCTCATATCCTGCCTGGCCCCGATATTCGTTTTGCTCGGGTTAGCAGGAATCCGTGCGTACCGGAGGTCTCACAAGCAAGACACCTTCCCACCAACCATTAGTCGATTTGAATGGAGGTTTTTCTATGCACCTGCGCTGTCTACATCTCCGGAGCTGGGCACGGTGGGGATGTGGATTGGGGGAGTGGCATATGTGATATGGCAGCTGTGGTTGGGAATCAGTGGGACAAATGAAGGTGAAACGAACCCGGAGGCACCTCTTATTGTTGAATATTTTCTTATGGAATAACTCGAGGAAGAAAGACTACATTCACCTCACGAAAGCATTCGGAACCCTCGCTGCGTCGAATTTACCGCTTCATTACTTCCTTTCTGGCAAGTCAAGATCATTCCTACACAGGCACCTCCTTCACTATTCCCATGACCGGGTCAACGTCGTACACCGATGGCTTGGGAGATTGATATTCACCTTTATATGCTTCCATGCAATTCTCTACCTCAACTATTTCTGGGTCACTGGCCGGCTCTTTCACCTCTTGGATTGGGATATTATGTTTGGTGTCGCTGGGTTTATTATGCTGGTGAGTCTCAGTCGCTTCGTCACTCGAGTGATAGCTTTGGTTGACTCACTCCTTAAAGGAAACCATATACGTTACATCTCTTTCTCTTATCCGCCATGCCCCTTCCCAATACTTTACCCTCTTCTACTTCACCCATATTGTTCTCGCCATTGCCCTTATCCCTACAATCTGGAACCACGCTACCAATCCCCACCCATATCTCCTCTTCACAGCGTTTCTTTGGTTATGGGACTACACTTCACGATGGTTCTCAACCAGGTGGGGCCAGGCCGAAGTCAAGGTGCTCGGTGGCGGCCGCATGCTCGAGGTGGATGTGCTCATCAACCGCCCAGAAAAGATTGAGATCTCTCCTGGCGCCCATATTTTTCTCACAATTCCCCGCCTCCATCGACTGCGTGGTGGTATACGTGCCAATCCGTTTACAGTAGCCACATTCAGTGAGGGTGAGCAGCGTTTGAAACTCGTCATGCGGGTGCGGGATGGATTTACCAAATCTCTTGTCGAGCTCACCCAGCGCGAAGAGACGTCATCCCTCCCTACTACTAACCCAGACGAGGAACAAGCTTTGCAAATCCCAGCATCCATTTTCCTACCATCCCAAGCACCTTTTCCAAATCTTTTGCAATATACCCGCGTTCTACTCATTGGTGGTGGCATAGGAGGCAGTTTCTGCGTTCCGTGGGTGAAATACCTCCACGCCCAACCACCCACAGGCACCACTATCCGTTTCGTGTGGTCGGTTTCCGACCCCCTAGAGGCATATTGGGCAATTTTGGAGCTGAAGGATACGGCCCTACGGAATTTTGCATCATCGTTGGAGCTGTATGTTACCGGTACGGAGGGTGGGCGTGTAAGAGGAGAGGCAGAGTTAGAATTGCTTGGGCGGGCCAAGAATGCGGTTCCTAGTTCCATCCCGGCGGGCAATGTGCGGTATACTAGGCCGACTTTGTCCCTGGTGCTGGAGCAGGAATTGGAAACATGTATGGAGGGGGATGATATGGCTGTGCTGGTGTGCGGGCCAGAGGGGATGATGGCGGATGCTAGAGAAGCGGTGGGAAGAACAATTGATAATAGGAAAGGGGTGGGTGTGTGGTATTGGGAAGAGAGTTTTGGGTATTAATATTGTACTAGATTCAATGCTCTTTTGTCATGCATGAAGTTTGGAGCGAGCTTTCTGACGTTTGGCATTTGCTCTTGCTGGGTAGTTCGGGATTTTTGACTCGCAGGATACAAATAGTTGCCTTTTGCAGGAAATCTTCTGGCTGAGATGCTTACTACTTGTATTATTGTCATGTGGATGCACAAGAACAACAATACAACCCATGAGCTCGTTTTGAGAGAAGAAACCCCCCGGGTCTGGAGGCGGAGGAGCTGGCGGCAGTGGGGCGAGTACGGCCCTAGTAGCAGAGAAACCGAGACCCAAAGTCTCCTTATTCGGCGCAGTATCAGAACACACGATTCTTTGAAAGCCTCGTCAAAACCTGTGATAACCCAGGGAACTGCTAGGGCTGTTGAGCTGACCTCATGAAAATTTTCGGATAGTTGATCAAAGCCGTGATGACCGCAACAAGGAGCGCCTCAAGAATGGGGAAGAAGCCCCGTTACCCGTTACTTTGGAGGAGGAGAATCAAGCACTTGCTACTTAGGCCTCAATCGGCATATACACCTATAAGAATAAACTGCGATAAGAATAAACCGTGATAAGAATAAAGGTCAACTGACCTATTCAAAGATATGACTATACTCTGTAATCTCTATCGCATATTCTTGTATTTTTGATGTCATAAAACATATGCATTAGCAGGGGCACTAGCAGGATTATTAGTAAAACGTTGTCCAAGAAAAGGAACCCTCTCGTCAGACTTACTGGAAGTGACGGGAGAAATCGACGAAGGCAGAGTGCGCTGTGGGTAGCGGAGGGGGGCAGATATCATTTTGTTATTTACTAGTCGAGGGCATAGGGACCTAGTTTAACTGCATAACCTCTCGCAGAGGACCGGGGCCCCGCCAGGCAGCGGGTAAAATTTCAAATAAGATAATATAAGAAATCTCACGATACAAGCAATTAAGGCCCAGTCCCGCCAGAATTTGAATAGGAAAATAAGAAATTCTCATTATTGTAATTGCAAATTTCTTAAGTTTTGACCTATTAATACATTTAGAAATGCAAGGGGAGTCCAAAATAGTAGGCTACAGACAAGAAATACATCCCAACGTCAGCAGAGCGGTCATGGTGCACGTGTGATAACATGGCAAATGATTATGTAATAGAGAAGTTAGGCACTACACGTGACCTTCCCGTCAGTTACGTCTTTGTGCTTCTGCAGCATCCCACCTTCAGTCAATCAATACACGCACAGTCAATACCCCGCAAAGCCTCTGTTTCCCCACCAGACCTGGTGTTTACAGCAAACGAAACAATTGTTCGTCGGTATTCATATACTTCTAATAATGATACTCCGTTTTCGATCTCCTGATGGAGCATACCGGATCGAAGTCCAGCCAGATCAGGATATCTCGATACTTACAGAGAAGGTAACTACGGAACACCTTATATACTCCGCCATGCTATTCAGGTATACACTGTTGAATATGTACTGATACAGTGAGGGGCTGGTAGTTGATGGGTGTTCTCACACCTGGAGTTAATCCATCATCTCTTGTCATCTCTGATGCACCACACAATGGAAAGACTAGGCCTCTAAGGGTTTTAAGTGGAATATCGATTAAAGATGCAGGTTTGAAGTATGGATATGATGGCTATTCCTCCACGAGCCCCAGACTAACACTCGTTTGCAGTCATGGAGATCTGCTCTTTCTCAGCTATTCCAAAGATGATGATGGAGCCAAAGAAACAAAACCTCAACCAAAACTTGAACGGTCCAGCGGTCGGCTTAATGGTCAGGCAATCCGTCCAGGAGAAGATGTCTCACTCATACCAAAAGACCTGGAAGACGAAATCAAGAAACTGGCAAATCCATGGGAATCGGTTAAGCAAGACCCAATAGACAACACTCTTGAGAAGCAGGATGGGAAAATACCAAGAGGAAGAGACCACAAGATGTGTAAGCATGGGCCGAAGGGGATGTGTGATTACTGCATGCCACTAGAGCCGTACGACGCTGCATATCTTGCAGAAAAGAAGATCAAGCACCTTTCGTTTCATTCCTACCTCAAGAAGATCAACACCGCCACGAACAAGCCAGAAAATCCAACATCATACATACCACCGTTGACGGAACCATATTTTAGGGTGAAAAAGCACTGCCCATCAGGACATGCTGCATGGCCAGACGGAATTTGTGCAAAATGTCAACCAAGTGCGATCACCCTAAAACCACAAGAGTTTCGAATGGTGGATCATGTCGAATTCTCTGACCCAGGTTTGATTGATAACTTCATCAACTTTTGGCGAGCAAGTGGTAGTCAAAGGATAGGCTACTTGTACGGCCGATACGCACCATATTCAGAAGTCCCGCTGGGAATCAAAGCAGTAGTAGAGGCAATATACGAGGCACCCCAGGTTGGAGAAACCGATGGAGTTACTCTCAGCTTGCCATGGGAAGGTGAAAAAGGTGTGGATGAAGTTGCTGCATTGTGTGGCTTACAAAAGGTTGTACCCCACCCTGTTGTAGCATTCACTTGTTTCTTTATGGATTTTTGTGGCGATGTAACGAGCGATCTGCCAACTGACTGACTTCTTATATCTCGCATATAAGGTTGGAGTAATTTTCACAGACCTCGTGGACGATGGCGCAGGACAAGGCACTGTGTTATGTAAGCGTCATATCGACTCTTACTTTCTATCATCCCTTGAGATTGCCTTTGCTGCACGGCTGCAAGCTGCACACCCTAACCCATCCAAATGGAGTGAAACTGGGAGGTTTGGGTCCAAATTCGTAACCTGTGTTGTTTCTGGAAATGAACAGGGGGGCATCGATGTTGCATCATACCAGGTCAGCAATACAGCTGTTGAAATGGTTAGGGCAGATATAGTCGAGCCAAGTGCGGATCCAACCGTTATGTTGGTACGTGAAGAAGATGAACGCAGTCGGTATATTCCTGAGGTTTTCTACCGGAGAATCAATGAATATGGCGCATCCGTTCAGGAAAATGCCAAAGTCTCGTTCCCTGTGGATTATTTGTTAGTGACTCTAACGCACGGATTTCCACACAATCCGGACCCTATGTTCATCGCTCCAAAGGGCCAATTCCCTGTGGAGAATCGTGAAATAATTGGCCAAAGTCAAGATTTGGGTGCTGTAGCAAAGCAGCTGAGCAAAGCCCATGAGAACCCTGCGCAGGCTGTTAGCGATTTCCATATGTTGTGTTTCCTACATACAATGGGAATTCTCGATGAGGTTCGTACTTCCAGCATTTATGTCACCTTTTACTTTGCGATCCACGTAAAACTCAATATGCCGAAACGGACCTATCTTTTCTTACCAATTTGCTAACCACTGAATCCTTTTTATCAACCTTCTTTCTGTCATTGCGTTTAGGGGGGATATTTTGCTAACAAGGCCGTGTCCGGAACTATCTGCTGACGGGGTTAATGCAATGCAGAATGAAGAAAAACTTCTAGCAGAAGTTGCGAGCAAACATGATTTATCGAGTGGAGTTGCCCTCCAGCAAACTCCCGGTTGGCAAACGCTTCTGACTATTCTCAGGGAGAGCGGTGAGCGCCCTCCCAAACACAACCTCTTTGAGGATGGCAATCGCCATCCCGAAGATGAACGATTAACTAAACGATTTCGACGTTTCAGTATAAACCGATAATCACGCCTGCATGTTTTCTGAAATGCTACCTGTATAGCGTATCACTTTTCTTCGTTTTTGTTTTACTCGTTACACTCCATGTTTCTCCTTTGGACACTCGACTTTACCTATTGGGTTTTTCTTCGATTCTAGAGCTACCTTACCCCCAATTGTAGGTATTCAAACACAGCAGGTGAGATATCTACCGGGAGTTGGCTCTAATGCTATAATGTAGCCATTAACATAGCTCATTGATGTTGCAAGACCCCCAAATAATTTACGCAGATAGTTCATGTCTAGGGATGGAGGTGATGACGGGAAGATATACCTATTTAGCACAGATAGGGCAAATATTCAATTAAAGGCAGGATTGACAGACACTGCCATAAAGGCTTCTACTGCTGAGGCTTGATTTACTGTGTGGACCCAGGCTGCAGTACTAAGCAACATTCTGCTGAGATGGCCATCCAAGACGACGTGCCTAATTCCCATTGAGAAGTACAAGCTGAAGGCAGACCAGAAGTACCCCATAAAGATTGGATTTGCCGAACTTGTAATAATGGTACCTATACCTTCTGCTCATCATGCCAGTGGCACATCTCAGCCAACGTTTGTCGTCTCTAAATGTGCCCCGCATTCAATCAGCCCTCGTCTCCAAGAATACTAAGATTTAAGCTCATTCATGCATGCTTACCCTGCACTACACTATACTTCGGTTTGCCTTTGATATGAATAGAGTGAGAGAGAGGTTACACTACACCTCGATAAACCAAAGAGCATGATCCAGTTGTTCCCATTTCTTCTTTTGTCGCCAGTTATCGGCAATCGGCCACCAACCGAGTGGTGTTGATCGAGCCTCATGGTGTACAGCAACATAAGTACTTGGTGTTTCTACAAAGTGCTATTCACACAACACACCAGGATCTATGCCCGAGATTTCGATTCTGCCTGCATAGATCTCAAGCAAGCTAGATTAAAAGTTTTAAATGGTAGGTACGGTACTGAGAATATCGGCACTTGATCAGGAAATATCTCACAATCCATGAAGAGCAATAGTATAGGCTAGAGATCTCTGATCAAGTATGTTCAACCAGATAGCATCTAAAGGGGTTCCTGAGTTTGATAATATAATATAAAAAACTGAGACTGAGACAGGATAATTACTGATTTTGTATAGATAACTTTTACTTTCTCTTTTAGATACTGCCCCCAATTTTAGTTAGTGGCATCTGACGAGATGAACATTTCGCCACTGGTCTATACTACTAATTGTATTCTGAAAGGCAGGTCCCGGTTAGTCTGTCCGGTTAGTCTTCTGTGCCCATCTTTATATTCATAGAGTGACTGAACGAGATCCTCCTAGGTAGGACCCTGTATTGTCCATGTGACACAATATCTCAATTTACCCATATACGCTTACTATGGTGGAAAGTTGGCTTGTTGGCTCTCTAATTTATATGAAACCCCTCCCCCCCCCCTCTCCCCTACCCAAGGCTCTTTTCTTTTACCTTGGAAACTAAATCTGAAGGGAGTTAAGTTTTGGGCTTGTATGGTGCCGGCAGTCTAGAGGGTACCATTCTTGGCAAAATCGGACATTCGTCCTGAGCCTTGACGCTAGTCTTATGCCAAGACCCCTACCAACCATCCCGAACATTGCCAACCCAACTGCCAAGTCTGCCAAGCTGGGTTGGATTGAGTCTAGGCTGTTCCCCCACCATGCCTACTTGGGTAATTTTAGTCCCTCTTGGCATCTATTGGCAGCCTATTCGGTAAATTTAGTCTCTCTTGGCCTCTCTTGGCATTCGGACATTTATTGGCTCTCACATACAAAATGGTCTTTTCTTTTTACCTATCTACTCACTCAGTTTTTTTTTTAGTTTTTTTTAAAAACGTAATTATTGTTCTCCATAGCCAATACTATCGATTTTACGTTAAAAATATTCGAGATCTGGTATGGTGGTGTTGTTGATACGTTAGTGGCACACCCCCTTAAAATGGTACCCTCTAGACTGCCGGCACCATACTCGCCTATATTTGCATTATTATGCTTTCTTGCCTTCGCGCTCCCTGAGTATCAATACCACCGCCCATATATCCTCCCCTCAATTAATTAGACCCTCTGCATGGGTACGGTCCTTGGATATGGATTTGGCTAGCACGTTCTGGACTCTTTCTCCGCGAGTAAACGAAAGTGCGGGTAGCAACATAGTCTGGTAGCTGGTCAACAAGCTCAAGGCAGCCTAGAACTAGTGTTCCAAACCTCCCTCAGTATGGATATGAATTAGGAGTGGACGGTGGAAATATAATATTCTAAGTATCGAATTTCAGTGTGTCTATGCCTACATTGTTCGCGGTAAACACTTTGCAAATCCAGCTGACTCTTTGCGAGCTACAGTATGGCATTATTATTATTTTACTGTCCATTCGAAGTGGAGCTGGCCATGAAGTTACGAGACAGGTGAAGTAACATGTATTTGTTGCAGAATTGACTCTATTCCGGATGGGCTGGCCTATGCCAAAATGGGCAAGAATATGCAACAGTTCAGGCCACTACGAAATTGAAAATTGTAGTCCGTAAAATATGAGATGCACTATATTTTATTTTCTGGCAAAAATAATAATGGGAAACGAATGTTTTTTTGGAGCATGGTGTGTCTGATATTATCTCACATAACCCACTAAAAGCAGGAAAGAACAAGACCTAAAGTACTATTAATGAGAGATATTATTGAGCAAGTGGAGGTTTAGCAAGCGGAGGTTTCTTCTGTTATGTATAAAATATAATAAACTCATACATTGCCCAGAGTGCACATATATGCCATTGCGGAATGGAGTGAATTCCGTAACGGACCAGAACATATTCATTCTAAGATCGAATAATTGTTGCAATTAAAGAGTATATAATTTGAGGAATGGTAGTTCAATTGTCATTGTCTATATACAAGTTCTATATCATATGTATCCTTAGACTCGCACTAGCAGTGCACTCCCCGAGTTTCAAATAAGCAAGCAATCACTTTGCGCACTTAGAATCATGACTACAAAGAAGATTTCTATAGCATATCAAGAAATCAGGTTGTTATATGTACTTCTATGGAGAGAGCAAACTAGTATTCAACTGCCGCATGTATCCGTCCCCATACAAATTTGTCTCCCTAAAGAGGGTCAGATCGAGACTAGCTATTAGTCAATCTCTGAATTGTACAGTATATACATAGATAGTCTGGTACCTATTATATTTGAAGGTACCGGTAAGAATCTTTAGATAGCCTTAAGTAACCCCATGGCTTGTGGTTTTTAATTCGAACTATATATGGCCTTGGTAGGACTAGTCCCAAATCGGGAAATCAGCGGAATGTTATGCCCTAAATTTAGCATCCAACAATGCTGACCCCATACGCACGCAATCACGACGATCAATCAACGGTTCGATTGAACTGTTCACAAATTGCGCGCAGACCGAAATATTCAGCAATATTGAACCAGAAAACTGCTGGAATCGTACGACTTAGCCCATATGTTCAATAAACCTTTAGCCAATCGCTCAACCGGTTGACCAGTTGTTCTAATTGGCGAACGGAAGTTACTTAGGACCATCGAACTTGGTCCCTCAGTACGTAGAGACGGTGATGGGGCGCTATTGATGCAAGTATAGCCAGTGTGAGACAGACGGTGAGGAAGATGACTGCAGGTTAAACAGATTGATGGAAATACGTGAGTATGGTCATGTTTTGTAGTGAGAGACATGTCTACATTGTTCAGTAAAGTGTAAGGCAGTAACCTATGATATCACTCATACTTACCCTGAGCTCTTTCTTTATTTTTTTATTCCCCTGAAATTGTAAGGTAGATAAGCAAGGCACACGGGAGAACTAGCTGTGACTCCCACTTCATGGTAAGATCTGTTAAAGCAGTATGCCTCTCTACTTAAATGCTAGGTATCATGATTTCCCAAATCGGAAACGTCGACTACCTACACCTCTGTATTCATACCTACGTAGTTAGCAGTTTTCATTTACAGCTACAAATAGTAGACTGATTTTGATAGACAGGGTTAACGTTGAGATACATCGACTGTACCTATATTTTTGAGTATGGATACCGTCGGCCTGCACTTGCCCTTCCGCCTTTATTTTTAAACCCAGCCTCCCGCACTCGGGATAGTTACCGTCGATTTTGCATTGGCATTGGTGTTGTGCTGCAGCCGTTTCATGCACTTCCCTGAGTCTATGAGTGGTCAGATTCCTGCAGCGGGTGCTCACTGTCATGCACCAACAAACATCTTGAAGTTGCTCACCACTTGAGATCATGGCCACCGGTGAGTAAGTTCAGATATACTGCTGCTTATAATTACATTATCAATGTCTACTTAGGATGCATGAGTATAGAATCTTAAATTTGGAACTGACCCATTGGCATACGCTTACGCCACAAACCAGAACCAGTCATCACCGCTTGGCCTCATGCTGAAGGTTTGTGGCAGTTGCTGCGGTGTGACATATTTCCTTTGACAGTATGCCTGGGTAATCTTGTTAAACTTCGTCGGGGGGATGGGAATTCCTAGTAAGTGCAAGTCATCAGCCCTCCCTCAGCTCAGTGGGGCCTTCGGACTGGCCCAGGATCCACGTGTTGGAAAATTGGAAAACTTCAACCTGATTAAGCAGACTATGAAACAGGGGGTGAAAGAGCTTACCTACAGGCAGGAGGTATTGCTTACGGCGCCGAGAAGATTGAATTAAGTCTGGGCACGAGATCAGCGCCCCCCCCCCAGTCTTGTAGACCTGGCGCTTTATCTGTTCCAGGGAAATCATGCCGCTGAGCGAATTGCCAAGGGGCCTGGAACGAATCGTAAGGACATTCCTACAATTTCCATATCGGGTAGGCCACAGTTAACGCTGTTTATTAGCCCCCCAAGAAGGATATAACTCCCTTGAGGATTCCTGAGTCTTCGATCTTCCCTCCTCACTTCCCCCAGGGTCCTCCTTGACCAACTCCTACCCCTCCGCCGCGAATCTCTGTGATATTAGGCGATATCGTTCATCCATCATTCCCTCAGACCCTCGCCCAGCCCTGATTCACACCTGGGCTTTCTCTCGCTTTCAAAACTCACCAGCACTCTCACTGACCATGCAACACTTCACATTCCTGTCCTTGCTGCTCTCCGCAGCACTCATACTCGCCGTCCCACTCCCTCTCAGTCGACGGAATCATCAATACCATGAATCGAAACGGGTTCCCGTACTCAAATCAGGAAACGCGCTCATCACATCAAGGTATAACGACGTCTACAAGCAAGATGCTCCAGACTGGCATTTGACCGAGAAAGATAAAATTGCGCAGGGGAACGACACCAATAGAGGGTTCTGTAGGATTTTACCCAATACCAAAGCTGGTGGCCAGTTGCAAATGTGGGGAACATTGAATGTTTTTGTGATGCCAGGGATTGCGAAAGGGAAGGATTGCAGGTGTGTGCAAAATAACTTAAATGATAATGTTCCTCAAAAGAGTTAACCCTAGAGTCTATAGATTTCACTTCTTCCTCGGCTCTGGCGACGGCGCCAACGGATACTCCCGCCTCGATCTCTACGAGGCTAGAGACCCATCCCGCATCGGAGAATTCAATACCACCTATAACAACCATCCCGGCCGGCGCCAAAAGCTCGGGACCTTTGCCATATATCCTCCCAAAGAACTAACCGACGTCAACCCCATACCAGACGTGGTCGCCAATATTCCAGATAACTACAACTCTCCAGCCGTAGCAGAGGAATATACAGGAGGTTACCAGAAAATTGTAAGAAAATGTCCGGTGGGAAAGGTGGTTTTTGACCTTGTTCCGAGAGCGACGCAGTCTAATGGAATTATGGGGACGGTGGCATGGAGCCTGAATAAAGGACTGGGGATTGAGATCATAGGAGTGAGCAGGGATAATGTCCCATTGTGGAATCCACATGATCCGACTAACGCTTAGGGGTTACTCCGAGAGAATGGGAATTTACTAGCGCAGGGACATGAGGGTAAAGATTGGCGGTGAATGTGGGGGAAAAGCGCCGGTTCACACCTTCGATTCCCAGCAGGGGGGGATAGTGTTGAAAATGACAGGGCTAGGAGTAGCAACAAGTGTGATGGATGAATAGATATATGACCAGTGTATTGGGAGAATATGTGCAGACGTCAAGAGTATGTACGTATGTATGTGTGTACACGTGTGTATATCTGTATATCTCTAACCTCCATACTATTCTATGTGCCGGAAGCTCCATCCTATATGTAGTAACAAAGCAGCGCCGTATGTGACATCGCTCGTTCCAACACCCTCCTCAGCACATAGTAGTGGAAAATAACATTATCAGTCTCGTTAAAAACCCCAGTAAAACTAAAAAAGAAAAGGTAAAAGAGTGGTTCCTAAAGCTTTTTCCCTGAGTTTTAGAAAATGCCAAATTATTGACGATGGCCTGTTTCTACCAAGTCTCTAACATGATGGTGGGCAATATCGATGTGTTTGCTTTTGTCACTAATACGAGGGTTATTGCATTACACCGACATCATTTTCCAAGGACTGAGCGAAGGGCCGCTCACAACAACGAAAAGGCTTCCGACGTCGGCAGAAGGTGCATTTGTTTCTCCTCGAGCTCGCGAGGTAGGACATTTTAATTTATTTGAGCAAGGATAAGAATTACAGAATCCCCCCGGGGTGGACTCACAGTTCACCAGGTGATTCCGGGTAATCTTCCTACGTTGACAGGCCGGCCTTTGGCTAGGCGGCAACCTACTAAGACTACTAGGTTCTCTAAGATAAAAGCAGCGGGTTGCTACGGCGGGCAACAATCATAACTGGAAGGGCAGGTATCCGAAGGTCAAGAGGTATCAGGGAGAGTCGTCCAGACTAACCCGAGAGAAGTGTTGGGTACTTAGACTCGTCTAATTACACTTGGGATATTTGCAGTTCAAAATAATGGCGAGGGAAAAAAAGGAGGTTTTACCGGTATATGGACCGGTACTGGACTGGGGGCGTAAGTCTAAATTGGTTCTGGAAGACAGGCAGGACGGAAGGGTGGTGAAAAGAAGACAATACGTACTGGAGGAGGCTAAAGGGTGGGAATCCTCAAGCAAGTTTGAGAGTCTCAAGGGAAAAGAGATTCTGGATGGGGCGATTCAAAGGACTAAGACAGTGGCAGGGGAGGAGGGGGCAACCAACTTAGAGGAGGTAATGTTGTGGGCAACCAAGATGGACAGGGACTCCCAGGGGGAGGGGGTAGATGAGGTTGAGGTTTTGAACGTGGACTCAGAAGAGGCAATGGAGAGAATGCTCGCCATCGCGTCGTTGGCGGTCGCAATTCAAGAAGTACAAGAGATCGAGGGAAGATTACGGTTTGAAACAATTGAGGAGGAAGCTGAGGGAGAGGTGGTCGAAAGGATCCGGGCGTGGGCAGACGTGAATAATGATGCTCAGATTACGTCGACGGAATGGATTCTTAGGACTCCTAAAAAGTCGATAGAGGCTAGAAAAGAAAGGGAAAAGAGATGGTCCCAAGAGTTGGCAAGGCCTAGGGAAGTACAGCAGGCAGAGGGCTCTGCCGAGCCCATTTTCCCTATGATGATAGAAAAGAAGCTTGAAGAAAGCAGATGGACGGGTCCCAAGAACGAGGGGGGGAAAGTCAAGAGAGAAGAACATCTGGAGCTGGAGGCAGTAGGACAGAAGCAGGCTACAGAGAGACAAGGTGAGGCTAATGAGGAAGGGGATAGTGATGAGGAAAGTGAAGAGGATAAGGATCTCAGAGATGAAGAAGGAGATACAGGGATGAAAGACCTGGGAGTGGGGGTAGTCAGAGCACCTCTTTTAGATAGAACTATGGAAGAAGAGGTGATGATTATTCTAAGGAATGAAGAAACGTTAGTGGATGCTAGGAACGTTAAGGGCAGAAAGTTAAGGGAAACGCTCAGATTCGTTAGGGCAGCTGAGGCCAATATCGTTAGTGCTGGGAGGATGATAGAACTGGAAGGAGGTCAGGGCAAAGGTTGGGAAGCGGCTCTGGGGGATATCAGGTTGATTGAGGAAGAACAGGATAAGGACAGAGGGTATATTAACTTAGCTAATGCAAGGGATATATATCTACGAGTACTAGGGGATAGGGAAAGAATGGCCAATAAGAAATTGACGGAGAGGGTCGAAGAACTAGGGGATGGTATGGCTAAGGTGTTAACACACCTCGGGTTAGCCGACTTTAATACAGAAAAGAGGATGAGACGGAGGATTGAGAAGGATAGAAAAAATAACAAGGAGAAGAAGAGGATTGCAGCGGAGGTAAAGTTCCTGAAACCGAATAAGGCAAGAGAAGTGGAGGAGGCGAAAGCCAGAAAAGTTGCCCTGGATGAGATCAAGGGTAAGGAGGAGACTGCTAAGCAAGCAGGAGAATTAGTGAAAAGAACGAGGGAGGAGGCCGAAGAAAAGATGGCAGAACTGGTGAGACAAAAGGAGAAGGGAGTAAGCCCGGAGGTTTTCGAGGCAATCGAGGAAAAAATCGCCAGGATGAGAGAGACGTTGGTGAGGGCAGAGAAGCAGGCTAAAGAGGCAGGAGAGGTAGTGGGAAGGGATGGCTTCTGCCTCCAAGAAGCTCGTACGCATAGGCGAGTAGAGGTTACAGTGGTCCATGGTGGGACAATCACGGAGGAGATGGAGAGGGCATTGCCGGCAACAGTGATGCGAGTCGCAACAGCTTTGTCCTCAAAACTATCAACACTAGGGAGAAGGCCATGGGACATTGATGCCAGAGTAGGGCATACAGTCTCGAAGAGGGAGATAGAATGGAGAATGAATAAGGTTCCTAATGATGTGAGAGATCAGGAGGCAGTGGAGTGGCTAATGGAACAGGTTCTTCCAATTATGAAAAACGCTCAGAGGGGTTGGCAATCTAGACCTCAGTCGGTACGTGTGGTAGTTCGCTACCTGATAGGCAGTAATAAGTTAAAGGCAGAAGAGGTAGAAGCAGGCCTAAAAAGGGAAAACAATAAGACAAAGTGGGGAAACCGGGATTGGGTTCGCCTGGTATATAATGACTGGGAGGTGGAGGTAGCTTCAGCAGCGGAAGCAGAGAGGCTAGTGAGAGAAGGAATGTTTTGGAAGGGAAAGAAGGTACCGGTCTATACTGAGGAGGGGTTCATAAAGGTGGTCCCCTCAAGGGGAGCTAAACCCCTGGAAAAAAGCGGAGTAAAAATAACAGCGCCAGTAAGAGGAGAAAGCCAATATCGGACAGGGCAATCAACCAGGAGGACAGTTACTAAAGACACAATATGCTTTAGGTGTCAAGAGAAGGGACATATGGCAATGACGTATTGTAAGGAATGGCGCCCAAGAAACCTGGGTCCATACCAGGGAATGAAACGAAAAGAGGTAATATCTACAAGGTCAGGGGGAAACAAGACCCAGAAGATACAGCCTGAAAAGGAAACCCTGGAAAGGGAACAACTAAAGCAGCCTGGAAAAGAAACATCCATGAGGCCAAGGATAACTGAGCTCATGGATGAGCCAGGAGATCAAGGATTAAGCCTAAGCTGGGATGAGATCGTCGATAGGGCTCAGAAGCTCGGAGGAAGGGAGGGGGCTCCACGTGGAGCAGACGGAGGCGGAGGAAAATCCAGCAATGCCTGGTAAGCTCCGAATAGCTTACCAGAACGTGTGCGGCTCCCACCAAAATACACACATTTTGCTGGAATGGGGAAGACAGAAGAGAGTGGATATTATGTTCATGGGTGAAGCATGGACTAATCAGGCAGGAACAGGTACTCAGATGCACCCTTCCTATAGGTTGGGTTCGTCAGTCAGACAGGGAAAAAGAGTTATGGTATATTGGAAGCATGAACTACAAGTAGAGGTAGTTAGAGATGAGGATCTTTTTGTAACGGTAGAGGTAGGAGGAGGTGAAGTCAGTGAAGGGAGGGAGGTTGGAAGAGGAGGCAAGATCTGCGGGGTTTATATGAAGGGAAGTATGAACAGACAAAAGACAGAAAAGTTTCTGGAAAGAGTTAGCTAGTCTATCAGACAGGGGAAAGCCTGTATTATAGGGGACTGGAATGCTCACCACGAAAACTGGGGAGGCATTAATGACATGAAGGGAGTATGCTTACAGGAGAGCATGGCAGAAGAGGGACTGGAATTAGTGGAGGGAGAAGGACCCACCTGGGAGAGAGTTAGAAATGGGGTCCTAGAGCAAAGTAGAATTGATCTGGCCTTCGTCAGGAATTCAGAGGCACCCCTTATCTCTCGAGTGAAGTTAACCTCGGATCATTGGGCAATCTGGCTGGATATTGGCTGGGAAAAGCATATAGAAGAGGTTAAGAGAGAGGCGGTAGATTGGGGGAAGTTGGAGAAGTGTAATGTATTGTAGGGGGTTTAGGATAATCTGATAAGATCTGATCTGATTAGATAAGATAAGATCTTAATGCAGTTATCTCTAAATAGTGCAGATGAAGATTAAGAAGAATAATACTACAAAGGGAGTGATGACTAATGTAGTGATAATAGTTCT
>ML121574.1:343308-356639 GCA_003788615.2 Terfezia boudieri ATCC MYA-4762 | reverse complement strand
GTTCCTTCCAGAGTAGGGTCCCATTCTTGTAGGTTGCTCAAGACTACTGCATCTCTGTCAGTCCTTCTCAAGGACTGCTGCATTTGCTTAGTAGTCATGAGCTCTGTGTTGGTGGCTTCCCAGTCCTCAGGTTCATACTCAGAGAGACCAGGGGGGCTAGTTACCAGGTGCCAATCCTGGGACTCCAATAGTTCCTCTGCAGAAGTTGGTAGAGGAGGAGGATTATTATTACTACTTGTTTTGTCAATAACAACCTGGAATCTTGGTTTCCTAGTTACTGACCTTCCTCTTTCCTCAACCTCTTCCTGTTGTTGGGCTTGTGCTTGAGCCCTGGTGGTAGTGGCAGCAGTTTGAACCGCTCTGTTCATTTCTGCCACATCTGCTGCTTGGTCAGCTGCAATAGCCCTTTGCAGCTGCAAGTCTAGGTTCACCCTGTCTTCAGCAGCTTGCTGAAGCTGGTTTTGAACCCTTTCTTGGTTCAACCTCTCCAGATTTCTCCAGAGAAATTCCCTATCATCCTTGTCAGGTGTATATCCTTCTGGGACATCTGTAATATTGACATACCTATGCCTGTCCAGAATCCCATCTAGTCCTGGTCTTTCTGGCTGAGCTGGGGCTCTTGCTGGGAGGTTGGTGGTGGTAATGGAGAGAGGGCTGAGCCTCCTCCTTTGAGTAAGGGTTGGAGACCTAGGTCCCCAGGTTGCTGGCCTCACAACTGGTTGCCCAGTTATATGGCTCAGCCTCCTAGCTCTTCTGTTGGGAGAGGTAGGAGCAGCAGGCATTGTTGCTTGTAGGATTTGTGGTGGAGGTGGTATGTGAAAGTAAGGTGAAGGTATATAGAAGTGGTTTGTTACTACTGGAGGTGGTAACAGAGGAATATGGTGAGGGAATGATTGACTTCCAGAGGGCTTACTAACCGGTATATATGCAGTTCTGGATAGCACATCAGCTAGTATGTTATCCACACCTTTGATGTATTCTATGTGCAAGTCAAACTGACTCATTGTTTCCTGCCACCTTCTCTTCATCTGACTTTCAGGGATATTACTCATAAAGTTGACTAGGGGTTTGTGATCAGTCTGAATGATCACCTTATGCCCTTGTAACTCTGGTCTAAAATACCTCAGTGAGTCAACAATTGCTAATAATTCCTTATCAGTTGTTGTGTAATTCATTTGGCCATCATTTAATTTCCTTGAGTGAAATTCTGCTGGCCTAATAATACCATTCTCTTTTTGGCCAATCCATCCAGAAATCCCTGTATATAAGGAAGTGGATTAGTCAGTTACCCTGAATAACTCTCTACCCTACAACTAATGTAATTTCTTATGTTAACCTCAACAAGCACCCAAAACATTGGGCTGTCTGCCTTGTTGACTCATGTATTTCACATGACTCAGATGTTGAGTCATAACTGTTGTTGATTTCAAATCATGTATGAGTCAGAGCCTGAGCACTGCCACTGCACTGCCTCAAGTCTGACTCACCCCTCTGTGGAACATTAGCATAACTACAGGTTCATTCCCCTATGGAATGGGGAGAACAGACTCAAGCAAGTAGAGATAGATACAATCAATATAAGAGTTCCACTGGTTAATCTATAAGTGCCTTTGGCACTCTATAACTTCTATCTTATACTACATATTATGCACAAGGTTATAACCTACACACTTGCTACTATTCTATATATCTTTCTACCAGTAGTAGTGATTGTTTGCCTTATAATCTATTGTATTAATTAGAGATAACTGGATTAAGATCTTATCTTATCTAATCAGATCAGATCTTATCAGATTATCCTAATCCCCTTACAATACATTACACTACTAGCATACATGAGCATTTTTTATAGATATCCTGATATCTCATTCTACCTCATACCACGTCATCATTCTATGCCATATATACCAACGTCATATTGGAATGGTCCCACTGATCCACCGAGACGCTGGCGAAGTGGATCTTCCAAGACATCTTTATTGCATGTGTAATACCCCTTGTATATTAGGTAGGCGTCATGTATTACGTGCGGCTCCATAACTCTCCACTGTTCCGGCCCGACCCTCTACTATCAGTATAGAGGTTTTGCCCTGCTGTCCTAATGGGTGATCAAGCCATATACTAGGTGCCAGGCTTACGGTGCCATGTCGGGCTCGGTTTGCCAAAATGCGCTCCACACGCATTTGGTGACCTTTCGTAGTCGAACTCGTAACACCTATTATTAAGAGAGGCCGCTTCCTTAAGTACATTGACTGAGCCTGAAACTACATGTAAATGTAAAGGCAAATGTCAAACCCGCCGCTGTTCCTGTTTGCATTTAAGCCAAGAATGTACTACCCGATGTCATTCTACAAATGTCATATGTACGAACAAATCACTTTCCAGTTCATCCTCATCAGAATCCTCTAAGGAGGACACAATACATGTTGCTGGCCCTTCTGCTTAATGTCCAATCTCATTTCTTACTTTACTCCCACTTTGTATTGCCTTGCGTGCTTTATTCCACCTTGTATCTGCTATATATCAAATTTTACTTATTTGGGTACTTATGTGCACCCGTGTTCTCCCGCGGGGCCCGGGCCCCCCGCGAGACAATAACTGTTCTCGCGGCAGGACCGGGCCACCCGCGAGCCAGGCCTCTCGCGAGAGGCCCGGTCCTCTCGCGAATATTGAGTTCTCGCGGCTGGCCCGGAACACTATCATTCTATTCCATTATTCCATCATTCCATTCAATTCCATTATTCCCTTCCTGTGCGCCAGTGAAAAAAAAAGCTACCCATGCACTAGGAGTCTGTACAACCATCCATTCTGCAACCAAGCAAGTCCACTTTACTTTTCTCCAGTCCTCCACCTCCTCCGGCGCAGCAACCATCCAGCCCAGCCATGCACCCACATATACCACATCACTGCCCAAGCTCCTCTCAAACGCATCCCCGTGTATCAAAGTAAGCTATGTACTAGTATAACCATCCAAGCAAGTCCATATCATGTTCCCTCCGCCGGCGCAACAGCCAGCCAGCCCAACTTAAGGCAACGCCTTACCACCCAAACATCCTATCAAACGTCCCCTCCCCCTCCTCCCCCACGTTGCCGCTCCGTTTCATCACCACCCTAACCCCCACCCTTCCCCACTCCGCCTCCCCCCCCTCCCCCTCCTTCCCCGGACTCATCCCCTGCGAATCCGCACTCCGCTCGCTCTCCTCACTCTCTGCCCTCTTCCTCTTACTCCTCCTAACCATCTTTGCCACTGTCTCCCGCACACACTCCTCCAGCCAGCCCAAGTAGGCGAGCGCCACGTCCCGCGGGAGGTTGGGTGGGAGCGCGGTTGCATAGATGTTCCCGTGGCCAGAGAGGATCGTCAGCGGGTTGTTGGGGAAAAGGAGGGAGATGAGCTTGGTGCAGGTCGGGCAGCAGCGTTTGCTGACGCCGATGTGTGCGAATGTCTGTTGGAAGGAGTGCGGGTCGTCCGATTTCTGGGTTGCGGGGGTGGTTGAGTTCGTGGTGGGGTCATCTAGAAGGGCTGGGGCGGGACTCGGGCGGGGGCTGGTAGTGGTCAAGCTACAGTAGCGCTGGGTGGCCAGGAGCGCCTCCACATGCCACTTGCCGCCGAAGTGAGACCCTCCTTGCCGCGCCGGCGGGTGAAGAATCGTGCGCGCTACATCTGTGGCGGCGGAGGCATAGGCCTTCAACACCCTGACAGAATCGTCGGGGGTGACGCCCCCAGGGGTTCCAGGGGGGAAGATTGTCCCACGCACCACCTCCTCCCAAGCATGCAGGGATGACCTAGGGGCGCTGGGGGCGTCGCAAACGGAGATCGTGAGGTGTTGCTTCGGCAGTACGCTCCTGGAGGTGAGCGTCTTAACGGCATAGTAGGGGGAGACGGCAAGCCAGAGGGTTTGCTGGGCGGCGCGGTTGTGCAGGGAGGCGGTGGCGATGGCAAGGTGCATCTCCTGGTCATCGTCGTTGTTGTCGGCGGGGGTGTTAGAGGCAGGGTCGGGGGTGGTCTCACGCTCAAGTGTGCCCTCGAGTACGCTTATGTGTAGCGGGACGACGGCACCGTTGTGGATGAGCAGGTTGAGGAGGCTCATCCATTTCTCTGCTTCGTCGAGGCGGGTGGTGAATACCTCAAGGGTAGCTCGTTTGCTGCCTGCCATACACGAGTGTAGGGCATCCACGCACGCGCTGGCGTGCTCGACTGCGAACAGCAGCAGGCGGTGGAACTCCCACGCCGTCTGGGCATTATATACGATATCCTCGCCCCGCTCGTACTGGCTGCGCAGGAGGGGGAACTCCGCAGTCTTAACCCCGGCTCTGAAGCTAAGGACGGTCAGGAACTGGCTTGCGTCGTGGCGGGAGAGGGAATGGGTCAGCTTGCGCACTATGTTGGGGACCTGGTCCTTCGTCAGGGCACGCATAGTGGTGAGGAGCTGCGTGAACTGGCGAGAGCGGAAGCGGCGGTGCATCTTGGGGGCTGCGCGGACCGTGAGGTAGCGGATCAGCAGCTGCACGGCGTCGCCGGGGGCCTTGCGCGTGGAGATGATCCGGTTGATGAGGTGCTCCATGCAGGCGACATGCGTGCTGAAGCATACTTTGGGGTACTTGAAGAGGTACGCGGCAAGCGTGGGCTTGTCAGAGACTTGGACGAGCTCAGCGACTGTGGTGGGCTGGAAGTGCCCGATAGGGCTCTCTGGCCGGGGGCTCCGCGCGACGACATATCCAACCACCGACCGCTTTTCTGCATTCTGCGGGGAGTCCCCATCCGCGTTCTGCCCGTCCGCGTTCTGCGGGGAGTCCCCATCCGAGTCCTCGCTGTCACTGGACACAATCATGCTAAATTTGCCCGTCCTACGCGACACCTTTGGCATGACAGCCACGATTTCGTGAGCTCTAACGAGGAGCTGCGCCATGAGGTTGAGGGTCTTCATTGAGCGGATTAGCTTTGACGAGGCTGTGCTGTTAGCATACGCCTTGGCAGCTGTGGGACCCTCGGTGGTATCCAGGCAGGACGGATCAATGTCGGTGTACTGGAACAGAACGAGGTTGGGCTGCACTGCAGAGAATGGCTGAGTGTACTTGATAGCCGCAAGGATGGCGGTGAGGGTACGGGCGCGAGAGTCAAGGTCGGCATGGGTGGGCAGGGCGGAGATCGGTGCGGAGGAGAGATCCGTGGCATCACCTGGTGCAGCGGACAGATCCTGCTCAGTTGTGGTAGGGGTTGAGGGGTTCATTGAAGCAGTTCCCTACAACTGGGGGGGGGGGGATGATTAGCTCTTGCAACTCTGGGGGATACGGGCGGCTCGCACTGTAGAAGGACTCGAAGTCATGACTCTGGGATTCGGTCAAGTAATATGCTACTTGCATGAGACGGCGGAGTATGTTGTACGCGGGCAGTCGCAATGTATCTCCGCTGGTGGCTCTGTTGCGGTGTTCGTTCGAGGGGTCTTTGCTGTGTGATTGAATTCACTTGGTCGGACGGCGATGATCAGGGTCTTGTGCTGATGTAAGCCAGCCCACGCACGTGATTGAAATGCGGCTTGGCCGCACGCCAAGACCAAACGACTGGCGCGCGCTAATATTACCATGAGGGCGAATTCTCATACTGTAGCGCTGTAATCAATACAGACGTTTCGCACCCTGGTCTGGCGGACAATGCAACTTTAGTCACGCCACCTCCTACCCTGGTAGCGCTAGATGTCCGCCGAAGAAGAGTTTTTACAACCCTGCCAGTCTTAAGCAGTTCATTCGGTACGGTACCAGTATATCAAAAATATGTCAGCGAATATCAATTCAGATCAAGTCGCCCTCCTGTCGGCGGCAATTATGATGCTCTATTATGCATGCCTTGCAGCATATGACGATGATACCTCTGATACCCATACATCAAAGTACCAGCCTCCACTTGCTTACACTACACAATGGGATTGGACGATAGAAGGGGCAGGGTGGGGTGACGCGGAATGCCTAGCATATTTGCGATTCTCTAAGTCAGAGATTAGAGAGCTTATTGTGCATCTGAGGTTGTCAGATTGGGTTGATTCTCCACGGTCCCATCGCTACACTTGATTGCCAGAACAAGCAGTATACATGCTATTATATCGGTTTTCTTCACCAGGTCATCTGAAGGATATGATTCAAATTTTCAGTGTATCTCAGGGTTATATTTCTAGGATGGTCAATACTTTAGCTTCCTATTTATATACCCAGTTCCAACCAGTATTGTACTGGAATCCGGTTCGACTTTCTCTACAATGGCTACAATTGTATGCAGTAGCGGTACTACTACAGTAGGTGTACCAGAGTTAGGGATTTGGGGGTTTATTGATAGAACTGTACGGCCAATTGCAAGGCCAGTAGTAGGATAAGAGAAATATTATTCAGGGTACAAAGGATATCATAGGATAAAGTTTCAGAGTATTGTAACACCAGATGGATTGATTAGCAGCCTATATAGACCAGAATTGGATCCTAAAGGTAATTGGAAATTGTGGCAGGAATCTGGTATTGAGAGGCACTTGCAAAATCTCTTTTCTGAATCATTGGTCCTTTGTTTATATAGTGATCCAGCATATGCGCTAGCATACGGATTATTAGTCTTTTTTTTTTTTTTTAAATACTCATTACTCCTATTCAATCCCAGTGAAGGGACTATGAGGAGTGGAATTATTAGTCCATATCATGCAACTGCATGTAATGGAATAACACTAGTATAAGAAGCTATGAATGTCACAATATCAAGTTATCGAATAGTTGTTGAGTGGGGATTTGCAAACATATTGAATCAGTTTGGATTTGAAGAGTGGAAGCGAAATCAATGAATTGGATTATTAGGTATAGCAACATGCTATGCCCTTTCTGTGCTTTTATACAACTGCCAAATATATCTACGAGAACGAAATCAAATTAGTGAATGCTTTAAGAATGGAGTGCGTCCACCATCATTAAGTACTTACTTCACAACCTAGTAGATTATTCACCTCAGTTAGTCCTTTCCCTTCGATATCTCACTAACAAACTTCTCTAGGATATTTTCCAGTCGAGAAAGTCAAAGAACTACTTACGAGTAACCAGGTAGCGCCACTAAGCTTAAGTCCTGAATTCACAGTAACTTCTGATATGATAAACTCACTAGCTACCGAGTATGGTATATAGTGAGGAAAAACAGGTGAATACATGATGAATTTGCTAGTTAGCAGGCATGGAATATAGCTAGCAAAAATAGGTGAATATATAACAAACTCGCTAGCTAGCGGGCATGGCATATATCAAGGAAAAACACTTGAATATATGATGAACTCACTAGGCATATGTTCTGACCTATATACCAATCTGTCAGATTGACCAATATATCGATCCATTGGCCAATTTACCAGTCTATTAGCCAATCTGGCACATTGGCAGTTAGATCATCCTATACACCAGGCACACAAAACTGTGCTCCATTCACCAATCACGCTAACAAGTTCAATGTACGTTACATTATCACCATTCATATTGTATATAAAAAAAATAACCACGCCTACAAATAAACAAACCTAAAATAAAACACAGTTGAAATTATTACTATATTCAGCAAACAAACCAAAATATTAACCCAAAAATAAAAAGAAATCTGATAAAAAAGAAGAATGCAATAAGCAAAAATTAAAATAAGAAAATTAAAATCCAAAATAGTATGAGACGAGAAAAAAATTAAAGAAATTAGGCTGGCCTTCACAGGACAATAGTATCCGACGACAAATTCTCCACGCTAGAGTCCTCTAAGGTATCCAAATGTGAAGAACGAAGTCTACGAGATGAACTTAATGAAGATATAGCTAATAAAAGAGAACTCGAAGTATATGGTATTAATAGCTGGACATTACATACCTCCAAAGCAGCTAGATTAAGACATGCTTACACCTGATCATTGCCCTTGTGCTTATGGTAATAATTAGTATACTTAATGCCAGACTTGAAGCATTTGCAACGTCTAGTCTGGCAAGTTGATGTATACAGGCAAGTACAAGACAGAAGAACTTCTGTTGTTTGAGACTCTAAAATAACTGCTCAGTAGGGAGTAATAACTGATGAGTTATTTCCGAGATCTAGAGTTGAAGCTAGAGGGGTATAAGTAAAAGAATTAACATACTGGGAATATTCAAAACTTACCAAAAAGAGAAGGAACTTTATTGAGATTAAATGTTGGAAACAACCAATCCAAGACACTATGTTGTGTTTGCAACTGATAGTGTCCACAATGTATCTGAGCAAGAACACGAGCATATAGACGAGAATAATCTAAGGTGCCTCGGTCCTCCTTAAGAATCCTCAGTGATACAACAATATTCGGAGCAATGTCTTTAATAACAAATCGCTTGCTATATCGACTTGCCATTTTATCTTGAGTTTTTTATGCAACTGAGAGTATGGATTCCTCTGCTTCTGTTAATTCAATTGATATTGACAGAGGTGATATTGGCAGTGGCAAGGTTGGCAGCGGCAAGGTTGGGGGCAGCAAGGTTGGTGGTGGTAAGGTTGGCGGAGGCAAGGTCAGTGGAGGCAAGGTTGGTAGAGGCAAGGTCGGTGGAGGTAAGGTCAGTAGAGGTAAAGTCGGTGGAGGCAAGGTCAGCGGAGGCAAGGTCAGTGGAGGTAAGGTTAATGGAGGCAAAGTCGGCGGGCACAAGGTTGGTGGAGGCAAGGTCAGCAGAGGCAAGGTCGGTGGAGGCAAGGTTGCCAGAGGCAAGGTCGGCAGAAGCAAGGTTAGTGAAGGCAAGATCGGCAGAGGCAAGTTCGGCAGAGGCAAGGTTGGCGGAGGCAAGGTTGGCAGGGGCAAGATTGGTGGAGGTGACATTGGCAGGGGTGAGATAGGCTGAGGTGATATAGCTAGGGGCACAATAGCCGAAAGTGGAGGTATAAATGTCAGTAAAATTATTATTAATATGTGGTATATTGGATTCGAGCTTACTGGAACATGCTCTCTGCCACTTGCTAGATTAGCAGCCTGAGCCCCAGCCTCAACCTCAACCTCAATCTTATGCTCAATATCGTCAATCCCCAAATTAGTATATACCACGACCTGCTCTTCCCATCGGGGCTTCTAACCAAAGAAGATCTCATATGGCATTTTACTCCCTAAAGATATGTGAGATTGCCTATTCATATCTAGAGTAACATCTGGCAGTGCTTTACTCCAGCCCTACCCAATATGGTCCTCTAGCCAACAACGTATCTTTGCCTTCATTACTCCATTTGCTTGCTCCACTAGGCCCTAAGTCTGCGGGTGCCTTGGCTTACTATTAATGATTTTAATACTATATTGCTCCAATAGTATGAGAAGAATGCTTTTAAACTCTATGCCATTATCACATTGTAGAATTCTAGAAATCCCAAAATCCCTAGCTATCTGGTAATACACATAGCAACACTTGCTGATGTTTTATTGGGTAGAGGGTAGATCTAGGAATACTTGCTAAAGTGATCCTTAATATGTAAGATCCAATGGTTTCTATTATCTGTTGAAGCTCACATATCCACTAAGTCAATTTGAACCCACTCTAGAGTATAGTTGGATTGAATTGCTTCCAGTGGAGCTCATGTATTAGATGGCCGAGTTCGAATACATGTACTATAATGCTGTAATAACCAAATAACCTCTTGTCGTGATATACTATAGTAGCGTTCCTTAACTAGGTCAAACATTTTTTTGTGACTTGCATGCTGGCAATGTTGATGGCACTCTAACACTGTATTGTATACTTGATCTAACATAATCACTAGCCTGACAATCAATTAGTACTAATATCACCGAATATCAAGGAAAGAATTTACCACGATTGATAGGTTGCTTCTACCTTCCGAAAAAGCATCCCATTTATAAGCTCAAAGTGGGCAAGGGCATTACATCAGCAAAAAAAAAGTTTGCGTCAGGTGCTTCGGAAGCACCTGAAGCCCTATAGTAAAACTCGCGATTCTGACGCCAACTATAGCCACGCACTCCATCTGGACACAAATCATTTGCTTTATATTTCCTGACGCACAACTAACTTATAATTCTTACTCTGTGCAACTGATTTGAATCTATATTTCCTGACTCGCACCTTTTTTATGATACTTACTCTACGCAACTACTTTGTATCCTTATTTCCTGACTCGCACCTTTTTCATGATACTTACCCTACGCAACTGATTTGAATCCATATTTGCTGACTCGCACCTATTTTATTATGCTTACCTTGTTCTTCCTATATCTCATCTATCACTATTTGACACAAACCGTCGCCTAGTACAGGCACGGCGGCACTATCGCGCTTAATACCTGCATTCTATGCATTTCAAAAAAGTAATTCATTCTGGGCAAGTTTATCTGGATCTATATTCGCACGTTTACTCGGACCTTAGGTGGCAAGTTTATCTGGATCTATATTCGTACGTTTAATCGGACCTTAGGTGGCAAGTTTATCTGGATCTATATTCGCACCTTTACTCGGACCTTAGGTGGCAAGTTTATCTGGATCTATATTCGTACGTTTACACGGACCTCACATGGCACGATTAGCTGGATCTACAAGCGCACGTTTAGACGGACCGGATGTATAGTCGCACGTTTACTCGGACCTTAGGTGGGACGTTTAGCTGGATCTATAAGCGCACGTTTAGTCGGACCTTAGGTGGCACGTTTAGCTGGATCTATAGTCGCACGTTTACTCGGACCTTAGGTGGCACGATTAGCTGGATCTATAAGCGCACGTTTAGACGGACCTTAGGTGGCACGTTTAGCTGGATCTATAAGCGTACGTTTAGACGGACCGGATCTATAGGCGCACGTTTACTCGGACCTTAGGTGGCACGTTTAGCTGGATCTATAAGCGGACGTTTAGACGGCTCGTTTAATCGGACCTTAGGTGGCACGATTAACTGGATCTAGAAGGGCACGTTTAGTCGGACCGGATCTATAGACGGACGTTTAATCGGACGTTAGGTGGCATGTTTAGCTGGGTCTACAAGCGCTCGTTTAATCGGACCGGATCTATAGTCGGAGGGACCTTAGGTGGCACGTTTCTTAAACTCCTCCCGCATGCGTACTTAAGTATATATCTCTCCGGCGCTTACGTAGTTAAGTATGTATAAATCTCTCTCGCACCTACGTAGTTAAGTATGTATAAATCTCTCCCGCGCTTGCGTACTTAAGTATGTATATATCTCTCCGGCGCTTACGTAGTTAAGTATGTATAAATCTCTCTCGCACCTACGTAGTTAAGTATGTATAAATCTCTCCCGCGCTTGCGTACTTAAGTATGTATATATCTCTCCGGCGCTTACGTAGTTAAGTATTTAAGTATGTATAAATCTCTCCACGCTTACGTACTTAAGGTACTTAAGTATGTATAAATATCTCCCGTGCTTACATACTTAAGTACGTATATATATCTCTACGGCGCTTACATACTTACGCAATTAAGTACATATNACTCTCCGGCGCTTACGTACTTAAGTATGTATAAATCTCTCTCATGCTTACATACTTAAGTATATATATATCTCTCCAGCCCTTACGTACTTAAGTATGTATAAATCTCTGGCACTAGTTATGTACTATTTAAGGTACAAATATATATGATGTAGGTCGATAAAGGGGGAGGCATGATCTAACATGGTTATTGACCTCCTCGAGTAAAACTGTGGAAGTCCTCGTCCAAGAATCTATCGCGTACGTCGTCTAAAATTCTGTCGTGGTACCTCATCGAATCTGGACGTTCGACCAAGATTCAGTTGCCCTCAACTTAGGCTGTAATCCCCGACCGCTTAGGGGTCCGGTCTGTTCTGATCGTCTAGGTGATAAAGTTTTCACACCGGCGGACCCTGAATCTCTAAAAAAGACAGTAAGGAGAGATTCCGATGGGTGTCATATGCGTGGCTAAACATACGAATAAACATGATACCAATACTATCCCTTGAACAAAGCTGTGACTATACCCGAATATATCAACGCCTGTAGCTCCGACTACACCTGTAACCATACCTCCGAGTTAAACGTGCGCCTTTAATTCCGATTAAATGGACGACTGAACGAGCGACTTAAGATCCCGCTTATGCTTCAGTAAAGGTCCGAGTAAACGTACACATTAGTTCCGGTCCGACTAAACGAGCGCATATAGATCCAGATAAACATGCGCCTATAGATCCAGCTAAACTGCCACCTAAGGTCCGATTAAACGTTCGTCTATAGATCCGGTCCGTCTAAAGGTGCGCTTATAGATCCAGCTAATCATGCCACCTAAGGTCCGAGTAAACGTGCGACTATACATCCAGATAAACTTGTCACCTAAAGTTCGATTAAACGTCCGTCTATCACATACGGTCCGACTAAACGAGCGCTTATAGATCCAGCTAAATGTACCACCTAAGGTCCGAGTAAACATGCGAATATAGATCCGATCCGATTAAACGAGCGCTTATAGATCCAGCTAAACATACCACCTAAGGTCCGAGTAAACATACGACTATAGATCTCGTCAGACTAAACTTGCCACCTAAGTAGTAAGGTCCAGATAACTTGCCAACTAAGAGTCCGAGTAAACGTCCGTCTATAGATCCGATCCGACTAAACGTGCGCTTATAGATCCAGCTAAACGTGCCACCTAAGGTCCGAGTAAACGTGTAGATACAGATCCAGCTAAACGTACGCCTATAGATCCGAGCTAAACGTGCCACCATAATCCGGTCCGAGTAAACGAGCGCTTATAGATCCAGCTAAACGTGCCACCTAAGGTCCGAGTAAACGTGCGACTATAGATCCGGTCCGACTAAACGTGCGCTTATAGATCCAGCTAAACGTGCCACCTAAGGTCCGATTAAACGTCCGTCTATAGATCCGGTCCGACTAAACGTGCGCTTATAGATCCAGCTAAACGTGCCACCTAAGGTCCGAGTAAACGTGCGACTATAGATCCGGTCCGACTAAACGTGCGCTTATAGATCCAGCTAAACGTGCCACCTAAGGTCCGAGTAAACGTGCGACTATAGATCCAGCTAAACTTGCCACCTAAGGTCCGAGTAAACGTGCGCTTATAGATCCAGCTAAACGTGCCACCTAAGGTCCGAGTAAACGTGCGACTATAGATCCAGATAAACTTGCCACATAAGATCCGATTAAACGTGCGCTTATAGATCCAGCTAAACGTGCCACCTAAGGTCCGATTAAACGTGCGACTATAGATCCAAATAAACTTGCCACCTAAGATCCGATTAAACGTGCGACTATAGATCCCAACCTAAGACCCGAATAAACCTGTTAACCTAGTCTCAATAAAACCAAACGGCCCACAATTCGATCGATCTAAATCTCTATAGTG
>ML121574.1:310871-343283 GCA_003788615.2 Terfezia boudieri ATCC MYA-4762 | reverse complement strand
TATATAAATCTCTCCGGCGCTTACGTAGTTAAGGTACTTAAGACTACTATAGAGATTTAGATCGATCGAATTGTGGGCCGTTTGGTTTTATTGAGACTAGGTTAACAGGTTTATTCGGGCCTTAGGTTGGGATCTATAGTCGCACGTTTACTCGGACCTTAGGTGGCAAGTTTATCTGGATCTATAGTCGCACGTTTAATCGGACCTTAGGTGGCAAGTTTAGCTGGATCTATAGTCGCACGTTTACTCGGACCTTAGGTGGCACGTTTAGCTGGATCTATAAGCGCACGTTTAGACGGACCGGATCTATAGTCGCACGTTTACTCGGACCTTAGGTGGCACGATTAGCTGGATCTATAAGCGCACGTTTAGTCGGACCGGATCTATAGACGGACGTTTAATCGGACCTTAGGTGGCAAGTTTATCTGGATCTATAGTCGCACGTTTACTCGGACCTTAGGTGGCACGATTAGCTGGATCTATAAGCGCACGTTTAGACGGACCGGATCTATAGACGGACGTTTAATCGGACCTTAGGTGGCAAGTTTATCTGGATCTATAGTCGCACGTTTACTCGGACCTTAGGTGGCACGATTAGCTGGATCTATAAGCGCACGTTTAGACGGACCGGATCTATAGACGGACGTTTAATCGGACCTTAGGTGGCAAGTTTATCTGGATCTATAATCGCACGTTTACTCGGACCTTAGGTGGCACGTTTAGCTGGATCTATAAGCGCACGTTTAGTCGGACCGGATCTATAGACGGACGTTTAATCGGACCTTAGGTGGCAAGTTTATCTGGATCTATAGTCGCACGTTTACTCGGACCTTAGGTGGCACGATTAGCTGGATCTATAAGCGCACGTTTAGACGGACCGGATCTATAGACGGACGCTTAATCGGACCTTAGGTGGCAAGTTTATCTGGATCTATAGTCGCACGTTTACTCGGACCTTAGGTGGCACGATTAGCTGGATCTATAAATACACGTTTACTCGGACCTAGGTAGGAAGTTTATCTGGATCTATAGTCGCACGTTTACTCGGACCTTAGGTGGCACGTTTAGCTGGATCTATAATCGTACGTTTATACGGACCGGATCTATAGTCGCACGTTTACTCGGACCTATAGATCCGGTACGTCTAAAGGTATCGATTATAGATCCACTAACGTGTCGGACCTTAGGTGGGAAGTTTAGTTGGATCTATAGATCGCACGTTTACTCGCGACCTTAGGTGGCACGTTTAGCTGGATCTATAGATCGCACGTTAACCGTGCCTTAAATATGGTCGCAGTTTACCTGGATCTATAGATCGCACGTTTAGTCGGACCGGAGCTATGGTCGGACGTTAACGTGAACTTATATGATACCGTTTAGCTACATCTATAGTCGTACGATTAAACGGACGTCTATAGATCCGGCAAGTCTAAACGTGCGATCTATAGATCGCACGCTTAATCGTGCCACCTAAGGTCGCAAGTAAACCTGCGATCTATAGATCGCACATAAACTCGCCACCTAAGGTCCGAGCAAACGTGTAGTTATAGATCCAGCTAAACGTACCACCTAGACGGACCGGAGCTAAACGCGCGACGTATACTCGGATCCTATAGATGGCACGTATAGATCCAGCTATAAGCGTGACACCTAGACGGCTCGAGTAAACGTGCGACCATAGATCGCACGATAAACTGGCCACCTAGAAGGGCACGATTAAACGGACCGGATCTATAGATCCGGACCGTCTAAACGGACGGTTAGAGATCGCATGCTAAGCAGGGTCCACCTAAGCGCTCGAGTAAACGGACCGGATCTATAGATCCGAGAGAAACTAGGTGCCACGTTTCTAACGTACGATTAAGCATCCGTATATAGATCTCCGGCCCGTCTAAACGTCCGCTTATAGATCCAGCTAATCGTGCCACCTAAGGTCCGAGTAAACGTGCGACTATAGATCCAGATAAACTTGCCACCTAAGGTCCGATTAAACGTCCGTCTATAGATCCGGTCCGACTAAACGTGCGCTTATAGATCCAGCTAATCGTGCCACCTAAGGTCCGAGTAAACGTGCGACTATAGATCCAGATAAACTTGCCACCTAAGGTCCGATTAAACGTCCGTCTATAGATCCGGTCCGACTAAACGTGCACTTATAGATCCAGCTAATCGCGTCCGTCTATAGATCCGGTCCGTCTAAACGTGCGCTTATAGATCCATCTAATCGTGCCACCTAAGGTCCGAGTAAACGTGCGACTATAGATCCAGATAAACTTGCCACCTAAGGTCCGATTAAACGTCCGTCTATAGATCCGGTCCGTCTAAACGTGCGCTTATAGATCCAGCTAATCGTGCCACCTAAGGTCCGAGTAAACGTGCGACTATAGATCCAGCTAAACTTGCCACCTAAGGTCAGAGTAAACGTGCGACTATAGATCCGGTCCGTCTAAACGTACGCTTATAGATCCAGCTAAACGTGCCACCTAAGGTCCGAGTAAACGTGCGACTATAGATCCAGATAAACTTGCCACCTAAGGTCCGATTAAACGTCCGTCTATAGATCCGGTCCGACTAAACGTGCGCTTATAGATCCAGTTAATCGTGCCACCTAAGGTCCGAGTAAACGTGCGACTATAGATCCACAACTCTAAGGCCCGAATAAACCTGTTAACCTAGTCTCAATAAAACCAAACGGCCCACAATTCGATCGATCTAAATCTCTATAGTAGTCTTACTTAATGTATCAGACCAACCGTGTTCGGAGAGCAACTTAATGTAAAAACTTTACATGAATTCATACATTCGTGCCCTCTCTAAATATGTATGAATTCATGGAATTCATGCATTCGCGCCCTCTCTAATTATGTATGAATTCATAGAATTCATGCATTCGAGGGCTCTCTATGTATATATATATTAATTCATACATTCGCGCCCTCTTTAAATACGTATGAATTCATTCATGCGCAGCCTAGAGTCTAAAATATATGAATTCACAGGAAGCACGGGACGCAGCTTGGCTCATATGAAGCATGGGATGCAACCTGGCTGACAGGAAGCTCCGGACGCAGAAAAATACCACCACCTAAGTGATAGGAAGCCATATGACGCACATGAAGATGTCGCGCTTCCTGACGCAAATTTTTTTTTGCTGATGTATGCTTCCAATTTGACTACCGTTGCTTTACCTCCTTATCCTGGGTTGAACACAACTTTTTATCCGAGAAGTATAAGAAAGCAAGGTACTTGTCATAACACTCAATTGCAAACCGAGTGCGATTTTGGTTAGACTGCGCCCATGTAAGGAATATAGTCTGGATCTCATTAGGAATAGTAGTGGGCATAGACATAGCAGTGGGTATAGAGATAGAGATAGTAGTAGGTATAGAGATAGAAATAGCAGTGGGTATAGATGTAAGTAGGCTTGAGATAAAGCTTATTATGAGGGCTTGCTTTATTAGTGGAAGAGGGCTTGCTTTATTAGCAGAACGTAGTAAAACTAGAGGGTATATATATATCACGGAGGTGCGGCTAGTCTATAGTGTGACTTTCCTCCCAGGCTGATTCATCCCCAGCTTGTTGGTGCAGCCCCTTCCCTCCACAGCTAATTAGTGCTGCACCTTCACTCCTCCGCTGGCTATCCCTCCGCAGCTAATTAGTACTGTAACTTCGCTCCCCCACTGGCTAGTGCTGCCCCTTCTCTCCCCTTAAGTAGAAGTAGACATGCAAAAAGAAATTGGCGTAAGCTGGTATAATAGTTGCAATGTATGGCGACTGTAGAATATAAGCATAATGATAAAAGGAATCACATCATACTAATCCGTATTGGCCAGTTCAGGGTAAATGCAGCTGATTAGCCAGTTCAGGTTAAAAGTAGCTGATTAGCCAATTGAGGGTAAACATGGGTGTGGGTGTAGTAAGTGGCTACATAGCTAGAGAGTTGCATGTCAAGCTGGGGAATGGGCTAATATTGCATATATTCCATGATTAAATTCTAGCTAAGCAAGCGGTGATATTGAGTATATAGGGGGGTTGAACATCCAGCTAGGGAAGGGGCGAATATTGCCTATATCGCAGGCCATATATCAAGCTGGAGAAGGTACAAATATTGGATATATCGCAGGCTGAATATCCAGTTGGAGGGCTCGTCGCTCCCTTGCTGGTTCATGCTGCCACTTGCCTCCCCCGCTGGTTCATGCTTCCCCTCCCCCGCTGGCTAGTGCTGCCCCTTGTATCTCCAGCTAGTCGTGCTCCCTTGCCCAGCTGGTTCGTGCTGTCCCTTACCCTCCTTGCTAGTTGTGCTTCCCTTTCCCTTCCTCACTAGCTAGTACTGCCCCTTGCCTCCCCTGCTGGTCGTGCTCCCTCGCCCCACTGGTTCGTACTGTCCTTTACCCTCCTTGCTAGTCGTGCTTTTCTTTCTCTCCCCCACTGGCTAGTACTGCCCCTTCCCTCCCCTGCTGGTCGTACTCCCTGCTGGTTCATACTTCCTCCCCACTGGCCAGTGCTGCCCTATCACACCCCCGCTAGCTAGTACTGCCCCTTGCATTCCTAGCGGTCATACTCCCCCGCTGGGTTCGTGCTGCCCCTTGCCTCCTCTGCTGGTCGTACTCCTCCATTGGTTTGTAAGGAAAAGCAGACATAGAAAAAAAATAATAGTTGTGAGTTGGCTGCACTGTGATAGCTGCAATGTATGCCCGCTACAGAATTATAAGGACTGCGATGACATTATACTGATAGATTACTAAACATAGAAAAAGTACCAATTCAGGGTAAACACACATTTAGTAAGCAGCCATATGGCTAAGTGGTTGCATGAAATGGGCTAATATTAAATATAGTGTTTAAATTCAGCTGGGGAACCAGTGAATATTGTATAGTGGGTTTAACATCCAGCCAGGGAAGGGGCGCATATTAGACATGTTACAGATTGAATATCCAGCTGGAGAAAGGGTGAATATTGCATATATTGTAGGCTGAATATCTAGCTTAGGAAGAGGTGAATGTTGACAGGCTAATTATCTAGCTGACAAAGGATAAACATTGCATTCATTGTACCTGCAGCAAGTCAGCCAGGACACATAAATATGAATGAGTAGAGAGTACTTAATTGGCACCTGAAATCAACCAGTAGTCTTCTACTTGCCATTAGCTAATACGTTCATGACTAAGTACATTATGGACAGTGCTAGTCTGTTTGGCACAAGCCTCTTGTAGGGACAGTTGTAATAGGATGGATCTTAACAACCAACTGATCACACTACGATATCAATATCCAAGAACTAAGCGATCGAATGAGCTCTACAACTGGAACAGCCTCGAGGTTGTACACAAGCTTAAACTGATCAGCACGCTCCTGTGAGCAGGCTCATCTGGTTTTCCTGGTCCTTCAACTCATTTTACAGATTCTCTCGAGGGTCAAGTTGGCTGAACTTCTCGCCTTGGAAGCGGGGTCTTTCTCCCTGACTAATATACGTGGCAACCGACCCAACCTAGGTTGACTCGGCCTACCACTAAGCTCAAGGTCACGTTACTTTATAGAGCGCACATGCTGCTGGCCGTTCTCACTCCGTACTGTTAGAGCGTGGTCAGCTTCGGTGGCGATGGCACTACCCCCAAGGGGTGTCGTTTTTGGCCCCATCAAAGACTGGGGCAAGGGAGGCTGCAAACTGCTTCTCGAACATGGCGAGGGAGGGTTGAAGAAAAGAAGACAATATACACTGGAGAACGTGGCAGGCTGGGCACCGATCCTAGAGTTCGGGGAAAGGGGGGAAAAGGCCCTCAGCCAAGCCATGGTCAACACTGAACACGGGAGGGGAGAGTGGCAGGGCGAGGGGGATTGGTGTATGCACATCTCTCAAGTCGAAAAAGACCTCAAGGAAGAGAAGGAGGCCATCAAGGTTACGGACGGCCCTTCGGCGGAAAGGGCAGTCAAGATCCTGAAGAGGGCTGTTGCTATCCAGGATGGGACAGTTAACGACCAGTTAGAAGAGTATGATATGGAATACCAAAGGTCAGATGAGGATGATGGGATCCTAGAGAGCATCATAGTTAGGCCAGCCGGGGCTGACAGCGGTACAATGTTTAGGATCATGCACCACTGGATGCTATCTATACCGAGGGTCAGGAAGAGGGGGGCGGAGGGGGCTAGGACTGCACGCACAGCAAAGGAGCAGCTAGCAAGATTAGAAACGGAGATGGAAAGCGCTTCAGAGGGCGAAGGGGATTCCGATGGGGAGCCCTCGAGGAAATAGAATATAGGGAATGACAAAAAGCGGAGGTTGGAATATGGAAAGTCACTGCAGGAGTTAGGCGAGGAGTGGGAGATGGGGCTGGTTGAGCTTGCAATACCAAGGAGCTTCGAGGAGATCAAGAGTAATGTGGTTGGAGTCCCTCCTCTAGCTTGGGATTTGAACAGTAATGAGTGGACGGTGAAGGAGGACAATCAGGGCAGGGGGGCCAGCGCTCCCTTGGAAATCCCCTCCTTCTCTCATTAGGGGAATGGCCTGGAGGACAGCAGGCACGCAGGTAGAGACCTGATAGAAGAGGAAGTTGCAGGGTTAATGGAGGATCTGGTAGAGGGCCAAAAGCCAACTAAGGAGGATACTGATATGGATAAGGAGACAGATGGTATGGCAGGGTACGCGGGGATATGAAAAGCAGTCTTTGAGCTGAGAAGCGAGCTCATATTAGTCGGAGCCATAAGAGAAAACGCTGAGGTCTTGAGGCAGATCGGAGAGCGGTGTAGGGAGCATAGGTCATGGAGATCCAGGAATGATGCCAACCTGGCTAGGTACATCCTAGTAGCCAATGGGGACTACATAGAGGGGGGATGGTGCGCGGATGGGGACAGTAGAGGCAAGGGAGGTTAGAGAAGGCTTTTGGAGCTGGTAATTATGGAAGGTATACCAGGTAAGATAAAGGCTGTGGTAGAGGCCAAAAGGCATTGGAGAACAGCCTCACAAGTCAAGTCGGGGGCACTCCTGGGTCTCACGACTGAGCTCAAGAAAGTCAAGGAGCAATTCGCCCTCCTGGCAGTAGCGATGGGAGCAGGCACGGTAGAGGAGGTGGCTCAGGTTAAAAAGACCATCTCTGCTAGGAAGGGAAGGGTGGAAGAGGAGAGGAGGAAGGAAGCTGAGGTTAAGAAGATCGAAGCCAGTAAGAGAGCAGTTGAGGCAGAAAATAGGAGGGAGCAGGCACACCTGAAAGAGGCCGAAAAGGTAGCAGCTCAGAGAAAGCTAGTTAGAGAGAGTCAACGAAGGGCTTGGGAGGCCTGTGAGGAGACTCTGGCAGGGCTGGCAAGAAAGGATAAGGCGGCATTAGGAGAGGATGAACTAATTGAGCTAGGGGTCAAAATAAAGGAGGCTAAGGCTATGAAGGAAAGGATCGAGAGGGAAACGAAGCAACCTCTAGAAATCAAGATAGGACGATCGAGACAGGTAGTGAACGGTGAGATTCTCAAGACAATAGAGGTAGCTATGGGCCATATGCAGGCGATCGACTCAAAAGAGAAGGTAGAGTTAGAAACGGCAGTAGGTAAAGTAAACATGTTGCTAAGAAGGACTGGGGTCATCCTAGACCACACGGTGTGGGTGGTCATGGTAAGGGCAGGAACGGGCTACTTTGAAGATGAGTCCTATTAGTCAGTGGGGAGGGTAGCACAAGAGGTCGAACCCTTGGAGGTAGCTGGAGAAGTGGGGAGGATGCTTGTCCAGGCATTCGGACGCAGGGGCGAGATTCTCAATGCATAGGTAGAGGAAGGCACTACAGTCAGAATGATTGCCCCAGTGGTACCTATGATGGTGGCCAGAGAAAGGAAGGGCTTAGCGGAGAAACTAAGAGAAGAAAACAGAGATATGAAGGAATCTAAAAGGATGTCAAAGGCCTGGGGAGGAGCCTTGGTCATGGGCTTTACCTTCGATGCAGCAGACTCGACTGAGGCTATGAGGCTAGTAAAAACAGGGATCATGTGGAATGGGAACAGGAGAAAGGTGGCGATGTTTGAGCAAGGCAAAGCGGTATAAGGGGCAGTAAGAAGGGAGGACATCCAACCCAGCTCTGGGGTGGGACTACAGAAGATTTAGGGGGTAGAACTACAGAAAGTTCAGGGAAGGCAGCAGGTTACCTAACACCAGGGCGTCGAGTTTGGGATAAGAGGAATACAATGTTATAACTATGGAGGATGGGGGCATATGAGAAGGAACTGTATCTCTACCAACAGAAACCTAAAACAAGGCAGTGCAAGGAAGAGAGAGAAGGACTTTAATGAAGAAGGGTTTGAGTTAATAGGAGGCAGGAGATACGGGCTAGCAAGGGGGATAGAAAAAGAGGGTACGGCCAAAGTGAGGGCGGCTTCCACCATCACGGTAGGGCCTAGCCACCACTAACGGTTCCCCGAGTAGGGTACCAGAATGTGGAGGGTAGTCACTTGAATACCAATACATTTCTGGAGTAGTGTAGGTGAGAGGGGGTTGGGGTAGCCTTTGTAGGAGAGACTTGGATAGATAAGGAGGGTAGAGGGAGCCAAGGGCACCCCTCTTTCATTTTGGGGAGCATAGTAAGGAAGGGATGAAGGGTACTGGTTTATTGGCAAAAGGGAATAGAGGACGATATCAAGGTTGACCTGGAGGAAGGCAACGTAGTCGTAGTTAATGTGCTGGGAAAAAAGCTAGGAGGAGTGTATGCGAATGGGAAGTGGCATGGCGGAAAATGGGCGGAGTGGCTCTCTGGGGTCAGCCGGAAGCTAGGGGGAGGGGGGCAGATAGTGGTAGTGGGTGACTGGAATGCTCACAACCATGTCTGGGACGTCACTTGTAAGGAGGACTTGAGAGGGAGGATTATGGCAGACTGGCTAGTAGGGAATGGCCTAGCAATCACGGAAGGGGACTATAGAGCAACATGGGAAAGAATGAGGAATGGAAGAGGCGTAAGGAGCAGGATCGACCTATTTTTGAGCCAAGGAGATGGATGGAGCGAGGTAAAAAAGGAAAAATTAGCGGCAGACCACTGGGCTCTATGAGGCGACCTATCTTGGGGAGATACTGGGCTAGCAATAGAAAGAAAGGTGGTGGACTGGGGGAGCCTGGAGAAGGAGATTAAGGCGATCAAGGAGGAAGGACCAGAAGGAGAAGAGTGATGGATACAAGGGCTAGAGGGGGCTACTCCATATATGAAACTAAAAAGCCTCTGCCTCCACCATGATAAGATTCTCAACATTGTGGGAAGGTCTAAGAAGTGGTAGGATGAGGAGCTCACATGCCAGCTCAAGATTACTTGCTCTAGTAGGAGGGAGAGGCCAGGAGAGGGGATAACTCAGGAGAACCAGGTTAGGAGGTGGAAAGCAGAAAAAGAAAAGCTGAGGGCAATGATCCGGGAAAAGAAGAAGGCTTGCTGGTAACTTTTCTATGAAGAGAATGAGGAAAAGGATCCGTGGGAGGTAGTAAAGTGGGCGAAGGATCCCTGGCATCTTAAGGGAGTCATGGGAAGACTCGTAAATAAGGACGGCAAGGAATGCAGAAGTGACGAGGAGAAGGTAGCAGTACTAGTAATAGACTACTTCTAGTGGAGAGTGGATGGCAGACAGGAAGGCAAGGAGGAGGGGGAGGAGGAGGAGGGCAGATTGGGGGTATCGGACGGGCTGGCTGCAGAAGAACTTGAGAAGGAGGTTAGAAAAGCACTACAGAGCACTTGCAATAAATTAGCCCTTGGGCCAGATAGTATAAGCTATAAGTTCATCAAACTAGTACTACACACCAGGTTGGAGGACCAGCTAATACAAGAAGTAGCGAACAACCTGGCAAATTGAGCGACTCCAGCTGAGTAGCAGTTCAGCAAGGTAGTCATGATCTCTAAACCAGGCAAGGACCACGGTAGAACGAAGGGCTAGGAGCCGATCAATTTGATTAATTGCATCGGAAAGCTAGGAGAGAAAGTAGTGGCAGAGAGACTCTAGGGGTCCTGGCTCTTCCATAGGCATCAGCTTGGCTCAGTCAAGGGATGCTCGGCAACCGAAGCGGCTCTTCGGACGGTAACCAGAGTACAGAGATGCTTAGCGAAAAAGGAGGGGATGGTCGGTTGGGCGTTCTAGGATGTAAAGGGGGGATTCCAGAATGTAAGGGAAGAGAACATTATCAGGGAGCTCAGAAAGTCAGAAAAAGGAAGAAAGTGGATCCCCTGGATAAGGGGTTTCTTCAGGGCAAGGAGGTTTCAGCTAGAATGGGATGGAAAGATACGAGGCCAGGGAAGGACCAATCTGAGGGCTCTACAGGGCTCCCCGCTCTCTACGGTCATCTTCCTTATTTGGATGGCTCCAATCATTGAGAGAATGGAGGAGAAGGTTGTAAGGGTAGCACCCTACGATATTGAGCTGCCCTCTTACGTAGAAGATCTACACCTTAGTATCTGCATTTGGGAGGGTACGGAGGGGTTAGACATGAACCGGGTACTGCAACAAGCGGATGAGACAGTCCATAAGGTGGCAAGGGAGTACTATCTACCTCTTGAAGACACCAAACATGAGAAGTTGGTACTCAGAAAGAAGAGAAGAAGGAGAAACAAAGATGTACAGTGCGTCAAATGGGTAGGTATCATCATGGATGAGAGCCTGTCATTTAGGGAGTACTGGAAGAGTCGGATGGAGAAGGCCCGCAGGATGCTAGGGCAGCTCAATAGCCTAGGCACTTCTGACTAGGGTATGAGCACTAACAGATGGAGAGCTGCCTACATAGGGATGATAAGGACAGTGGTCCTGTGGGGAGTAGAGCTGGAGTGGAGGGGACAGAAGGACTGGGAGGAAGAGTTCGAGACACTCCAATACCAAGCCCTAAAGAAATGCGTTAATGCAACCTACGGCTCTTGGAGGGAGCTGGTGAGCCAAATCGCTGGGGTGGAGTCTCCTAGACTAGTCCTAGATGCAGCCCAGGCGAGGCTCATGGCAAAGATGATACGAGACCCTAGGGCGCTGGGGGACCTTTGGCTCGAAGGTGGGGTAGAAGGAAGGAATATAGAGGAGGGTAGGGAGTGGGACTACTTTGGGGAGCCCTTCCCAGTTATAGACAGTTTTATATCAATTATGTCAGTAATCTGGAGCAAGGCGGAGATATTGAAGGAAGAGGGCAATGAAGTATTGAGCTGCAGAGGTAGCATAGAGAAGGTACATATCCCAACAATAGACCTCGGGTTGACAAAGATATCCCGGCCAGAAGAGTGGCACAAGAAGATTGAAGAGGCGAAGGAAGGCCAGGCTGTCATCTATACAGATGGTAGCAAGCGCGAATGAGGCCAGGTAGGGAGGGGGTAGTGCTCAGCTGGGAAAAGCCTAAAAGGGTGTATAGGTATCGGGAAGATAGCCATGGTATGGAATGGAGAGGTGGTTAGCATCAGAAGAGCCTTGGAGGAGGCCAATAGGGGCTGGAGGCTGCTCATCCTGTTGGACTCGCAGGCTGCATTGGCAGCCATTCATAAGGCCGGTAGGGTGGGGAAGGCTAGGATGGCTGACCTGAAGGAGGTCTGCAAGCTAATCAAGCAGAGACAGGCAGAGGCCGGCATGGAGGCAGTCAGACTGGGCTGGGTTAAGGCTCACATGGGGATTGAAGGCAATGAGCTAGCCAACTCCCTAGCCAAAGAAGGAGCAGAGGCAGTAGACCCGGAATGTCCATGGATCACAGAGGGGGGGCTCAAGCAAGAGTGGAGGCATATGAGGGAGGTGGAAAGGAGAGTGGTAGGGTCAGGGATGCGTAGGGTAGTGAAATGTAGAAGGAGGGCCAGGGTGAATTATGTCCACTGTTGCACAGAAAAGGGCAATCTCCAGTCATGGCGGGCCAGGTTGGACGACACGGTTGACCCTACGTGCAGAATGTGGAGGCAGCATGTAGAAACAGGAAGGCACGTAGCCTTAGTCTGCCCACGGGGTGAGGAAGTAGGAAGGAGATGCGGGAGTTGAGAGGAGATGGATGAGCGAGGGAGGTGGCTCAGGAAGAGGAGGGAAGGGGAGAAGGATACCATCATCGACTTGGTGGAAACCTTGTTCTCAAACTTAGATCTAGGGTAAACCTAGATTTGGGGATAAAAGACGGGGGAGCTTTTGCTCCTAAAAACTGTATTTTTTTGTTTTTTGTTTTTTGGTAGATTTTCCTTGCATCGGGAGGCTGGGCGCTCATGCAGCCTGTTGTTCCGTGGGTGTACCGAGTCCTTCGGGATGAGGGAATGGAGCCGTCTTATAGCCTTAGGCTTTACAGACGTATAGACTTCAAAAAAAAAAAAAAAAAAAAACTGATCATACCTCTTTACTCGGCAGTAGCTTCCAGAAATAGCTGCTAGCGCGTGCCTGATGCAGGTGGACCTTGCAGGTAGCAACAACCTAATCTCGTGCTGTACAACTAGCATGAGACTAGTACAACTCGAGCCTATTTCTTCCCAATATGGTACTGCGTAATTTGGGACTTTCCATATGAGACTAGGACTTTCCGTTGAAGTTGTTGTAGTTGTTGTCTTCAAACTGGCTATTCGTTTGTTAGTTCTATCGAAATCAGATAATATGGGCATGAGACTAAGCATTCTAAGGAGGCAATTGCCAAATTCATATCAAAGCAGCCTTCAAAGGCTTGTTTATATACATGCGAAGCATGCTTTCACAGGCTTTCTATTTATATACATGTAAAGCAGGCTTTGCAAGCTTGTTTATATATTTGCAAAGCATGCTTTTGCAGGCTTTCTGTTTATATACATGCAAAGCAGGCTTAAGTAGGCTTTAGCAGGCTTGTTTATATACATGTAAAGCAGGCTTCGCAAGCTTGTTTATATATATGCAAAGCATGCTTTCGCAGGCTTTCTGTTTATATAGATGCAAAGGAGACTTAAGCAGGCTTTCGCAGGCTTGTTTATATATATGCAAAGCATGCTTTCGCAGGCTTTCTGTTTATTTACATATAAAGCAGGCTTAAGCAGGGTTTTGCAGGCTTGTTTATATACATATAAAGCATGCTTTTGCAGGCTTTCTGTTTATATACATGCAAAGTAGGCTTTGGCAGGCTTGTTTATATATATACAAAGCATGGCTTTTGTAGGCTTCACAGGCTTATTTATATACCTGCAAAGTATGGCTTTCGCAAGCTTTGTAGGCTTGTTTATATATATGCAAAAGCATACTTTCACAGGCTTGTTTATATTTCTATCAAAACATGCTTGTTATACAGGCAAATAAGCCAAGTAAGCTGGCAAGTGCTAAGTAAGCTTCAAGCTAGTCTCGAACCCAACTGCTCCTTTAAGCTAAGTAAGGCAAACAATGCTAAGTAAATGTAAAAAGCTAAGTAAGATAATTTAAAGCCTAGGAAAGCCTGTGAAAGCCTGCGAAAGCCCTGCGAAAGCATGCTTTTGCATGTATATAAACAAGCCTGCGAACCCTGCGAAAGCATGCTTTTGCATGTATATAAACTAGCCTACGAAGGCTGGGAAAGCCATACTTTGCATGTACATAAACAAGCCTATGAAAGCCTGTGAAAGCCTGTGAAAGCCTGCTTTGCATGTATATAAACGAGCCTACGAAAGCCTGCTTTGCATGTATATAAACAGAAAGCCTGTGAAAGTATGCTTTGCATGTATATGAACAAGCCTGCGAAAGCCTGCTTAAGCCTGCTTTGTATATATATAAACAGAAAGCCTACAAAAGCATGCTTTACATGTATATAAACAAGCCTGCGAAGCCTGCTTTATATGTATATAAACAGAAAGCCTGTGAAAGCATGCTTTGTATGTATATAAACAAGTCTGCGAAAGCCTACTTTGCATATATATAAATAGAAAGCCTGTGAAAGCATGCTTTGTATGTATATAAACAAGCCTGTAAAGCTTGCTTTGATATGAATTTGGCAATTGCCTCCTTAGAATGGCTACTCTTGTACCCAGAATGGCTGATTTTGATAGAACTAACAAACGAACAGCTGTTAGGGCTCAGGTAAGAGATCTACCCTAGTTAGGGAATAATCCAATACCTAGTTACAGCTGCGGACTGATATGGCCTGATCAACCATACAGATGTGGGTAATGTGTCCTGGATTGGACGAGTATTGGAGCAAGGAAGTGTGTGACCTCTGAATATGTTCTCATATATGTATTCTCTTCTATAATATTTCATATGGTTCTTATGTTTGTCATTCATATATTGTTATTGGTTGTATTAGGTATTCAGCTCCTATATATCAGCCTGACTGCAATGCGTTGAAGTTCAGGCTGCCTAATTAATGTATGTTAGCCTGCGTAGATTCTAATTGGGAAGGGACTTTCCAGTTAGGCAATACCAGGCTACAATACTACTACTCTGCTTTAGGAAGTGTCGTCTAGATCTGATAAGGGTTTATCAGATCAACGCTTCTATATAAGCTACCGCTTTTACATAGTTAATAGAATAAGACCCAAGCGGTATTCTAAGTCTCATATAGCTTTACTCTTATCGAGTCCATACTACACTCGAGTTATAACTGCGTTTATACTTGTCTCTGCTTTTACCTACCAATACTGCGAAGTATTCTCGTAGTTATAGCTTGCCTGTAATATTATACTGCTTGTCTATACACCTCTATAGACACCAACACCCCCAAAATCCCCTACAACTATGTCCATGTTGAGAGGATTACTTGGACTAGACTCGGATGAGCCCATGGCTGATAATGATAATGATAGTGTAGTTCAGGTGCAACGACAAGCTGAAGAGTTCATTACCTAACACTACACACCTCCATTCCAGACCCCATAGTTTCAAGAACATTGGGACAACTCCTGTCAGCAGATAGGAGTTGGATCCTTATCCTCTTTCTCCTCAGAACCTATTATCCATTCAGTAGCACCCTCTGTCCCACCAGGACTATCGAATAAAGGCAAGCAATCTGCTACTCGCCATCCAACACCTATTGACCCAGGATATGTTACTATGAAAGCACAAATTCAATGGTTGGAGGCAGAAAAGCAAGCAGTACTGGCCAAAGTGCAGCACCTCCAACAGACCCAGAGGACATATATAGAGTTTATCCAAAAAACTGCTGCAGATGTACATAACACAGCAAATGCTGTAGCTAACAGCCAGGTACAACTATCGAACGATACTTAAATTGCCTTGCAACAAATCTAGAACCTCATTCTATTAAGGCAATAGCATAACGTTCGATAGTTTGAACGTATCAACTATAATCTTAGCTACCTCAAGGACCAAGGGGCATGGTATCAACACCAATCAGATATACGATTTAGGGGAATTGAGGAGAGATTAATGGCAGTAGAGCAACATCATCGGGCTCCCCAACCCAGCCACCCTCGGATTAATATAGCACAGAGACTCGAGCAAGCAGCAGGTGGAATGATACTACTACCACCACTGCCAGTACCACGACCAAGACTACACGATCCTACCCCTTCTCCACCACGTCCAGCAGGGTTAGGAATTTTTGAAGACAGACAGGTGGCCGGAAAAGCACCATCTCTGAATAAATTCAAGGGAAACAGAGACCACTTGGAGGGCTGGACGCTTCAGATAGATGACTACTTCCTCATCACTCTCACTCGGAATGAAGATCAGAAGCTTGCATATATTGGGTTATGTTTGGGAGGGAAGGCACTAGACTGGTGGAAGGCTAATCGGGTTAAGTATCATACTTAAGCACAGGTTAAGGAGGCTATGGCATTATATTACGAAGATCACTACCAATCGGATAGACCGTACTATGAGTTGGCAGGACTAAAGAAGACAGGATCAGTCCTCGACTACCTAACAGAAGTAGACCACCTGAATAATTATGCAAAGCTGTCCGAAGTGCAGGTTATCAATATTATCATCTCCAACCTCCCTTATAACCTCCGAGTTTCTATAGCACACTACGAAAACCTCTGCACATACCCTAATCAGTGAAGCGAGAAACTCATTGAGATGGATATTATTAACACCGAATTCCAAAGCCGCAACCGCAATGCCCCTCCCACCCAGCCAGCATCAAAAAACCATACATTCGAGGAACAGATAACGCCTAGGGGTAGTGAACCTTCTACTACTAAACCTAATACAAAAGAAGTCCGAATACCATATACAGTAAGAGAAGTAAGAATGCGGGAAGAGAGATGTCTATCCTGTGGGTATAAGGGCCACAAAGCAGCTGAGTATAGGGGGAAAAGATCTGCTACTGAACCCCCCTTCTACAAACCTCCTCATAATGGCAACCAGGAGACACTGAATAAAAAAGCTCAAACCAACAAGGGACACCTTAAAATTACAGAACTCAATTCTGAGGAGAAGTCGGGAAACGAGTAAGGAGTCCGTCACCTACCGTCGGACGGACTCCTAGGCACTCTCCTCTCTTAACGGTTCGGAATATGATCGCTAGGGAAGAAGTGGAAGCTATGATAGACTGTGGAGCTAGTGCTCTAGTAGTGGGAAAAAGGATTGCGATCAAGGCGGGTATTTGGAAAAGAGCTCATGAAGTTAAGGTTAGGCAGGGTAATGGATCTCGGCTTTCTGGAGGAAAATATGTGGTTAATACTAGGTTTAATATGTTGGATTCCTCTTCTCGTTTTTGGGGTAAGTTCAAGATAGATGCTGAAGTATTGAATATTGGGAAGAAGGATGTTATCTTGGGATTATCTTGGTTGGAGGAAAATGGATTTTCGGTGGATACTCAGGACAGGTACCTGAGGTAGGTCTCTATAGGTTTGCTCATTCCGTGTTCTGTTAGGTAGATTCCCTGTATTAAGATTTTGGATTTGGATCTCGAACTATTAGAAGATGGTGAGATCGTGCTTATTATTAACACTAGCGAATGATACTCTCATTACACATAGGTATTCTCTGTAGAACAGGCAGCTAGACTCCCTGAACACAAGACCTGGGACCACCATATCTCCTTACAAGACCCAAGCATAAAGATACCGACCAGGGCTATCTACAAGACCACATGGGAAGAAGATGAAGCTCTGCAAGCCCACCTCCAAGAAGCTTTACCCTCTGGCAAAGCAAGACACTTCCCCTCGGCCACTAGGGTACCAATCCTATTCTTACGTAAGAAGGATAGATCCCTCAGGATCTGTGTCGATTACTGGGCCCTCAATCAACTTACCATTCCAAACAGATACCCCCTTCCACTTATCAGTAAACTATTAGATAAGACAAAAGGAGGCAAGTGGTTCACGAAATTGGACCTTAAGAATACATATAACCTCATTAGGATTGCATCCGGGAATGAGTGGAAGACAGCGTTTAGGACAAAGAAGGGACTATTCGAGTATACTGTTATACCATTTAGGTTAACCAATGCACCTGCTACCTTTCAAGAAATGATGGATACGATCTTTAAGGATATGGAAGGATGTATCTGGTACTTGGACGACATCCTCATCTTCGGAGGAGAGACTGAAGAAGAACATCAGCAGCTGGTCGAAAAAGTTCTCCAGTAATGCATCCAATATAGGTTGGTAGTCAACCTCAAGAAGTCTGAATTCCATGTCCAGGAGACCTTATTCCTTGGTCATATCGTCAATGGTCAACAAGTCCGAATGGATCCCTCCAAGCTCGAAACCATATCTCAATGGCCTATCCACACTAAGAAGAAGGAAGTACAAGCATTCTTAGGCTTTGCTAATTATAAACCATCGATTTATTACTAACTATAGTGCTAAGGCACGCCCTCTAATCGACTTAATAAAAGATGTTCCCTTTAGTTGGGGATATAAGCAACAGTAAGCCTTTGATGACCTCCAAGAACTATTCCTCACAGCCCCTATCCTTATACAGTTTGATAGACAACTCGAGACAATTATAGAGACTAACGCTAGTAATCAAGCTATTGCTGGTATCCTCTTACAATACCATATTGTCAATGGAGGAAAGCAGCTTTACCCCGTCGAGTACCATGCAAAGACCCTCTCCACACCACAACGCAACTGGCCTATTCATGATAAAGAGTTATTTGCAATTGTGAATTGCTTCCGGAAATGGCGAGATTGGTTAGTAGGTGTTCAGGTACTAAACGTCTACACAGACCATCAAGGGTTGCAGTACTTCAATACAAAGTAGAACCTTAACTCCTGTCAAGCTACCTGGTACCTTTACATGTTAGAGTTCATCTATACTATTCACCACAGACCTGGATCGAAGATGGAGAAGCCAGATGGCCTGTCTAGACATTCAGGGGAAGAGAAGTCTGGTATAGATACCAGATTTTTCGAAGATGGACAGCTGATAGTACTAGGGGAAGAGGATGAAGAGGATACAGAAGACGTTGAGGTAGAAGGGATAGATATTGTGGGATGGGAAAAGAAGGATGGATTATGGGTGGTACCTCCGGAGTGCCGGTTAGAAGTGCTGAAGCAGCACCATGATAGTCAAGTGGCAGGACATTGGGGAAGACACTGTACTCAAGAGCTAGTATCAAGGAACTTCATATGGGATAAATGGTAGAAAGATATTATGAATTATGTGGCAGGATGTGCTAGGTGTCAGAAGGCAAAAGCAGACAGGCATAGCAGGCAAACGAAGTTGGTACTGATGCCAACAGGTGAACGCCCTTTTGAGGAAATAGCAATGGACTTTGTTGGTGAGCTACCAGAGTCAGAAGGCTTAAATGTAATACTAGTTGTCACTGACCGGTTTACGAAAGTACAGCACTAGATTCCGGCCAAAACTACTTGGACAGCATCCGATGTTGCAGATATCTATATCAGTGAGATATGGAGACTCTATGGCCTTCCTCAATATAACACCTCCGACCGTGGTCCCCAGTTTGCCTTTCGATTCCTCAAAGAGCTAAACCAAAAGCTCAACATCACCCTCCGCCTCTCAACTGCCTACCACCTGCAAACTGATGGACTTGCTGAACGAGCAGTCCAGACACTCAAGTAGTACCTCCATATCTACTGTCATGATAGTCAAGCCCGCTGGAAACGATGGCTACCCTTAGCCGAGTTTGCCTATAACACTACCACCCATTCCACTCACAAATACTATCCTTACTGAAGTCTCTATGGCTTTGACCCACGCACTATTCACCTCTCCGATGACCACGAATTCTCCTCCCCCGCTGCAGAGGAATGGCTAGACTGAATAACTCAAGTGAACAACCAAATTCACGATATCCTGAAGCAAATTAACTACAAATGTAGTGCAATTCACCTCGAGAAGGCACGCTTGTTTGCTATCAATAACTGGGTACTGGTTGACTGCCAGAACTTGGAGATACGAGCTGGAATAAACCGTTCTTTAACCAACAAGTAGATAGAGCCCTACAAGGTCATTGAAGCTATTGGTTCATATGCATACCGGCTCGAAGTTCCACAAGGTATATGATGGCACAATGTTGTTCATGTCACCCTCCTCAAGCCATTCAGACGACAAGACGAGCCACAAGATATGGACGAAGATAAACCTGATGTTTTCGAGGTCGAATCCATAGTGGACTCACGCAGAAATAGAGGAGTGGTCAAATACAGAGTGCATTGGGTAGGGTATACCGAGTATGAGGACACATGGGAAACCTTTGACAAGTTGGATAACTGTCTAAAGGAGCTCAAGAAGGTATCGAGAAAGGTTCCACAATAAACTATGGGATGAAAGAGATATCTGAAGGTTCAGACTTGTATTAAGTTGTTCTATGGATGAAGATATGGTACCTTTTACCCTCCTACTCGTCGCCTTTTCCCTGTGGGTTTTTTGGTGAGAGGTTTGGTTTTTAACGGCTATAGCATATATGTGTAGGCATACCGGTCTTGTGGTGGCGTTAAATGGGATACAGGTATTGGTCGGGATGGTCAGTACCTAAGCCACTAGGATTACCTGAGTTGTTACTAATCCTTGTCTTCTTCAGGGTCGGAAGGACTTGTATTCAGCTAAGGACAGCTGCCTCAAAACGGGGAGTAATGTTAGGGCTTAGGTAAGAGACCTACCCTAGTTAGGGAATATCCCAATACCTAGTTACGGCTGCGGACTGATATGGCCTGATCAACCATACATATATGAGTAATGTATCCTGGATTGGACGGGTATTGGAACAAGGAAGTATGTGACCTCTAAATGCGTTCTCATATATGTATTCTCTTCTATAATATTCCATATGGTTCTTATGTTTATCATTCATGTATTGTTATTGGTTGTATTAGGTGTTCAGCTCCTATATATCAGCCTGACTATAATACGTTGAAGTTCAGGCTGCCTAATCAATGTATGTTAGCCTGCGTAGATTCTAATTGGGAAGGGACTTCCCAGTTAGGCAATACCAGGCTACAACACTACTACTCTACTTTAGGAAGTATCGTCCAGATCTGATAAGGGTTTATCAGATTAACGCTTCTATATAAGCTACCACTTTTATATAGTTAATAGAATAAGACTCAAGCGGTGTTCTAAATCTCATATAGCTTTACTCTCATCGAGTCCATACTACACTCGAGTTATAACTGCGTTTATACTTATCTCTACTTTTACCTACTAATACTCCGAACTATTCTCGTAGTTACAGCTTGCCTATAACAATAGCCAGTTTGAAGACAACAACTACAACAACTTCAATGGAAAGTCCTAGTCTCATACGGAAAGTCTCAGATTGCGCTATGCCACATTGGGAAGAAATGGGCTTGAGTTGTACTAGTCTTGTGCTGGTTATATGGCACGAGATTAAGTTGTTGCTACCTGCAAAGTCCACTTGCATCAGGCATATGCAAGCAGCTATTTCTGGAAGCTACTGCCGAGCAAAGAAGCGTAATCAGTTAGTTGTTAAGATCTATTCTGTTGCAACTATCCCTATGAGAGGCTTGTGCCAACTAGACTAGTACTATCCATAATGCATTTAGTCATAAACGTATTAGCTAATGGTAACCAGAAGACCACTAGTTCATTTCAGGTGCCAATTAAGTACTCTCTACTCATCCATATTTATGCGTCCTGGCTGACTTACTATAGGTACAATGAATGTAATGTTTACCCTTTGTCAACTATATAATCAGCCTGTTAACGTTTACCTCTTCCTAAGCTAGATATTCAGCCTGCGATATATGTAATATTCACCCTTTCTCCAGCTGGATATTCAATCGGTAACATGTCCAATATGCGCCCCTTCCTTGGCTGGATGTTCAACCCACTATATAATATTTACCAGTTCCTCAGCTGAATTTAAACACTATATTCAATATTAGCTCATTCAGTACAACCGCTTAGCCATATGGCTGCTTACCAAACCTGTATTTACCCTGAATTGGCACTTTTTCTATATTTAGTAATCTATCAGTATGATGTCATCGCAGTACTTATATTCTGCAGCAGGTATATATTGCAGCTATAACAGGGCAGCCAACTCACACCTATTATTTTTTTTGTATGTCTGCTTCTCCTTACGAACCAATGGAGGAGTACAACCAGCAGGGGAGGCAAGGGGCCACAGGAACTCAGCGGGAGAGCATGACTGCTAGGGATGCAAGGGGCAGCACTAGCTAGTGGAGGTGCGAAGGGGCAGCACTAGCCAGCGAGGGCGAAGCATAAACTGGCGGGGAGCACGACCAGCAGGGGAGGGAAGGGGCAGCACTAGCCAGTGGGGGAGGGAAGGGGAAGCACGACCAGCAAGAAGAGTAAGGGACAGCACAAACCAGTGGGGTGAGGGAGTACAACCAGCAGGGGGGGCAAGGGGCAGCACTAGCCAGCGAGGGAGAGAAAGGGAAGCACGACCAGCAAGGGGGGTAAGGGACAGCACAAACCAGCGGGGCAAGGGAGCATGACCAGCTGGAGATGCAAAGGGCAGCACTAGCCAACGGGGAAGGGAAACCATGAACTAATGGGGGAGGCAAGTAGCAGCATGAACCAGCAAGGGAGTGAAGGACCCCCCAACTGGATATTCAACCTGCGACATATCTAATATTTGCACCTTCTCCAACTTGATATATGGCTTGTAATATATGCAATATTCACCCCTTCCCTAGCTGGATGTTCAACCCCCCTACATACTCAGTATCACCGCTTGCTCAGCTAGAAGTTAATCATGCAATATATGCAATATTAGCCCATTCCCTAGCTTAACGTGCAACCCCCTAGCTATGTGGCCGCTTACCACACCTACACTCATGTTTACCCAGAACTGGCCACTTAGCCACTTTTACCTTGAACTGGCCAATACAAATTAGTATGATGCGATTCCTTCTATCATTATGCTTATATTCTGTAGTCGCTATATATTGCAGCTATTATACCAGCTTATGCCAATTTCTTTTTGTATGTCTGCTTCTACTTAGGGGAGGGAAGGGGTAGCACTAGCCAGTGGGGGAGCAAAGGTATAGCACTAATTAGCTGCGGAGGGATAGCCAGTAGAGGAGTGAAGGTGCAGCACTAATTAGCTGTAGAGGGAAGGGGCTGCACCAACAAGTTGGGGATGTATCAGCAAGAGAGGAAAGTTACACCATGGACCAGCCGCACCTCCACAATATATATATACCCTCTAGTTTTACTACCTTCTGCTAATAAAGCAAGCCCTCTTCTGCTAATAAAGCAAGCCCTCATAATAAGCTTTATCTCGAGCCTACTTACATCTATACCCACTGCTATCTCTATCTCTATACCTACTACTATCTTTATCTCTATACCCACTGCTATGTCTATACCCACTGCTATTCCCAATGAAATCCAGACTGCATTCCTTACATAGATGCAGTCCAACCAGAATTGCACCTAGTTTGCAATTGAGCATTATAGCGAGTACCTTGCTTTCTTATTCTTCCCAGATAAAAAGTTGTATTCAACTTAGGATAAGGAGATAAAGCAACGGTGGTCAAATTGGAAGCATGATACCCTTTCCTACTTTAAGCTTATAAATGGAATGCTTTTTCGGAAGGCAGAAGCAACCTATCAATCATGGTAAATTCTTTCCTTAATATACGGTGATATTAGTACTAATTGATTGCCAGGCAAGTGATTATGTTAGATCAGGTATATAACACAATATTAGAGTGCCATCAACATTGCCAGTATGCAGGTCACAAAAAAACGTTTGACCTAATCAAGGAACGGTACTATAGTATATCACAGCAAGAGGTTATTTGGTTATTATAGCATTGTCGTACATGTATTCGAACTCGGCCATCTAATACACGAGCTCCACTAGAACCAATTTAATCTAACTATACTCTAGAGTGAGTTCAAATTGACTTAGTAGATATGCTAGCTTCACCAGATAATGGAAACTATTAGATCTTACATATTAAGGATCACTTTAGCAAGTATTCCTGGATCTACCCTCTACCCAATAAAACATCAGTGAGTGTTGCTATGTGTATTGCTAGAGGGCTAGGGGATTTTGAGATTCCTAGAATTCTATAATGTAATAATAGCATAGAGTTTAAAGGCATTCTTCTCATACTATTGGAGCAATATAGTGTTAAAATCATTAATGGTAGGCCCTGGAACCCGTAGACTCAGGGCCTAGTAGAGCAAGCAAATGGAGTAATAAAAGTAAAGATACGTTATTGGCTAGAGGACCATATTGTGCAGGGCTAGAGTAATGCACTGCCAGATGTTGCTCTAGATATGAATAGGCAATCTTACATATCTTTAGTAGGTAAGATGCCATATGAGATCTTCTTTGGTTGGAAGCCCCGATGGGAAGAGCGGGTCATGGTACATACCAATTTGGGGATTAACGATATTGAGAATGAGATTGAGGTTAAGGTTGAAGCTGGGGCTTAGGCTGCTAATTTAGCAAGTAGCAAAGAACATGTTCTGTTAAGCTAGAATCCAATATACCGCATATTAATAATAATTTTACTGACATTCATAGTATCCACTTCCGGCTATTGTACTCCCAGCTATATCACCCCAGCCTATCCTACCCCTGCCAATGTCACCTCTGCCAATCTTGTCCCTGCCGACCTTGTCTCTGCCAACCTTGCCTCCCCCGACATTGCCTCTGCCAACCTTGCCTCCACCGACCTTACCTCCATTAACCTTCCCTCTACCAACCTTCCCTCCATCAACCTTACCTCCGTCAACCTTACCTCCGCCGACCTTGCCTCCACTGACCTTGCCTCCACCAACCTTGCCTCCACTGACCTTGTTTCCACCAAATTTGCCTCCGCCGACCTTGCCTCCGCTGACCTTACCTCCACCAACCTTGCCTCCACCGACCTTGCCTCCCCCAACCTTGCCTCCGCCAACCTTGCGTCCACCGACCTTGCCTCCACCAACCTTACCTCCACCCACCTTGCCTGCACTAATATCGCCTCCCTTATTATCCCCTCCACCAACATTACTGCCGCCCGTATTACAATAAGTTATATCTTGTACTTGTTTATATATATCAACTTTTCAGACTAGACACTTGAAATGCTTCAAGTCTGGCGTTAAGTGTACTAATTATTGCCATAAACACAAGGGTAATGATCAGGCTGAAGCATATCTTAATCTAGCTACTTTGGAGGCATGCAATGTCTAGCTATTAATACCATATGCTTCAAGTTCTCTTTCATTAGCTATGTCTTCACCAAGTTCCTCTCATAGACTTCGTTCTTCACATTTGGATACTTCAGAAGACTCTAGCGTGGATAATATGTTGTTGGATACTATTGTCTTGTGGAGGCCTGCCTAATTTCTTTAATTTTTTTCTCATTACATAATATTTTGGGGTTTAATTTTATTATTTTAATTTTTGCTTATCGCATTCTTGTTTTTTATTGGATTTCTTTTTATTTTTAGGTTAATATTTTGGTTTGTGCCTAATTTCTTAAATCTTTTTCTCATCACATAATATTTTGGGTTTTAATTTTATTATTTTAATTTTTGCTTGTCACAGTCTTCTTTTTTATCGAATTTCTTTTTATTTTTGGGGTTAATATTTTGGTTTATTTGCTGGGTATAATGATAATTTCAACTGTATTTTGTTTTGGGTTTGTTTATTTGTAGGTAGTTATTTTTTTTATCTGCAATATAAATGGTGATAATGCAACGTACATTAAACTGGTTAGCATAATTGGTGAATGGAGCACGGTTTAGTACACTTGGTATATGGGATGATCTAACTGCCAATGCCCCAGATTGGCCAATGGATCAATATATTGGCCAATCTGCATCTTGGCATATAGGTCAGAACATATATATCAATAAAAAACAGCTGAATATATAATGACGAACTTACTAGGTAGACATAATGGCATATAGCCAGCAAATACAGTAGAATATATGACACACTCGCTAGCTAGCGGTAATAGCATATAGCTAACAAAAACAGTTGAATATATAATGAACTGCCTAGCTAGCGATAATGGCATATAGCTAGCAAAAACAGGTAAATATATGATGAGCTCGCTAGCTAGCGATAATTGCATATAGCGAGCAAAAATAAGATGACGCAATTGCTAGCTAGCTATAATGGCATATAGCGAGCAAAAACAGGTGAATATATGACACACTCACTAGCTAGAGATAATGGCATATGTCGAGCAAAAACAGGTGAATATATGATAAACTGGCTAGCTAGTGTTGTGTGATGATCTTCATATTTCCTCTCAACACAAGGCATAAAGCCTTCATGAGCGCCAAGGCTCAGATCATACTAATCTACTAAGCTAGATAATGATGATGGGGCTTATACGCCCCACAGATCCCTCTCCTAAAATCGACACAGTCGAAAGGAAGAGAGGGAAAAAAAGTACAAAAGAAAGAAAGAAAAAATTATGTAAGAACCTGAATGAAGAATATGGAAAAAAAAGATATCATAGAATAAGGAAAGAAACAATACCTATAGAAACTACTCGAAGAAAAAAAAATTAGAACTAGAAACAATCTATTGATCATACACATAAAATAACACAGGAAATAACACAGAAAATAACACAGAAAATAATACAGAAACCTCAGAATATCCCAGTGAACGTAGTAACAAAGGAAACTGGGATGTCAACAACCTCCGTGCCCTTGGCTAGCCCTGCCTTCTCCACCACTGTCTTGAACTCCTGCTCGGTCACCTTCTTCAATCTCATGCTGTTGATAGGGTATTGCAATATGGTTGTCCACTTTCCAGAGACAACCAGGTCTGTTCGAATCTGGTATATATTCTCATCCAACCTTTCCTTTACAATGTATGGCCTCTTCCACCTAGGGGCAAAAAGCGGGGGAAACCCCATATCATATTTCGAGTCACGAATCCAGACTCGATCATTGGGTTTGTATGTCTCCTTAGGCTCGACTGTGTCCTTTGTGGGTGGGCAATTGTGCAAGGTGGGAATCACATCCATAAGGAACTTGAGACGATTAAGCACTGATTCCTTATGATCCTGCGATAGTAACCCTGCTAGCAGAGGGACCGTCTTATCCCCAGGAAGCTTTAGCTCCCTACTTACTAGTAACATAGCCAAGGATAAGCTAGTAGCCGAATGCGGCATGCACCGGTAACCAAAGGGCACTGAATCCACCAGGTGAGGGCAATTTGGAGGAGGCTCATTGTCTAAACCCTCTGTCCCATATATTTGATCCATGATAGTTCGCTTAAGTGAGTTTTTGAAGGTCTGAACTAATCACTCCACCAGGCCATTAGATTGGGGGTAGTATGGGGTCGACTGGTGGTAGTGAATCTTCAAGATCTCCGTGAGGTTTTCCACAACCTCATTGTCAAACCCCTAGCTATGGTCAGGATATAGGGACTCCGGGATGCCGTACCTACAGCAGATGTTGTGGTATATAAAGTCTATGATAGCTGGCGTATCGATCTTCTTAGAAGCTCTAGCCTCAGGCCACCTAGAAAGCCAGTCGATGGCCAAAATAACATAGATATCCCCCGTTACCAGATCTGGGGGAAATAGTCTTGCACAATCAATAGACCAATAGCTCAACACATCCGAGGGGTTGACTTGATATCCGGATACCTCAAACCGATTTGGAGCCGACAGCTGGTAACAGCTAGCACAACCCTCAATGTATTGCTTGATTAACTTCAAAGTGCAAGGGACCCAGTATCTAAGCTTGAAGTAGTTGTATATGGATACCAGCCCATGATAGCCGAATCTGTCATATAGTTCCTTCAGAATAGGGTAAACCTCTGTAGGAGATTCCAGAACCTTCAATTTCAATGTTTTCTCCAACTTCCACACTATACTATCCTCCAACTTCAACTTCTTCCCTAACTACCTAACCCACCTAGCGATTGTCTCATCAGGAGGTACAAATCCAGTCTCTAAGAACTTCTGCACATGGGGCAAAGCACTAATCTTAGCTTTGTCCTTAGCCAAGTATGCTGGATCCTGCAAGGTATGAAAGGTATGAATATTCCCATTTTCTATAGGGTTGCTGGTATTCGTGGGATTGTTAGTATTCGGCAGTGCAGTTAGAGGCATGTTAGGCTGATTGACTAATAACTCCACCTCGCGCTTCAGCAAGGAAGATACTACCTTCGTCAAACACCTTGAAGACTCGCTGACCTCTACTGGGAATGCCGACATACAACAGGTAAACAAGACTGACCTAGGTTTGAAGCCAGGCTTACCAAAGCCTCCCAATACCAACTGGCTGCTTGTCACCTTAGTATCCAAAGCCACCCCTCTATCTCTAACCACAACCATGCGAGAAAATGTATCAGTAATTATCTTTAGTCCTGGAATCCACTCAACCTCAAATCGGAAGGCTTGCAACCCTATAAAGTAACGGTTGAGTACCAGGTTAGAAGAATGCCGATTATCCATGATATACTTGTGTGCTTTGGCGTCTGTACGCCAAATAAAGTCCATTCCTTCCAGTTAATTATAGAACTTAGATAAAATGAATATAAAGGCTAAGGCTTCCAGGCGTACTGTAGGGTAATTGCGCATTGCTGGGGTTAACCCTGCAGAAGCAAATGCGCAGACATACTCCCTGCCATCATCAGGGTTGACTTGAGTGATTACTCCCCCAAGGCCACCAGGGGTTAAGCTTGCCGACCCTGAGTCTGCCGTCCCTAGGCTTGCATTAATATAAACATATGTTTTCCTGCCTTGCTGGAAAACCACGAGAACTGTTGGGGATATCAAGAACCACTTGATTTCTGCAAGCTCTTCTGTAGCCTCCACAGTCAGGGTAATATTGCCAGTTCACTGTCTTGTCAGGTGAGTAAGGGCTTGAACTTAAAGTGCATACCCAGGAATACGATCTCGGAATTGGTTGAAGAGGCCCAAGATAGATTGAACTTCAGTTACTGTACAAGGTGGACAGATGTTGCTCACAGCTTCTATAGACTTCAATGTTATGCTAATAGTAGCGTCCTTATATATAGCCCCTACGGCCTCAATGTTCTCCCAACCAAAGTAAGTTTTTCCAGGCTTAAACTTCCAACTATACTTTTTCGCCTGACCCAACAACTTAGCAAATGACTCCAACAAGTCACTCCACCCTATGCTACCCACAATGATATCATCAAAGAAGTTCTTAATGGATTTCTCTATAAACTTCAGCCCATACACCATAACATTCAGATTCATCTCGAAAAACGCCGGCCTATTAATCTGGCCGAAACACCATCCTCTCAGAGACCCATAACTGGCCGAACATCTCGAATCCAGTATGGCGAACTGCCTCCGGAGCCTACACCAGCTGCAGAAACCCTCTATCCACATCCGTTTCCCAGAAGACTTTGAATCTAGGTAAAAAGCCATACATTTCTTCCCTTGTTGCCATTAGTACTGGCAGCAATACAGCTTTCTTATTCTTACAGTGGAAATCGTAGGCTATGCGAATATATTTGGGGTTATCCGGCTCGTCAGGCTTGCTTCGAACCACAACTAGCTGAGCGTGGTCAACCACCCTAGAATTTGCTAGCTTATATACCCCCATATCGATTAGGGGCCAGGACTTCGCTTCGATAAGGTCTGCATTTCTAGGTAAATAATTATGCCTTTGAGACTTGCAGGTGCATAGGGATTCGTCCATATATACTGTGTTATAAGGTACATCCTAAATGTACCCCAAATCCATCTCATGCCAGGAAAACTCACTCCAATAAGAAAGGATTAAATCAACTACTTCCTTAGTAATTGCTTCTGAGCAACTCGGGCCAAAGTAAAATGTTGACTTAATGAATTCTCTCGTAACCTGAGCTTCTGCCTGGAAGTCGGTTGCCATAGGTTAGTCGAGCTCATTGACTAAGTCCTTTCTGCTGACTTCAATAGGTTGATGCACAACTTTCATAGGTACTGTAAAGAGTAGGTCAGCCCTAGGTTATGTTGGATCCTCGTCATTATATCCCCCAATTTGCCTCCCAATACCATCCAACTCGTCTATCACCTCTGTGTTCAATCTATTCCAGCCTTAGGGCCTGTTACTAGAGCAGCTTATCTCCATCCTCTTCAGCTTACATAGCACAACCTTCACCCATGGTACAAAAATTCCTGCCCAATAGCGGTACAGAAACTTAACACCCAACCATAACTGAAAGAGAGCAGACTCCACAACATATACCTTTTCCATAAACTTTCAGGTATCATTTTCAGAAACAGAAAAATACATGTCCAAGCAATAACCAAGAGGCTACATCTTAGAGCCATTTGCTACAATGAAGGCTACATCAGAACCACTAACAAATATCAAATTCAAAGCTTTAATTGTGCTCATAGGTACCAAACTCAACAAAGTGCCAGTATCCCAAACAGTAAGTAAGTTTTGCCCACCGGGGGACTTGGTAAGGGAATGCAGGATGCCCACTGGCTCTGCAAGCATAGAATCAGATGGAGAAGGGAGAGAAAACACTTCACGCTTCTCGCAATTTTGAGTAAGAACATGATATAAGAGTAACTCGATCTTTTGATCACTTTCCGCTACAACCGTGGATTGCTCATCCACTTCTTCTTCAAAAACAACTACAGAAACAATAAGGGCAGAAGGGCTAATAGGATTGGCAAATGAAGGAGGAGCAGGCAAATTAACAAAAAGAGGGTATGTATCTGTATAGTTCGCTGGAGTAGTATTGTTGTTATTCCAGCGGTTATTTCCCCCAGCCTGCTGCTGTTGAGGCTGTTGTTGTAGTTATAGTTATTGCCGCCTGGGCTCTGTACAGTTGGTAGATATATACCCCGGTTTTAGGCAGTTATAGCAGGTAGGTATCTGGGGGTGACCTTGACCCTACTGCGGGAATGCCGGACTAGCTTGCTGATTAGCTTGCCGGAAGCCCTGTAGATTAGCTTGCTGGAAGCCTTGTTGGTTGGCTTCCTGGAAGCCTTGTAGATTAGCTTGCTGGAAGCCTTATTAGTTGGCTTGCTGGAAGCCTGCCGGTAAGAGTCAGCGATTGTACTGATTTTGCTGTTATTGTTATTGTTGGCCTGATTAGCCTTGGAACAACTGTCCTAGCTGCTGTTATGCTGCTTTCATCTCCTGACACTCAGCAATCTCATGCCCTTCAAAGCCGCAAAACTACTATTGCTTCTTTTTCCTATCTTTACTGTCCTTGTTCTTACCGTCCTTATCCTTCGAAGCTTCCTTAAATCCGTCCTTGTTTCTGCACTCATCTGCTGTATACCCTGGCTTAAGGTATATGGAGCAGGATCTGTCCAGACGATCTGGCAACTCTGTATTAACACTAGCCACCACATCTTCCCAGAAGACCTACTCTTTTATTGTCATCTTAATTTGTTTCTTAAGCCAGTCCGGGAAGGTGTTCCTGATGGCTTTGCACTTTGAACCCCAGGTAGCCTTGCCGGGCCTCATGCAAAGCCTAGTGATATAGCCTCTGAAAGGAACTACGCTCAAGGCTTTCTTATCTAACAGATTCCATCGGTAGGCCTCGAGTTCTAGCTCTGCTTGCTGAGCATCTATCGTAGAATCAAACTGTTGGACAAGAACATTGTATAGAGAGACCTCTACGACTTTGTCTGGGATATGACAGGTATCTGAGGCCCTCTTCTAGCAGTTTGGCTTGAGGCTGTTGGCTTTGGTGTTATAATCGTCCCACCATTGTGATACTGGCCCAATAAACTTGTTCGAAATTTCCGAGGACAGTTTCTCGCCTAGCCTGTAATTGGCCTTGGTCTCAGGGGCATTGGCCACCACATAACTGTATCCCTCCTCTCCATTGCCACTAACAGAGCCTCTATAGTAAGTGGGTATATCCAATTTGTTGAGAGCATTGCGAATCTGGGTATCGAACAAGGATAGATTTGCCGGCTATCCATCAAAGTCCTTTACCTCCTTCAGGACAATGTTGTTAGGCTTGGGAAGCCTCCTAACCATTGCTGCTTCGACTTGTGGTATCAAGTGTAACGTGGCGCGAGGGCTGAGGGGCCAAGGGGTACGAGCGAGGCAGGGGCAAGAGCAGGGCAGAGGCAGGGGGAGAGCACGGGACGAGACGGGGGTATGCTGAGAGGGTTGACACTTGCGTAAGTGGCTTACGCGGGTGTGAAGAGAGAGAGGACGCTGGTCCGGCGAGGCTTAGGCGGAGGTGAAGGCGAAGGCGAGGACGAAGGCCAAGGCGAAGGCGAAGGCGAGGACGAAGGCTACGGCAAGGCAAGGCAAGGCAAGGCAAGGCCAAGGCAGAGGCAAGGTGCACGAGGAAGGTGCACCGGCGTGGAGAGAAGCAGGTCGGCGGTAAAGGCCTGTCTTGCGGGAAGGGCGTTCGAACTGGCATTCAAGGACCCAGGGAAGCTTCACGACCCCCGACACCCGTGAGTGCGAATGGCGGACTCCAAGGGGTCTCTGTAGTTTGCGGTGGGTCAACAGGTACAGAGGCTCTAGCTCGGGAGGCGCCTCCTGGGAGAAGGTCCTGTTTTTGTGGGGGGTGGAGGAGGACACCAATAGCTTCCACTTCTTCTTACCCTCCACCTCCTTCATGACCTGAGCGCCTTCTCCATACCCGTAGACGTCATGTTCCAGTTTACCGACCCCCTACTCCTTTGGTGGACCGTTGGGCGTCTCCTGGACCTTTTACGTGTCCTGGACCAGTTGGACAAGGTGGTTGCAATAGGTGCCTTCGGAGCCGGGTGACTTATTACGGGGCGGAACAGGAATGAGCGGGTCTCAGCACCTAACACCGGAAACACACAAAAAAAACTATAAGCCTCAATACCGGACCTAAAACAACAACACCAACAACAACAAAATGGACGAAGGCCGCAATCCCAACCCAATAACCAATAACCAAAGTGAGCGGATAAAACAAACAAAAGGCGGAACGGAAAGCGGAACGGAAAGCAGCGACCCCGAGGCTCGGATTTCCCCCCTATCACAGTGTTGGCAGGGAAGGGTCGGATCAGACTGGAGCAACAACAATAAGTAACAAGGAAGACCGTAGTGGACGCTTGAGTCCACTATCGCAACAATAGAGCCGAGGGCTCTATTCCCCGGAGCCCTTGGAATAAGGAAGGCTACCGGAACCGGTCCTTCCTTCGGACATATATATCGAACGAGAGAGGCGGGAGAGCAACCTAGGGATAGGTTGCAGAACATATGGATTATGTCCTAGA
>ML121574.1:192106-302062 GCA_003788615.2 Terfezia boudieri ATCC MYA-4762 | reverse complement strand
CTCTTCCGCGGAGCCTTTGGTACAAGAAGCTGAAAAAGGCCTCCACCGCATCCCACTCCTCCTCCTCTTCTTCTCCCTTTGTCCATATGGGCCGATCGATATCCTCCCACTCCTTCACTCTGCCCATGTAGCGTCGTTCCGTGTCGTAGAGCGGGCATGCGAATGTTATGTGGTGCCCGTTTTCTGTGTCATGTCCGCACTGACAGGCGGCTGTCTCCGACTTGCCGATTCTATGGAGCCAATACTTCTGGGGGCCCTTGTCCGTGTGAAGCCACGTGTATGCCGACAAGGCCTGGCGACTCCAATCACTTCTTCTCACGCCGGACCCTGGGGAAGTTCTGGCTTTGGCACGAGCAGCCTTGGAGACTTGTCTGATGCCTCTCTCTGTTACAGTCGGTTCCTGAATGGTGAACTGTCCTCGCGCGGATGCGAGAGCAGCCAACTTGTCAGCCTCCTCATTACCTTTCATCCCGATATGGGAGCGGACCCAAGAGATGAGGGTGTCGTAGTGGTTGGTATGGCGCTCTGCTAGGAGCTCCCCTATATCTATCTCGATTCCGCTTCTGGGTGGCTTTCCTTGTGACATTTCCATAGCGGATGAGATGGCCGCGGTTGAATCGGAGAGGATGGCGACCATGGGTGAGTTTCTGTGTGTCCTTAACGCGAGGGCGACGGCCTCTCTTTCCCCATCAGCGACCGTTGCCTCCTCTCCAAGATAGGAGCTTGCCCTTAAGGTCGGGTTCCCTCTCCTGTCTTCTGATAGCATTGCTGACGCCGAATGCCCTTGTCTTCCTGTGCCGTCGGTATAACATACTCTCCATCCCTCATCTAGCAATCCTCCGATCTTGGCCGCCCAACCGCCCTTGGTGTGGGAATATGGATCTGAGGGATCGTACATAACATTAAGTGTAAGGCTGCTGGGGTTGGAGTAAGTGCAGTTCCCAAAGCTGAGGTTCTGGGGTTCGAACGCTGAAGCCGCTCTGAGGGCTCTGCTTATGGTTCAGGGTAACGGGTGATCGGCAGCGCAGGTGCCGGGTAATGTGCGTTCCAACAGTGCGCAAATTAAGCTCCCAATTCCGCAGGATACAAAAAGGTACTGCCAGTCAAGGAGAGTTTGAGACTCTGGCGATACAACATCACCGATAATATACCCAAATACAGCTGCCCGAAAACTTTAACCAAGGTCCGTGAAATATCGTCAGAGCAATAGCCGGGATCACGTACTCTTTCAACCTTGGCGAGGATTGTACCTCTTTCTCTCTTGAGTTGGCAACTCGCTGGATTATGGCGATCATGTGCTGTGCTTGTGGGGACAAGGTGAGTTGATGTGTTATTTCGGGTTACATTTCCTTGCTTTGGTGCTCAGTTGACACTGGACTCCGTCTTGTATTGATATCAGGAATGACTTGGTTGAGGGCACGTAACAAGATAGGAACCCTTCCTGTTATGTCATCAATAACCAGTTTCAGTGTTCTCAACCGGCCCGGCCGCCGACCAGGCCGCCTGAAGCCTGGCCTGGGGGCCGAGGTCCGTGCGGGCCTGAAACCGCCTGGGGCGGCCCCGGCCTGACCTCAGAAGACCTGAATAGCCTGGACCGGCCTCAGGCTGGCCTAGGCTATTCAGGCCGTAATCAGGCCGTCCAGACTATTCAGGCCGTCCAGGCCGTAGTCCAGGCTATTCAGGCTATTCAGGCTATTCAGGCCGTGGTCCAGGCTATTCAGGCCATGGTCCAGGCTATTCAGGCCGTGGTCCAGGCTATTCAGGCTATTCAGGCTATTCAGGCCGTGGTCCAGGCTATTCAGGCCATGGTTCAGGCTATTCAGGCCGTGGTCCAGGCTATTCAGGCCGTGGCCCAGGCTATGCAGGCCATGCCTAGGCTATTCAGGCGGCCTGCATTATTCAGGCGGCCTGGACAGGCCCAGGCCTTCCTTCCTTGTTTTTTTTTTTTTTTTTTTTAAATACTCATTACTCCTATTCAATCCCAGTGAGGGGACTATGAGGAGCCACCCGGAAGCCCGGGTGGATTCAGAACAAGGCAAGTTAATCTGCCAGGTCCACCGCGCGCAGAAAGCAGAAGACTAAATACAAACATGAACGCAGCCCCCCTTGCTGTCATTAACCGGCTATGTGCCAGATGACCTCGGAGGGCCTGACTGAGGACTGCGTAAGAGCCGGAGACTAAATACAAACAATGTGTAAAACAAGAAAGACGTCGATACGAGATAACTGTGTCATGAAATTCGTTAAATGCCAACCTCCATGCTGTCATTAACCGGCTGAATAAGGATCCAGGCCTTCCTTCAGGCCGGCCTGAATAAGAAGGCCAGGCCAGGCCTGCCTTACTGTGGCCCAGGCCGGCCCCGGCCTTAGCTTCGGCCGGCCTGGCCTGGCCTGTTGAGAACACTGTCCAGTTTCTCATCACGCGCAATGTCAAAGTCTTTGGGTATCTTAAGCCAGCAACGCTGCATTTCAGTCTAACAAATGGAAATCTCAGTATGCGTAAAATGCTAAGCTTTGGAAGTCCGAAATACATACGCTACTAAGGCCCCCATAGACATATAACCGCTTTTCATCTGTCACACGGTATATGTCTTGAAGTGCATGCTGGTAATTTCCGCTGGAGCTTGCGAACTTGAGATGTTCCGCACTGATTTTGTCTAGCAGGTACGTGTATGGCGTTTGGTTTCCAGAGAAATCCGGTTCTCATACTCATCCCCTGGGTCAAAGGCATTCGCTTTGATCAATGATGAAAAGTAGTCGGAATTCAGAACTGGCTGCATAGCAAAAACTTCTCCAAATCCCCAAGTGTCTCACAATTGTCCGAAAATACGGCCCTTTCAGTATCCTTGTGAAATGTGAGTAGCAAGGCACTCCGCAAGTAGCCAAAGGTGTCTTTCAGTATTGATCTACAATCTGGAACATAGACTACCTTATGTCCTTCTTTAATCAAAAGGCAGGTAATGGCGGCAAGTAAGTGGGACTTTCCAGCTCCCACCGTGCCGTGTAAAAAATACATGCGGGTTTGTAGGAAATTCATCTCCTTGATCAGGACATAATGCTCCTTGAACTTCTCACGGCCATAGTATTGGAACTTGCCGTCCTGGTCAATTAGAAAGCGGGTGCTTGGAACTGGTCCGGGAAAGGGAAATGGTAACTTTTGGAGAATCGCTGGGTCACAGTAGTCTTCCAGAGAGTCAGATATTCTTCCTAGTGCATACTATACAATAAGTCATCAGCACCCAATCCGACAAACAAAGAAAGTAGTGTAAATTAGTACGCAGGTGGAGTGCACATTCGGCTTGAACCGAAGCAACTCGAACGCTAAACGGTACCATACTTCAAGAGTGGGGCAGAAGTAGTGTAGGTTCAAGGTACACTGGGGAAAAGATATTTGTGAGTACCTTGGTAACAAAAAGAGTTGCTGTTGAAGAGCTTCGGTAGTTTTTTTTTTTTTTTTTTTAAATACTCATTACCTACTCCTATTCAATCCCAGTAAGGGGACTATGAGGAGAGCTTCGGTAGTTGGTTCGGTAGTTTGCTCTGGTCTTCGATATCAGCCCGCGTAACTAACATCCGCCTCGGGCCTAAGTTGGCAACCTTACCGCCAACATCATTTCCAGTACTACCTCCAGAAAGATCTTTTTCGCTATCTGTCGAAGATCATGTGTCAGGAGAGATGGAACAACTTGAATGGAATCGGCGAGAAATCCTACCTCTAGGCGGTACCACAATCAAGTCACAAATTTCATTGACGGAGGGAAATTTTCTTCAGCAACCTGTTTCACAGCAAGCGGCAACTGGTGATCCAAGGTATAATTCACCAGCATATCATTACTGCTTCCTTGGAAGCTGTATAGCAGAATAGCAGGAGTGTCCACACTCTTTAGCAGCGATGGTAGTTCCCTTTTGATCCTGTTTTTAAGTGCATGAATCGTCTCTCCCAGAGGGCAGTCCACTGGGCAAGCGTGACTAAAGGGATTGGAACCATGCATGACGTACCAGAAGGTGCGCGTGGGAGTGCTAGGGGAATTCATAGCGAAGGTAATCGAGACCGATATTGAGGCACCCACGAAAACCTAACATACTCACTTAATTGACCATTCGGCTCCAAACCAGCCAGAGGGTCACCAACGGACTCTAGTACGAACAATCCATGGCCAAACTCCTCATGGTGGCCCAGGCTAAGACAGTGGAGATACTCTCAGTCTCTAGGTGGTTTATCTGAGTCTGTTCAAACCTCCCTTGCGTGGTTGGGGCCTGAAGCAGGTAATTTGTCACATTCTCTACCACGGTACGTCCAGCGAGGTAAGTGAGCAATTGTAAGATATCGGGCTTTGTCTCTCGGAGTGAGCAGGGTCCTTGGCCTGACGAAAAAGGGAATATATTTGCTACTAGCGGGTCCGGCCTGTGGGTGAGAATGCAGCATTCGTTGTCTCTGTGTCTCGCCTATAGATATCGGCAACGACCGTGCGAATATTCCAACTAGGCAAATGATTGGTGGAGTTGCATTAGTACATAGGCAATGAACGTTTTGTAATCAGCGACTGCCTATACATACAGTACATTATCAGCAAGACATGCACCTGTACCTAACTACTTCCTGTAGTAGACCTAAATGGAACGGCCTCAGTGATGATCTATTGCCCCAATACAGGAAAATATTCGCCATCTACATTTTCCTGCTTGCTCCGCTGCGTCTCCTTGTGGATATACCTCTGAAATGCCAACATCTCCCTGGCTGGCCCCTTCAGCAGGTTTGCTAACTTCCCCAAAGACATATGGTATTCATTATTCTCCTCCGTCGGGCAGAAACCGAGATCCCGTCTTGTCAGCGTAATAGTCGGTAAGGAGGGTGTAGGCAGGAGTATCTATAGTCCAAATAAATAAGAGCAGCGTATACTAGAATGGGGAACATACAACGCGACTACCTGATTGAACCATTTGCTTTTGTCGCTTGTCGTAACGCCAGACTTCGATGAAGGCAGTAAAGGGGCCGGCATGCTGGGCCACAAGGTGAGGAGAGGTAGAAAAGCGCTTTAGGTGGGCTTCGTATGCCTTTACGGGAGAGCCGGGGCTGTCAGCGGTCTGGGCTGAGATTGCATTATCTGTATCCGAATCCTCAGATTCATATTCCCCGATTTCTCCGCCTTGGCCATTTGGCATGCCCTCCATTTCATACTGCTCGCTCCCTCGCTCTAGGTTGTCCTTCATCTCCTCATCGTGGTTCTCTCCCTCGTACTTATCACCAGTAGGGTGCTGAATCAACTCCTTCTTCTCATCAATACACACAAGAATGACACACTTAACCGCCCCCTCACTTTGCTCCAACCAATGTCTTGCATCCTGCAACAAACCCGCCTTCTTTGGATCATCATACGGCTGGCTAAATCCTACTTCGACAACAACGAACGGGAAGAGTCGATTCCAAGTGGGCCCAAATGCCGCATCTGCAACTTTGATATCAAAGGTGCCAAGTTCGCCGGGCATATGGATATGCGAGCGAGAAGGGAGTAATACATCGACTGTGGTGCGTTTTCGGGAATTGGCTTCTGTGGCAGTAAGGACCCCAGCCATGTACATCTCATTGATCAGGTCGGAAAAGTAATTCTCGGCAACACCGTGGGGTTCTTTGGGCATCGGACGGATGACGACGGTAGGTGGGTTGGTCTCGAGGAATGCAGTATATCTTTCAGATATTTGTCTTTAGTACTCTATAGGCAAAACAAGGCGGACTTCACGTCAACATACCTGAAATGAGCAGGTGAAAGAAAGTTGTTGCAGAGATTAATAGCGATGTACTTGTTGACAACACGGAGGACCAACGTCTCCTCACAAGACTCGTGATAGACAAAATGCTTGTGGATAATGTTCATGATCGCTTCCAAATCTGTTGTCCGGTCCCTTGAGCCTGGGGACTGACAAGGACTTGGTACCAGGGGCGAGGAAGCTGAGGTCGTTTGGTGGGACACAGGAGCCGTGGGGTCAGCCCTAGGGGGACTTTGAGCTGGGCTCGAGGGTGGGGTGAGTATATGGTGGGAGGCTTGCCACAGGGATTTGTGCACCACCATAATGCGTACAAGTAGTGAAACGGTTAGGTATGGACTTGGATGGAAGATTGACTATTGGTGAAGGTTGGTAAAGCTTGCTCGATGTTTTGATAGGTCTCTTTCCAAAGGAGGAATGTAGCTTTTAGCGTGCCAACCAGACAAGCATTTATAGGTAGCAGTTGCTGACTCAACCGCCAAGATGCGCAAGGCTGGGCAGCGTTAGTTAGCAATCACACGACTTGCGGAAATGGTACAATACGAATCATTAGCTACCAGTTGGTTGGTCCTTCAGAACATCACCAGTTGGATAAAGCTGGATTTCTAATACTAGCCAGGTGCAAGAAAACCTATACCTACTATGATAATATGGTTATTTATTCCATGTTGTGTATTCAGATTAAGTATATCGCAGAATGATGCAACAATCACGAATGCCATTAGGAAAACACCTATGAATCAGAAGCGAGGCAAGCCGTATAGGACAGTATCTCGTAAAATCATTGCCTGCTAGCCACCTTGGTTTGGATTTAAACAGCAGTTTTACTCATGAAGTTAAACAATATTTTCTGCTTACTCCCAAAGATCAAGTATTGAGGCGTGAGATGTAGGAACAAGGTTCCTCAGAAAGCAACGCTAGGGATAATTAGTCATGTTGGTGGGATAAATGGGTTTGGGTGTGGCAGGAAAGGACAAGGAATGAACATCATCATGAACACACAAATCTCTCTCTCTCTCCCTGTGAAGACACATCCTAGACCTTATATGAGATCTGGTACTTGGTAAAAGTTTAGTAATGGGAAGGTTAGACACGGGAAGACCTTGGCAGAAGGGGGTTTAATTCGGGGAACCGTTCTGTGTTCTTTATCATAATCGTCTTCAATACACTTTCAGATTCACCATGAGTTGAGCTTCATTCTGAGTGTGTTCTTATTCATTTGTGTTTCACTGGCGGTACTAGAAAGAGCTGCAGTGATTTCTAGTGGCTGCTGCGGTAGCACTCTCTTTCTTCTGGGTCGGCAGAAAATCAACCTTTCAGTTCTCTTTTCGTCTTTTTCCTCTTTTTCCTCTTTTTCCTTTTTTTCCTTTTTTTCCTTTTTTTCCTTTTTTTTCCTTTTTTTTTAAAAAAAAATACGGAGTATACCTATTCGATCCCAATAAGGGGACCATGAGGAAAGTTAATATCTGCCAGGTCCGACGCTAAGTACACAGAATATCTAAACTCGAGTGAATCGAGAAAATAGTAATCGAAACAAAATAAACTCAAGAGCCAGTCCTGGCGAAACCCGAAATTACTGTGAAAGTCAGTGCTGTCCTTGCTGCCAGAGGACCCTGGAGGGATTGTGCCAAAACGAAAGCTATGCCGAAATCAGGTAACAGATTTAAACTCAAGAGCCTAATGGCCAAAGACAAAACAAGTAACCGATGTACTAATGTGACAAATCAAAAATCCCCGAGGCTACTGTCACAAGGGCGTCTAAAAAGGAAGCCGAAGAAAGCCTCCACCGCATTCCAATCATCTTCATCCTCCTCTTGGTTCTCTTATCTTTGGCTCACTGCGGGAGCCTTTGCTATTTTCAGTCCTACGATCCGAAGTTCTTGTATCTCTGTGTTTCTTCTCTCTTTCTTCAAATCTTTTGTCTTAATATTCTGCCTATTGCTATGATATCGTTCAGTGGGGAGAAGAACACAATTGTAGTCCTGGATTTCTAGAGCTACTGGAATTGTTCTTTGAAGGCCTTGACACTAATTTCAGTGATGTAGCACGGTGTAAACGGTTCAAAGTGCTGGCATTGCAGAGTCATTTGGAAGGCAAGGCAAAACAATTCTTGCGATTTCCTGGTCTATTGGTTTCCGGAAGTTGTTAAAAGCTATGAAAAGCCTATGGCGCTTATGTTTTATTTTTTTTTTCAAATACTCCTTGCTCATGTTTGCAGTCCCAGTAAGGGGGCATGATGAGCCATTGGGAAGCACAGATGGATTCAGGACTAGACAAGTTAACCTGCCTAGTCCGGCACCTGTATACTCGCAAAGGAACTGCTCAAATGCCAAAATGGCGGAAGAAAGAATAGATCGAAGGGAGTTAGATAAACTCGAAAGGAGCAGACCCCCGTGCTGTTATTAATCGGCTATTGCCAAATGACCCCGGGAGGCTTGATTCGTACCTATTGCAGATGAAGTGCGCCCTAGAGAGATATGGCATGGGTCATGTGATATGGGATAAGGAGGCATTTCACGCTTGTTTGATTTCCTTTCTTACGTTTCTGTGCGATCGGATCTGGCGAAAACATGGCGGCGGAATGGGAGTGATCTTAGTCTAGTTTGTTGTGTAGGTTAGAAATATGAAGTGTCAGACACGGTGAAGAAACAGCTTATATGTAAAGAAAGCAAGTAGAAGAATATGGAATTTACGAGAGAAAACTCAGTACCACAGGTATATGTGGGAAAGGGTATTTTCTGGTCCGCTGCGGAATTGCAGAGCCGTTCCGGAATGCCTTTCTGGGCAATGTATGAAGGCAAATTTGAGTGGAAACCGAGTCTATTATATTTTATACGTACGCTCAAACCTCACCACGAGTAATTCCATGATAGTACTATAGGTCTTGTTCTTCCCTGTATGCAGCAAAGTAGGTATCATGAACATGTGTGATAACCTCAAATACTTCATGCTACAAAACAACTCGTTTCCCCTCAATAGTTTTGCCAGAAATAAAATACAGTGCATCATTGCGCAGCTCATATTCAGTTAGTGGCTTCCATCGCAGCTTGATTACTGGCAAATCAATACCGCCATTTATCTTCTGCAACTGACATTATTCGCGGTGTGCAGGTATTGTCGCAGTGTGCAGAGTATATGGAGCTGAAGAGTTGTGAAATACTTTACGGACTAAAGTTTGAATTGCGCAATGGAGTGGTCTGGTGCGGAGAGAACAGGTATATGAAATGAGATACACCACATGAATAATACTGAATCCGGATGGAAGATGCTAGGTCAAACGGATATCCCACGTTCGGATAATATGTCCGTTAGGTCAACGGAGTTGACTTGAAAAATCATAACGTCTTTAGGCGTGCCATAGTCACACAACTAGATATACCTCTCTCTATATCCGTATATCAGTCCTTGCATTCTGTATTGACTATAAACAACAAACCGTTTGTCACAAAAACAGCCACTCCAGTGTTCTCAAGTTCATAGGTAACTCTCCAGAGGCTACCGTGTAATTCTCGAGTCCATATCCCGTTGTCATGCTCTCCATTTTCTGTTCCAGAGTTGCATTCTTCTGCTTGAGAGTTGCATTGTCCTGCTTGAGAGTTGCATTGTCCTGCTTGAGAGTTGCATTCTCCGTCTCCAAGTATGCGAGCCTTCCTTCGACCGTTTCGAGCCGCTTCCTGAGCTTCTCATTCTCCGCTACTACTCGCTTCCCCTTCTGCTTCAATGCCTTGACTTCACTTTGTAAGATTCGGTTCTTTTCTTTAAGTGCAAAGATTTCCTTCGCTGATTCCTCCACTGTCATATTTGCACGACACGTCTCACGCTCTGCCTCCTTGCCAATCTATGAGCCTCCGCAACCGCAACAACCTGGCCCCAGTGTTTTTGATCCCAAGTCGGACTCCAATCGATCCGGATACTCTGCAATGGCTCCGCGTCCTGAAGATTGAACTGGGCGGAATATGCATCAAGGACATCCTCTAAGTTTTGAATATCGTCATTGTACCTTTCTTCCAGTTCCGCCTCCGTGGCAGCTCCAACAATGTGTTTTAGTATCGATGTAAGTTTTACTAAGACACTCCGGGGATGGCGGTGGAAGTGTGGCCGTGGGTGGGACCGGGTATCTCCTAAACGCAGAGATTGCATCGAGCACCCGGCCAATTGTAACCGTGTGGATTACCGTATTTGCTTGGTTACCAATGTTACTGAGTTCTGTCAATGCTTGATATAGTGAAGGCCCGGTAACTCCTCCAAATATGTTTCCGAGGTCATCTTGACGTGGCTCCAGAAACTGAAGCAGGCTCCTTCGGGCGTCTGCATGTTGCTCACGTGCATGTAGAAGTGTCATTCGAATACCCACCATTTTAAAGACCTATAACTATATCAGGATAAAAAAGGAAGTACAATGAGAAATGTACTGCCTTACATTAGTAGCAACCTCCCGGAGTGCGTAGTGAGCCAGGTTCCAGAGTCGTAACTCTGTCTCTGCTTGATGAGTATCGCCAACGACCATGAGCATGGAGTTAAAGTCGGGAACCTCCCTCAAAGTTTGTTGGAAGTCGCCAATCTGGCTAGATACCGAAGAACCGGTGCCCCTCTTTGGACTAGTTTCCACCACCCGGATCTTCACCTTATGACCCAGGAAGAGGAACACGAGGGAGAATGGTGGGAGCCGAGGAAACTATAACTTGGTAGAGGAGCAAGATCGGTCATTTTGGGGTTTTGTCTGTTAGCCTATACGTTATCTCGCAGTTAGTTTAGTCGGTTGTTTATTTGCTTGGGTGTTTATTGCTTGCTTGATTGTTTGCTTGCACTGTTTCTTTGCATTGGTCTCTTATTTGCTTGCTTTGAACTTAGTGGGGTGAGTCACCGGGAATCGGATGAGTCAAGGTGGTATACCCGATGAAGGCATGTATGCTAGGGCTCTGAAGTATATAGCTGGCACGACCTTGAGTTGTGAGCATGTAACCTTGATCATCGAGAGGTCAGAGAAACAGATATCTGGCTCTTCTTGTCCTCAGCATGTATCTATCTATGAGCCTATCTTCAAACAAACGTTCCAATACAAGCATATATATGACGGTTGACCAGTTTTTCTGTATCAAGGTTCCGGGTATATTGGGGGGCGGCGACCTACCATGTTGTTTTTCAACACTCATTGGCTAGCGGTCCCATCCTTTTCTTCCTTTTTTTTTTTTTCCTTTTCCTCCTTTTACTCCCGTTTTGTATGATTAGGCGGCTGTGTTATATTCTTATATCAAGTATTCTTATATCCAGAGTATACTGTACATATATATACTAATTTCCTTGATAACCACAGACAACCATTTACGTTGAAGGGAAACTATAGTTTATAGGGTGCCAGGGTCTGTATTTGTTCCAGATATCAGCCCGCAAGGGGGGGCAATTGCAGTTGCAAGGGCAGAGGTTTGGATGTGTTATATATATGGACCAGGCCGTTACGGTATGGCTGGATGTCGCAACATTAAATTGTTCAATGTCACGGATAGCAACAAGGATTTACCACAACACCACAGCGGCCACAGCGGCCACAGCGACATTAAAATTACTAAATAGGGACATATCCGATATGAAGGTTATTTTGTAGCAACATTTGGTCAAAGAGCATCGGAGATAACATAGGCGACCTATCCAAAAAAATACTCAGTAGAGGTATACCCGAAATGAAAGTTATTATGTAGAGAAATGTTCTGGTCCGTTACGGAATTGAAACCTTTAGTTCGTGAGAATTTTCTTCAACGCAACACACTTGTTCAACGTAACATATTGTGCACACTGTGCCAACCAGACTAGTGCACACTGACATTACCAGAGCACACCGCGGAATTACCAACATACCACGACATTCCCGCCCTTACCATAATGTCAGTTGGTCAGAAGATAATGGTGCTATTGATTTGGATCAGTTTCACCCCCTAGGTTTCACTCGATCTCGAAGCGCAATTATTGAAGTAAATCCCAGGTGACCTTTGAGAAGTAATTCCTTAATATCCAATTCAAGTACATGGTGACTAACAAGAACTACCTAGGTATCGCAGAATTAAAGCATACCTGCGAGACCCAAATAACTGCGATGGAAGGAAAGTAATGATGGGAAACAAGTGGCTTTGGAGCATGATGTAACATGTTCGTGATACTTTGCTGCATGCAGAAAAGAACAAGACCTATAGTACTATAAACGAGAGGTATCATGAAATTACTTGTAGTTGAGTTTGAGCTTTTGTTATGTATAAAATGTAATAGACCCGGTTTCCACTCAATTTGCCTTCGCTCAGAGTGTAGATATATGCCATCCCGGAACGGCCCGGCAATCTCGCAACGGCCCAGTCCATACCGGTATGGGGGGCCATACCGGTATGGACCGGGCAATCCTGGAACGGCCCGGTCCATACCGGTATGGACTGAATCCCGGAACGGACCAGAACATATACCCGAGATTTTCCACGCACAACTCGGAAATATTGCAGGGAAATGCTTTGATTGGTAGGTCAGATCAATTACATTCGGCGAGCTGTTCATTTGCACATTCACAGACATACATAGACAAAAGCGTACCAACGTCAATCCAAAAGATAATTGCCCAAGTACAGATTGATGTCATTGAAACTATAGCTACATCACCATTAAACAGATCAGCCCACCCAACTACCAACCTTACTCCTATATAGGCCCCGAAAATCCAAGAAAACTACCTAATCTACCATAACCGAGTCTGCGACATCTAGATCCAAATATATTACATCAACATCAGATCTAGCACACATCCCGCCACACACAACACAGACACACAACTACCCCCTGTTTCTCCCCCTAACGTCCACCCACCCGCTCCCAACCTGCACCCTCCACCCCTCCTCCCTCAACATCTTCACGACTGCCGGCCCCATCACCCCCTTCCCATCCTTACTATGCCTCCCCTTCCCCGTAATCACCCTTACCGTTCCTCTATCCCTACCCCTCCTCCCCTCAAAAAACCCCTCCACTACTTCCTTCGCGACCCTCACCCCCTCCACGACCTTCAGCCCATGCAGATCCACCTCCGCACCCTCACTCCCGTACTTGACCGACTCGAGCACCCTGTTGACCTGCATATCCCGCAGTTTCTGACCCAGGTCCTGCGCGTGCTGAGAATAGTACGCCGCGGCAGAGGAGAGGTTGTTGCGTGCGGTGGAGCGGCGGAAGTAGGCTGACTGCATGGACAGGGCGTGCTGGAGGGAGGAGTTAAGGGTTGTAAGTGAATCCGTGGTTGAGTCTGCCGGAGTGTAGTATGAGACTGTGGGGGTGGTGGTACTGGTGCGGGAGTTGATGGTAATTGTCAGTTGAGGTGAAGGTGTGGGGCGAGCTCGCGATGCATATGTGGCCGGGGGGCTTCTGGGACTGAGGGGGAGGGGGGTGTTTATTGTGCGTGCAGATGGCGGTGTACATATTGATGACGGCGAGCGAGGCGAGTTTTGCAAAATTGCGGCGAGGGTGAAGAGTGCGCTGAGGGAGGATTTATCGCCTTGCTGCAGAGGGGGTTGTGCTGAAAGACGGGGGGGATGCGCGTGTCCACGACCAGTTACACTCCACCCTCCTACCCTCGGACGCTGTCCCTGTCCAAGTCCCACCGGGCTCGCCAGCGGAGACACCACCCCCTGCGCCCACTCCCTCCCGACGACCAACCTCCACAGCCCCTTCCCCACCCCGCGCTCCACCCCCGGAAACGCAGCCGAAAGCAAATCCAGCACCTCCTTCTCCTGATCCCCACCTTCCTCCCCTGTGTCAAGCAACATTCCCCCGTATCCGCGCGCAGGCGGTGGATGGAGTCTGTCCACCAACTGATACACCGTCTCTGCGATATCCCCTCCAGCAGCGTGGCATGCCGACGCGACCGTCTGCTGGGGGATATGCATCACCGCTGATAGGAAGGAGATGTCTCTCTGAATGGCATTCCATCTTGATCCCGCCTCTGCAACCCCGCGACTATTGTCCTCCTGAAAACCCATCCTCCTCTGGGTGTCAATCCACAATCCCCCCACACCGCCCACTTTCCTTCCCTTGCCTTTATTCTTCTTCCTCAACAAACTCCCCCCCTCACCATTATCATCATCATCCATGCCAAACCCATCCACACCCCTCCCTACCCCCTTCCACGTTTTCTCCTCCTCCCCGACCTCATCTAGAAAAACCCTATTCAGCAACTCATCCATTGCGCCCTCCGCTCCCGCGGGACTCTTCTCCAGCGCTCTCACGAGCGTGAACTCCTTCACCATCGGAAAAACCCTCTTGAGCTTTGCTAGATCACTCAGATCCAGCTCCTCCTCCTCTGCATCTCCCGAACTAGAGCCCCCACCCCCACTCCCACTCCCACTCCCACCCTGCTCCGAAGACGTGGTTGGCGTGTATTCGATGGTCGACTCCGGCGGAAATTCATCCTCGGCAGGGGGGCAGTCGTCTTCGCCTAAAATAGTAACGCCGCTCAGGTGCGAGAGGATTGCGCGGGACTTGGAGAGAGAGAAAGGTGAATCGAGGTGGATGGATATGATGAGGGCTTCGTCGAGAGTGGTGAATTCGCCCTATAGCCATCAGAGGATAATTATTAGCTTCGTTCTAGCATGCGGGGGACAAGGTGGATTGTACCTGGAGGATCTCGAGGTTTCGATGAGCGAGGGCAACTTCGGTGGGGGTGAGGGATTGGAGGGAGGATGCTGGTGCTGATGCTGATGCTGTTGCTGCTGCTGCTGATGCTGTTGCTGATGCTGATGCTATTGCGGATGATGCGGATATATGACTTGTGAGGCTATTGCGCTTTTCAGAGTTTGTGTTGACGGGGGAGGAAGATGAGGCTGGCTTATTCCCGCCATGCTGAATGTTTGTCTTACTATTGTTACAGCCGCTGCCGTTGCTGTTGTTGTTGCCGTTGTTGATGTCGTTGTTGTCGTCGTTGTTGATGTCGTTGTCGTTGCTGCTGCTGCTGTTCTTGCTGCTGCCGCTGCTGTTGTTGTTGCTGTTGTTGTTGTTGTTGTTGTTGTTGTTGTTGCTGCTGTTTGATGCACATCCGTTACCGGGGCGAGAAGTGTTTGTAGACTTCTTCGAGGCGCCGCCCCGCGAGTGTTTGTTTTTCCGCGCCATGGGGGTATTGGGATATCTGAACCTGGACCAATGTCGTGCCGAGTTCTGGCTCCGTGTAAATATCTATGAGGGTATAAAGTGCCGCTGCAAACTGCCCAATGAAAGCCGATCCAATATGAACGCCGTGCTCGCTCCTTGTGCTCCTTACTCCGTACTCCCAGCAACGCCAGACGCTCGCCAATTACAACACAAATACTCAATCGTTAGATGCTAGAACGCAAAACGCAATATCACTCGCTGTGATGCTGCTCTGTTGCAGAGTACGCCGGTGGGTATATGTACCCCAAACACCAAAAATCAAAAATTCACCCTCCCCTGCCGACTCCGCAAACCCCGCCTCCTTCGGCTAGTGATGATCTTCTGCCTCGATGGATCTCCTGCTGCAAGCACAAGCTCTGCGTATACCACAGCTCCGTCGTCGTCGTCGCCGCAGTCAATAGACTGGCCGTTGAGAAGCACGGATGGGAGCAGGGAGATGGGAAGCGACTGGCGCTCTGCGGTGATGGACAGGGGTAAAATCCGGATTTGATGATACCGCTCGAGAGACAATCTGGCATACTAACTCCTTGGCTCGGAGTATACTGAAATTCGCGGTAGAGAGCGAGAAAAACCGTGGGGGGATGGCGTGCTTGGTAACTGTTGTTGTGAGTTGTTGACAGGACACTGTGGCGATGGTGACGTCTGGCTTTCGAGCGGTGAAGCAGACACAAAGTGAAACAGAAAGGAAATGTCGCTGCCGCTGGCTGAAGCGAAGGATTCAAGGCGTCAAGGTGAAAGTATGGGGTTCAATCGCAATCCTTCAGATTTGACGAAAATTCTACCACGTGCGCCTAGCTCTTGAAAATTGCTGGCGATGGCGATGCTTTCTCTGCTGTCTGTCGATGCACTGAGAAATACAGAGTGCCTTCGTGATGCGTGTGCCTGGGCGGGGTAGGGAAGAATCGAGAGTTCTTTTAATCAATCAATCAATCAATCAATCAAGCAACCAATCAATCAATCAACCAATCAATCAAACAAATGAATAAATAAATAAATAAATAAATAGATAGTCAACGCAATTCGCTTGTTTGCCTTGGTGCTACGGGGTTTATGAGTGTTTGAGCGGGGCGGGCGGGTGGGGCGTCGCTTCCTGTTAGTTACGTGTGTGGAGGGCCTGATCAGCAGCTGAGTTACTGCAGCGGGCCGATGCGGAGAGATGTGGGCGATTAGTCTCGTGGGCGATGTGGGTGAGGTGGTAGTCTGGATTGATGTGGATGTTGTGAGTTTGCAGAGTTTGCCAGTCAGCTGTGGGGGCGAGATGAAAATGATCGATAGTCAGCCAATAGCAAGCCGGGCCCTGCGATAAGACCGACAATCCTGTGCTGTCTCGTGTGGTTACGCAATCCATGTGTATAACATTATTTTATCCATCTGACTGTCAAGCACTGTAACTTGTTATGTATGTTTCTTCATCGTAAACAAACAGCGAGAAACTTAATTAGTAGATCTGCGATCTGCACCAGCATCGATATTACTCTATATTACAACGTCGGTTCCCGCATGCGCGCATAACCCGGGCATAGAAAGGTTCTGTGGGCAACCCGGCAGTTGTTCTAAGTACATACTTTACATATGATATTGTAGCCTGGTTACATATGAGATAGATTATTGCACGGAGTAACCTGGCCATATCATGTGATTTCCTGGGATCGTTGCGTCAAGATACAGGAGGGAAGTGGATTAAAGGTGCATTACGTCATCTGGTCGTATCACGTTGTTGTTCACGCATATGTACATACGTATGTATACAAGTACTACTGTATAAAGGTTGCCGTTTTATGTTCGTGTATGCTTTACATAATAATATCACGGAATTTGAGTACGTGCCGAATAGCAGGCTCGCATGGACCTGCAGCTTGTACGCAGAAGACTCTTTTTGTGTTACTGTCTGTAGTAATTTGTTGCGCAAGTTTCCCACTTTAAGCCAGCATCTGATATTACATAGTGCAGTCACAAGTGTTTGGGCATCTTGGCCGCCGCCAACCAATCAGGCCGCGTGGCTCAATCGGCAGAACTTCCCCTCTCCGCCCTCGGAAACACAAACTTATTATATTCCGATCTGTTATCCGTATTATTGTTAATTAAGTATTAGTGTAAGGGGCCGAATTCTAACTTCATTGAAAAATAAACAATAAGAAGCAGGCCACAGAGGGTGTTGTGACGTAGATAGAAGCAGGCTAACTAAAAGTGAAAAAAAGAATCTCTCTGGCGGGGAATTGAACCCCGGTCGCCCGCGCTCAGTCTTTATGACAGGCGGGAATACTTACCACTATACTACCAGAGAAGTTGTTACTTAAGCTACAGAGAATTATAACATGAAGCAATAAGAATGTTTATATCGTAGTATTGACTTCTAATATTCTCAGTCCCACCCAATGCCTAGTAAATGTACTTGGCTTATTTGATAGCGCAACCAACATTACCTGAAGTCGTGCAGTCTATATTACCCAGCTTCTGTCTCTTAGTCTCGAATCTCGAAAAAAAAACAGCCACAATGAGCAAACGCCATGCTTACAATCATGTGCAGAAGCATCCCAAAGGGAATTCTGGGTCTGAAGATTTGCCCGGGAAATTGTGCACTCTACTGTATCTCATTGGCATCATAATATCTGGCAGACAGAAGATGATATTAATTTATGAAGATGCGATTGCAAAGTCCAAGGACATGGAGTTTGCGCTGGGTGAGCTGCAAGCATTGCAGCAAGAAAGGATCCCGTGGGGGGGAATGCCTACTTGGGGCTGCACTCTATAAGTGGTTTTTGCGCTTTGAATGACAAGTGCCAATGCCTGAGGAGCTGATTAAGGGAAATACTATATATATATATATATTTGAAAAAAAATCACATTGAAAACTATCCTCGTGTGTTGATTGGATTGAACCACATTGCAGGTACACGCAATCCGAGGTACTAGATACGTAACCAGTGATCGGGATTCGACTGTAGGTGGAGCCTTATTCCAAAGCATAATACCTATTGGTCGAGGGTTTGCTCAATGTTGAAGTCACTATCCTTCAAGTGGGGACTCACAGATTTTCTCTTTGATGCATGTGGGTTTCGTTATTTAGAAGTTATCAACCCTTGGAACGCATCTTAAATGATACAAGGGTATGGGCCCTTGCACGACTACCTCCAGCCTCCACTCACCGCTCGTTTATCATATGCCTTCTTGGTCTTGGAGTGAACTTCAGACAAAATTTGTCAAACACGAAAAGTCACCATGAAGAGTATGAGACTATGAGTTACGCGTCCTCTGGAAATTCTTCCTTCCCATAGCAAATATTGCTTCTGCAAATCTAGATGGAAAGGCTTTCCTGACCTTTTTACAAGAAGCTGTAAAAGATTATGAAGATTCTCATTACAGAATTGTTAAAGCAAGCTCCCTATACTAGGTTTTTTTTTTTTTTTTGGTATACTCATTACTCCTTTCGGTCCCAGTAAGGGTACCATGGGGAGAAGAAAACCTATGCTTGGTCATAACATGACTTTTGCATGCATAATCCCCATGTAAGAATTCTGATCAAAGCAAAAATTTACCATTTCTACAGACGGCAGGTGCCTAAATTCTTTCGCACATTCCCTCATATCTCAGAAATTGGAACAAGGCATGCCACATGGTTGTATCGACTTGGATATTTGCTTAAACTCATTACTCACGTGCGGTCTCGATGAGGGGGCCATGGTGATCCGTGTCCGGAAGCCCGGGTGGATTCAGGACGAGGCACGTTAATCAGCCAAGTCGACGCGGATAAATAAATATATGTTCTGGGCCGCTCGCGGGCAGCATACCCTCTGTGCCGGTCGCGGGCAATTAATATAATTCCTCAATTTGGTAACTGTGAATTGAACAAAACATTCTGCTACGCTCAAAAAACATCCTGTGAAGTCATTTTTGACCACCCCTTCCACGTCACAGGGAGACGGCAGATATTGAACAAGGGGAGAATTCCGGAAAAATTACCTCAAGCCCTTCAAATGATGAGGTACATGCTTGTGTAGTTAACAACTCATCACCTTCTTCTCTGATGATGAATGGAATGGAGAGGAGGATACTGAGTTTATTGCTACCATATAAATCTGCAATGTTTCCCATGCAATAAGTATTTGAAAATTAGTTTCTTATCTACGGGTTCTTATCTATCGGGTTTTTAATATATTGTTCAGGCTATATAGACCTTCTTGTACTGAATATCGATGTGCTATGTGGAATTCAGTGAAGTTCGGAATAATCATCAGTATAGTATTTTTTGTCTACATCTTGTTGCACGATTTATCCCATAAGTAAGAAAAATCTCAGCTATCTCTTACTTATAGGATCAAGGTAAGGTGCAAAACAGTACTTTCTTAATCACAGGTACTTATTTATACGCAGATTGCTAAGTATAACTACTACCTACTGGTGGTTTCGTTTCATGTGTTTGCAAAAACTTTTACTGTAATTGTTTGTTATTGCCGATACTTTAAGAATAATCTGAAATTCTCAATTTATTGACATACGAAAGTGTTAACAGATCATGGCTGTATTAACCTCTCGGCTCTAGCGAACCAAATTGGAATGTTAAATGAAGGTCTAATCGACTGGGATATACATGAATCTATTGCGATAGCTCCTGCTAGGTATCCGTTATCAATTCTTTTTTTTGGGGGGTAAGAGTGCATTATACACCAAATTGAGTAATTATTTAAATTGCCCGTGAGCGGCACAGTGAGTATGCCGCCCGCGGGCGGCCCAGAACATATACACCAAAAGAACTAAGATCGAAAAGAACTAAAGTGACTGCTGACATCCGGCTTGGATAGCTCACGTGTGGCATTTGGAAGATGTGTATTCAGCAGCTTAATTTAGCGTAGTTTAGACTTAGAAATTAATTACAACACGTACAGGCTGTAATGACATTGAGTTCGCCGTCGCCGCCGCATGAATGGAATCCGGTGGGAGTCAATGATTCCTTGTACTACAGGGATTAATTTTTTTAATTTTTTTTTATACTCCTTACTCCTACACTCAAACCTTGCTATACCGGACCTCGCTATAGCGGATCCCTTGGTATACCGGACGGCTCAAGTCAAAATTTTCCATTTCTAGCAATTTAGGTGAGGCATCTGCTTGCTATACCGGATACCGTACCGGATGGGCTGGTAAGGGGTTACAGGGATTGTTACAGGGATTATCACAGGTAAATGTAATTGCTATAACGGAATGGTAATACTAATAATGCCACAAAACATAGTACAATCCCCCCGCCAAACTACACAAGACAGCGGAATAGTAATAGAACAGAGTACAAAATAGCGTCACTACGGAACGGAACTGCTAGAACAAAACAGTAGAACAAAACAGTAGAACATAATCCCCACTTATAGACCTTGAGATGAAGATACAACCGGTGAAAACCAATCAGTAATAGAGCGCTGAACACGAGTCTCATGCATATTGCGAGTGAGAGCTTGCTCAAGATGACGCAGTTGATGGCTAACATCAAAGACATTGAGATCGGGCTTTCCTCCAGCAGGAAGTTCTGAAATTGTAAGAGCTTCTAAGCTCAGTAAGATGAGAGCGTGCTTGAGCAGTTGTAATTGGAGGTATACGAGGTGGGGCATAAAGGTCCTCAAGATCTTCCTCCTCGCTGTCCTCAGTATTTGAACCCTTTAGATCATGAATAATCTCTTGAATATTAATGACCTCTGGAGATATAGTATTGCACCTGCAAGCCGGCAAGCTGCAGATGCCAAAATTGCACCCGTAATATTTACCGTTGCTTCATTTGCCCTATCAACCCACTCACGCAGATATTTCTCTAATATAGGATACTGTTCTGACCTTTTCTTCCTTTTCCAAACCGTCCCAATGCTAGTATTTACAGCTAGCCATCGGTCCTTATCCTTCAATATGTCACTTATAGTAGACCGTGCCATAGGCCTACCATCTGGTCATGGAAACAGAGCCCCAAACTCTTCATAAGTCATATCGGCATACTGAGGATCTTGTCTTTTCGTACAAATCCTATGCCGTTCCAAATCGCTCAACCCCTTCCTCTTGTGTGGTAGCATTGAAAATCTGATATATATTCCGTATAAGCAGTCAACGGTTGTGTAGGTTAAGTAAACAATCTCTGCACTCCTTTTACCCCGCCTAGAACGGCCCCCACGCTTTTTGCTATACCGGATATTAGCTATACCGGACAAATTGCAAACAGATTTATGCAGTCCGGTATAGCAAGGTTGGAGTGTATTCGGTCCCAGTAAGAGGAGCCATCCGGAAACCCGGATAGATTCAGGGACTAGGCAAGTTAATCTGCCAGGTTCGATGCTAAGTACACATTACGACAAACAAAGAAGTAAACTCAAGATACTTACAAAAAATGAACTCGAGAGCCAGACATGGCGAAACCCCAACATAGTAAATCAAGAGACACAGAGCCCCCAAGCTGTCATTAAACGGCTAGCCAGGGGCTTGTGCCAAAACCAATGGCGAACTTTCCTTAAACACAACAAAACAGTAACAACACGACTCAACAAAACCAGCTTAAGAGACTCAAGGACGGCCGCCAAACCTCTACCGCGTCCCAGTCATCCCCGTCCTCCTCTTGAGCCCAGATTGGGCGGTCGAGATCTTCCCAATCCTTGATGCTGCCGAATAGGAGTTCCGTGGTATTAGTTTAGTTGCAATTGCATAGCTTAGCTTAGTCAGGCCTACGAGAAGTGGCATCAAGGCCCTTCAGCGGAGAAAAACCTACGAGATACATCGACCAACAGAGCAATAGGAGTCAGATATCGAGCACACACATATCGAGTCACTGTACCCAAGAATGTTCGCTGTCAAGTAACAAACCTATGACAAGCCCTTCTTCGAATTTTTAGAGCAGCGGCTAGTATATTATGTAACATTTTTGTATCTTAGTATTGGAGCCAGATGTGACTGTGGGTTTGGTTCGCAATAGAAAAAGTGTATTTATCCTACATTACTGGTACGATTACTTCCCTCATTATTTACACCAGCCAGTTACAGGGAATCATGCTTATATTTCTATGAATCTTATTCTATAGGAGGAAAATATAGTAAGTCCAATTCAATCTTTCTCTTTCACTTGCGTGCCCGAGTTTGTCGAAGGGAAATGTAATCAATTAACTTTAAGGAAATTTCTGTAGTACGTAGTCTACGTTCTATATTTAGTTAATATCCCCAAGATATTGTGTGACCTATATCGGAGGTCTATATCTTTGCCCTTCTCCTCTTCTCCGCAGCGGTAACGCAATCATTTCCCTTCGGCTCTGCATTCCCTTTCCCAACCTTGTTCTTCCCTGGTTTTGGAAATATAATATTTTTTCCCTCAGCACCCATAGTTGTGCACTTATTCTCGCTTCCAACATTTGCAACAAACAAAGGTGGTAATTTGTTGAAGACCTTCTTGTTCTTTCGACTACCCCCAATTTTGACCGCTTGACAACGCATATAGAATTCGCGATTTCCTGTGCTGTTTACCCATGTCCTATTGTTATCAACTTGATTAGCTACCACATTCTACTCGACAATCATTGTCCATGGTGCTCCGAAACTCACCAGGCAATAGTCGCAGCTCCACCAGGCATGCCCTTAGGCACTGTATATACCAGGGGGGGTAATTTATTGTCAACCCCTAATCCCTCGCTGAGGTTCCCATCGTGTTTCACTGGGCAACCGCCTTCAAAGCTTTTGATGACTCTCCAATTCGAATTCTTGGTTGGGGGGGAGTCATAGGTGATTGATATCTGGCAACTCCCACCACTGTGGACCGCAGTGCCCAAAAGCTGGAATTTGCTACTCCTTCCGGGAGTTATAGTGGGGCCTTCGCCGCTTTTATTGCTGAAGTTATCAACTGTGCATGGGAAGTTTGCTCCAGATGGCTGAACGGGGCCCATGTTGTCAGATCCGAGGTAGGAACCTGGCATGTCTATGTGCAGATGCGCATTGGCGAGGAGAGGAAGGAGCGCCGTGGCAGCAGCGATTGTGGCGAGCGTGAACTGCATGTTGGATATTTGAAATATTATGTCTGTGAAAGAAGGAATTGGGTCGGTGTGCAAAAGTAAAGTAAAAGAATAATGAAAATAAAAACTGGTATTGATAATAAGGAACTTAACCAGAAGCTCAACTGTGTGTAATTGAATGGAATTGGTAATGAAAGAATGTCTTGAGGGCTGTGAACTGGGAACCAACGAGGGAGTGTTAGTAATATATAGAGCCCTGAAGCAGTTTCACACGAAATAATATTACGCTTTGGTACATGAGAAGGGGGCCCTAATTTCGGATAGATACCGCCCTAGGCTTATGCATTGAAAATTTGACAGGCCGGCAAAACTCATGTAAGACGGGGGGCGCACGGAACTACTCCGAGCCACGAGAAGTTATCCTAAGTTTCATGCTTTCTGGTCGACCCCACCTTTGCGGTTGCGGTCCTCGTGGTCCCCTTACTGGGACCGAATAGGAGTATTTAAGGGGAAAAAAAAAATTGGTTGCGGTCGTTGGTGAGATTCGACTCCTACCTAAGTGGACAAATTCCGGGAATGTGACCATAGTAATACATAAAGAAGACTCCGTAAATCATAATTTATTGATTTGAATTCAATTAGGTGAAGATCACCAAATTTTGTTGGTAATTTCATGTTGTTCACTGGCATTTGAAATATCGACGTTGAAGGTTGCACTCTATCCATGTGCAGATCATATTAGGTATTTATACACGGAACATATAGGGATATAGATGTGATGAATAATGACACGAAAATACTGCAACTTTCAGCTACGCTGAACCTTTGCCATGAGAAGTTGATATTGCGGGTACGGCTGTACACTAGTGAGACCATAATCCAAAGTTCTTATAAGTTTAAGACATGAAGTACCTGTACCGAGTTTGATCAGCCGCTTGCAGCTACCGGGGAGTGGATGGCGTGGTTGAGAACGTTTTTTTTTTGTTAATTCTGTACGTCTGTGGATCCAAAGGCTATGAGACGGCCCAGTTCCCTCATCTGTAAAGACTCGGTCAGAACGGGCTACATAAATGTCCTGCCCCCCATGCCAACCTAAACAGAAACACCCCTACCTCCTCCGTCACGTCCCCTTACTCCCCCGTCATAAATATATAGTTGGGAACCAAACTGTGAATGCAATTGCATTCGCAGGTTCGAATCCTGCCTCTCTCAAAGGATTTTCCTAACAGCCAAGGAGCATGGCTTTATCCTAAAGAGGTTTCCCATGACTTAGCAGTGAAGTTCAGACTTAGATCTGTACCAAATGGGCGTTGTAGTGGAGGATAGGAGTGGATTTTGAAATCCACCCAGGCTTCCGGGTGGATCATCATGGTTCCCTTACTGGTACCGCATGAGTAATGAGTTTTTAGAAATAATATATATATGTATATGCGTGGCCCTACAAAAGGGTATGGCGGGCGTTAAGTGGCCGAACATGAGGCTGGGTCGTTTTTCCCTGCACGTATGCGATTTTTTGTAGGGAATATTCATGGTTATTTCCCATACCGAAGGCTTGGTATACGGGGTAAGCTCGGATATATTAGCGCGCGCTCGGACAGAGGTACGGAGTATTGTGGCGTGCTTTGGATGGCTCAACTGCTATATGTGGAAGCAGCTTATTCAGCTTCCCTAGTAAGTCATGTTTAGACTCAGAGACGTTGCGTAGCTACACGCTATATGTATCAGGCCTGCCATATCCAAAGTAATAAGACGTTTAAAGGTAGAAGAATGCTAGTAGTCGTTGGGAATATAATACTACATATAGTACTTAGCAAAGGTAAGTACAGTGCTGTATAAGCGATTTTTTCCCCCAAAAACACACATTACTCATGCGGTCCCGACGAGGGACCATGATGAGCCACCTGGAAGCCCAGGTGGGTTCAAGGCAAGGCAAGTTGATCTGCCAGGCCAGCGCAGGACTGTTCTATAACCGATACAGGGCTGTGCACAATATCTATGTACTCTATCTGCAATATATATATATATTATTTTTTTTTCAAAAACTCATTACTCTTGTGCGGTCCCGTAATTGAATAGGAGTACTGAGTATTTAAAAAAAAAAAAAAAATGTGCGGTCCCGTAAGGGTGTCACGGCCTACCAAATATAGGCCCAATACATATGTCGCGAGCGCCTAGGGATGTTGGAAATATGAGCGCTCAGGGATGTTGGAGATATGAGCACTCAGGGATGTTGGCGCTTAGGAATGTTAGAACCTCGCGGGGATTCCTATATCAGGATCCCCAACCCTACTCTCTTGTATTCTCTCTCTCTCTACGCAACGTCCTGTACCTTAGCCGTGCTGAATACATACGTTCCTCTTTGTCACAGTCCTTGAACCTCGTTAGCTACATATCTCTCATAGCCCATAGCCTACGCTGCGCTCCCTGGAAGATCCCCGCCATGCCCCGTTACACTACGTTGCGTCTTATCACCAGTCCACTGAGCACAATCCAAAGCCATGTCCCTAGTCACGCTTCCACCGGAAGTCGCCCAAGTGCTTGCTTGATGGCAAGCTGTCTATGCACCTACAGATATCACGGACGTCCTTGTAGATAATACCAGGACACTCCTCAATGCTCTCACTACCCTCCCAGACCAACAAACAAGAATTACAGACCTCGAGAACCAAGTCCAGAACCTCAGGGATGAGCAACAAGTGGCACTAGATGCCACTGATGTCCAGCACCAAGAAATGACCCAATTGCGAATGGAACTCATAGCAGCATGAACAGAGCTTGCTGATGCTCGATCAATAGCCACCGCCCTATCCAGAGGTGCCCCCAGAGGATCACAGGAAAAAATACCCAAGCCTAAAGAATTCGATGGCAGTTACAACAAACTCCAAGCCTTCTTAACCTAGCTCTACCTTCATACTGCAACATTTGCTGATGAACAAGCCAAGCTCCATCTGGCTATTAATTGCCTTACTGGAGAAGTACTAGACCATGCCCACATGTATGTAGAGAATGACTAAGTGAATTTAGCTGACCTTAATGTATTGATCACAGTCCTGGAAAATGCCTTCGGCAATCCGAATAGGATTGCAAAGGCCGAATCTAAGCTTAGTACAATTCAGTAAGGAAATTGAGACTTCTTTATATACTATACTAAATTCCAATAATATGTAGCTAAAGTTACATAGGATGAGGTCTCTAGACTAGCTACCTTAAAGTGAGGGTTAGTCTATTATTTAAAGAATGATCTAATTATAGTGCACCTTCAACCTACAGTATTAGCAGAATTTACTACTTTCTGTAATGATCTTGATACTAGTTGATACTAACTTCAAGAAGAATCTTATTGACTAACAGCACTAGCTCAACAGGACTGACCTATACTAAGAACCTAGACAGCTATAGCTGCTCTAACAACTCTCCCATCTACTATATTTACTGCCATTAGGACTGCTCTAGATCCTATGAATCTTTCAGCCAACTATTACCACCTCTTCCTAGAAGAAAGAGCTAAAAGAATAGCAGAAAGATATTATTATCACTATAGAGGAGTAGGACATATGGCTAGAGAATGTCCTTTAAATAATAGGCCTACTATACATATAGCTAAAGTTTAGCTTATATCTCTTACTCCTAACATTCTAGATATCTCTAATACTTTCAATACTCCTCAGAGTTTTCAGTAACCTTTTAACTATAAGATTCTCTTGTTAAGAGATTCCCACTTTCTTCGTCTCTGTTTTGTATTTCTAGTTTATCTTTGTAATCAAAGGTGCTTGAGGAGGATATATTAGATAGTAGTCATATTGTTATTTTAGTTAAATTAATTGATACTTCCTGTATTCAAACTTATATACTTATAGATTGTGATACAACTAGATATATCTTTATAGATGAAGAATTCATATATAATTGCAACTTACCCTTATACCAACTTAAAAACCTTTAAACCCTTGAAGTTATTAATGGATAACCAATTAAATCAAAAGAAATAATATATATTACTCAGCTTCAGATGAATATAAATAAATATTAGGAACAGATTCTACTCTTTATAATAAAGTTAAGGCATTATCTAGTAGTATTAGGCTTACTATAGTTCAGTAGATATAATGTCAATACCTTCTTCACTAATAATACCTTTATATTTGATTCTAACTTTTACTTGGAATACTGTTACTAGAATATAACTAGTATTAAGAGAATATCAATACTACCTCCTAAGAAGCCAGATATTACTCTAATAGAAGGAGCAGCTTATTACTACCTGACTAAAGGTTCTAAGAAGAAGTATATTATTGTAGCTTTTACTTTGACTTTATATGAGATTAATCAAGCTCTATAATAGATAAAATAGACTAAGAAAGACAAAATTAAGAATATAGTACTAAAAGAATATCATAAGTTCTTACTATTATTTGAAAAAGCTGTTGCAGAAGTACTTCCTCTATACTGCCCCTATGATTATAAGATACTATTGAAAGAAGACTTTACCTCCCCATTTGGCCTACTATACTCATTATTTTGAGCTGAACTTTAAGCCCTAAAAGAGTGAATTCAAAAGAACCTTACCAAAGGATTTATTAAAGCCTCTTCCTCTTTTGCTACTATCTTAATTTTATTTGTTAAGAAAAAGGATGGGTTACTAGGATTATATATCAATTATAGAGGCTTCAAGGAATGAAGGTATGATAAAAAACTACTATCTTTTTCCTTTAATTTAAGAAACCTTAATGAGACTAAGTAAAGCTTGGTACTATACTATACTAGATCTTAAAGGAACTTATAATCTACTGAGAGTTGCAGAAGGTAATAAGTAGAAAATAGCATTTCAAACTTAATATAGTCTTTATAAGTCTCTTGTTATACCTTTTGGACTTACTAATACTCTTGCAGATTTTCAGAAATTTATTAATAAGGTTTTATCTCCCTTTCTTAATAATTTCTATACTGTATATTTGTATAATATCTTTATATATAGTGATACTCTTATAGAATATAAAATTTATATTCAGAAGGTTCTATAGGTTTTAACTAAAGCTGGTCTTTACCTAAAGTTAGAAAAATATAAGTTTTATAAGTAGAAAGTAGGATATCTAGGACTTATCATATTAGAGGAAGAATATTATAGCTCAGGTAAGAGACCTACACCTCCGGTGGAACCAATACCCTAGTACCGTCACTAACTATGAGAGCCTGATCAACTCTGTAGATATGAGTACTGCATCATCGTCGGTGTTAACGGGATTGGCTATTGAAGTATGTGACCTCTAGCATTGTCGCCTTATATGTATAATCTCTTCTTTATGTTTCCATTTCGTTCTGTTGTCTTAAACAGCTATGTAACGTTATTCATTATGTTTGGGGTCAGCTCATGTATCTCAGCCTGAGTGTAATACATTCGTATTCAGGCTACCTTATCTATGTATGTCAGATGGCAATATTCCTAATTGGGAAGCGCATCCTCATTAGGGTAAAGCCTTATGACAACTACACTAAGCTGATAATGGAAGTCTCGTCCAGATCTGATAAGTCCTAATCAGATCAAGACTTCTATATAAACCGCCGCAATTAGATAGTTAGTAGAATCAAGCCCCAAGCGGTGTTCTAAGTCTCATATAGTTTTACTCTTATCGAGTCTACAATATACCCGAGTTGTACTGTAATAATACTTTAGTCCTGCCACTGTCCGCTACTATCGCCTTCTACTCCGAAAGTATTCTCGTAGTTACAGCCCACCTGTAACATTACACTGCTTGTCTATACACTTCTATAGATATTACCCCTATGTAGACATGTCTATGCTTCGAGGACTTATTAGACCAGGCTCAGATGAGCAAATAGCTGATAATGATAACAGTGTCGCTCGTGCTCAGCAGCAAGCTAATGAATTTATTTATCAAATGGGGACTACACATAGCCCATGGTCACTCCGTCGACTAGAGCTACCAGAATCTATGTCCTCAAGCTCACTGGACCCCATTACTCGATCAATAGCACCCTCAGTGCCACCATTATCTTTCGCTGCTCCCCCTCCTACCGCTTCCATTAGTCCCTCTAAGGGAAAAGGACCATCATTCCGATATCGCACCCCAATAGCTGAGTCAGTAGCTATGAAGAAACTCCTCAGACAATTGGAGGAAGAAAAAGAAGCCGCACTCAAGGAGGTCCGAAGACTTCAGAACGCTCAGAAACAAACCTCCACATTCATTCAGAGAATAGCAGCCGATGTCCAGAATACTGCAAATACTGCTGATACTAGCTATCAACAACTATCACAAAATATAAGTATAGCCCTTCAAGAAATACAAGGTCTAATTGTTCAAGGACAGCGAACTCAGAATGAGGAATTCGGGATAGTTCACGGGAATCTCGGATAGCTCAAGCAATAGGCAGAAACCTACCAACACCAGAGTAACCAACGATTCCATCAGATGGAAGAGCACCTCAACCGACTAGAGGTTCAAGTCAAAGCTCCACAACCTAGACCACCTCCTACAGGTATTGCTCAAAGGTTAGAACAAGCAGTTAGTAGTATACTACTACCGCCGCCACCTCCGAGACACCCACCACTAGGACTTGCACCACACAATCCAACTCCACCCCCACTACCTCCCCCCTTTGGCTAACAAATAATTGGCAACCCACAAGTAGTAGGAAAAGCTCCCCCACTAACGAAATTTAAGGGAGAACGCAAGGCATAGGAAGGCTAGACCCTCCAAATGGACGATTATTTCACCATTACCCTCACTACTAATGAGGAACAACAGCTAGCTTATGTTGGGTTATGTATGGAGGATAAAGTACTCAATTGGTAGAAGGCAAATAGAGGGAGGTATACATCATGGATGGAAGTAAAGACTGCTATGAGGTTATATTATGGAGATCATTACCAAGCGGATAGGTCATATAGGGAAATGACAGAGCTAAAGAAGACAGGAAGCATTCTTGACTATTTAACGGAATTAGATAGACTTAACACCTATGCTAGTCTTCCCGAGGTACAAGTCATCAATATTATTCTCTCGAACCTACTGCATAACCTCCGAATCTCCATGGCTCATTATGAAAACCTCCACAGAACTCTAGCAGCTTGGAGACAAAAGTTAATCGAAATGGATGTAGTAAGTCAGGAATTCCAAAGTCGGAAGCCCAATCCCCCGCCTAGGACTACGACTATTACGACTACTACCAATCCTCAGAAGCGAACCTTCAGTGAACGAGTACAGCTACGAGGAGGAGATTCGAAGACCACACACCAGAGGGATACGAAAACACGAATACCCTCTCCAGTCTTTTATAAAAGACAGAAGGAAAGACGATGTGTATGGTGTGGAAGGAGTACTCACTGGTCTACAGACTATAACGCTAGTTACCAAGTCAAGACCCCTCCTCCTACTTCTACTACGATCACCAATACTAATAGTCGAACCGAACCTACCTACAAGAAGGCCCGCACGGATAAGGGTCATCTAAAAATCACAGAACTAGGCTCGGAGGAAGATGAGTCGGGAAACAAGTAAGGAGTTCACCTTTAACCGTCAGATGCACTCCTCGATATTCACCTCTTCTGACAGTCCGAATTTTTATCGCTGGGGAAGAAGTTGAAGCTGTGGTTGACAGTGGAGCTAGTGCTCCTGTCATTGGGAAAAGGTTGGCAATTAAGTTGGGTATATGGAAAAGAGCTAGGAAGGTTAAGGTTAGGTAGGGAGATGGGACAAATATTTTGGGAGGAAATTATATGGTAAATGCATCGTTTCAGGTTTTAGATTCCTCTTCCCGTTTCCTTGGTAAGTTTTTGATGGATGCCGAAGTGTTGAATATTGGTAGTAAGGATATGATTTTGGGATTGTCTTGGTTGGAGGAAAATGGATTTTCAATTGATATTCAGGACAGGTGCCTAAGGAATATCACTACAGGTTTGGTCATTCCTTGTTCTGTTAGATAGATTCCCTCTATTTCGATTTTGGATATTGAAGAGCCACTAGAAGATGGCGAGTTAGTGCTTATTATTGATGCCAGCGAACGATACTCTCGTTACGCACATTGCTTCTCTACAGAACAGGCAGCCAGACTCCCTGAACACAAGCCCTGGGATCACGAGATCCCCCTCTAAGACCCAAATACAAAGATACCCACCGGGGCTATCTACAAGACTACATGGGAAGAGGATAAAGCTCTTCAGAAGTACCTAGAAGAGAACCTTCCTACTGCCAAAGTCCGCCGCTCTCACTCCTCCGCTGGTACCCCTATCCTGTTTGTATGAAAGAAGGATGGATCTCTTAGGCTCTGTGTCGATTATCGAGCCCTTAACCGTCTTACAATACCAAATAAGTACCCCCTACCTCTTATCTCCGAGCTACTCGATAAAACTCGAGGGAGCAAGTGGTTCACATGATTGGACCTCAAAAATGTGTACAACCTTATCAGGATTGCATCAGGGGATGAGTGGAAGACAGCCTTTCATATGAAGAAGGGACTATTCGAGTATACAGTGATGCCATTTGGATTAACTAATGCCCCTGCTATATTTCAAGAGATGATGGATATGATCTTCAAGGACATGGAAGGATATATCTGGTACTTGGACGATATTCTCATTTTCGGAGAAGAGACTGAAGAAGAACATCAACAAATAGTCGAAAAAGTTCTCCAGCAATGCATCCAGCATGGGTTAGCAGTCAACCTCAGCAAGTCGGAGTTCCATATCCAGGAGACCTTATTCCTTGGTCATATCATCAATGGGCAGCAAGTCCGAATGGATCCCTCAAAACTCGAAACTATGGCCAAATGGCTCATTCCCACAAAGAAGAAGGAGGTTCAAGCGTTCCTAGGCTTTGCTAATTATTACCGTCGATTTATTGCCAACTATAGTACGAAAGCACGACCTCTAATCGACCTAACAAAAGATGTTCCTTTCAGTTGGGGATATGAGCAACAGCAAGCCTTCGATGACCTCCGAGAATGATTCCTCTCCGCATCCATCCTCACTCAGTTCGACAGACAATTGGAAACTATCATAGAGACCAATTCTAGCAACCAAGCTATAGCTGGTATCCTCTCTCAATACCATATTGTCAACGGGACTAAACAGCTTCACTCTGTTGAGTATTATACTAAAACCCTTTCCGCCGCACAATGCAATTGGCCAATCCATGACAAAGAACTATTCACAATAGTGGATTGCTTCCGGAAATGGCAAGACTGGCTTGTAGGGGTTCCAGTGAACGTCTACACAGACCATCAAGGGTTACAATACTTCAACACCAAGCAGAAGCTCAACTCCTGTCAAGCCTCTTAGTACCTACGCATGTCCAAGTTCATCTACAATATTCACTACAGACCTGGATTGAAGATGGGCAAGCCTGATAGCCTGTCTAGATGTTCAGGGGAAGAAAAATCCGGTATGGAAGCCAGGTTTTTCGAAGATGGACAACTTATGGTACTAGGGGAAGAGGATGAAGGAGACGCAGATGATATTAAGATAGAAGGGATGGATGTGTTGCAATGGGAAAAGAAGGATGGTTTATGGGTTGTTCCGCAAGAGTTCAGATTGGAAGTACTGAAGCAGCACCATGATAGTCAAGTGGCAGGACATTGGGGAAGACATCGCACACAGGAGCTTATATCAAGGAACTTCATTTGGGATAGATGGCAGGAAGATATCGCAAACTACGTGGCAGGTTGTATTAAGTGTCAAAAAGCAAAAGCAGATAGGCATAGCAGGCAAACGAAGTTGGTACTGATGCCAACAGGGGAACGCCCCTTTGAGGAAATAGCAATGGACTTTGTTGGTGAGTTACCAGAGTCTGAAGGATTTAATGCCATTCTCGTTATCACAGACCGGTTCACCAAAGTACAGCACTACATACTGGCCAAAACAACATGGATAGCAGCAGACGTCACTGATGTCTATATCAACAAGATATGGAGACTATATGGCCTTCCGCAACACATTACCTCCAACCATAGTCCTCAGTTTACCTCTAAGTTCCTCAAAGAGCTTAACCAGAAGCTCAACATTACCCTCCGCCTGTCAACTGCCTACCACTCGCAGACCGATGGACTTGCAGAACGAGCAGTCCAAACACTTAAGCAATACCTCTGAATCTACTGTCACAATAGGCAAACTCGATAGAAACGATGGCTACTACTAGCTGAGTTTGCTTATAATACTGCCGCCCACTCCACCCACAAATACTCACCATATCGAAGTCTTTATGGCTTTGATCCATGCACTATTCACCTCTCAGATAACCACGAATTCTCCTCCCCCGCTGCAGAAGAATGGCTTGACCGAATGACTACTGTGTACAACCAGATTCATGATACCCTCAAGCAAATCAATCACAAACGAAGTGCTATACACCTGGAAAAAGCACGAAGGTTTGCTATCAATGACTGGGTATTAGTTGACCGCCGGAACCTCCAAATATGAGCTGGAAACAACCATTCCCTTACTAGCAAGTGGATAGGACCCTACAAGGTCATTGAAGCTATTGGTTCTCATACATATCGGCTGGAAGTTCCGCAAGGCACCAGATGGCACAATGTCGTTCATGTCACCCTCTTGAAGCTATTCAGAAGACGAGATAAACCTCAAGATATGGATGAAGATGAGGAAGATGTATTTGAAGTTGAATCCATAGTAGACTCTCGCAAAAATAGAGGAGTGGTTAAATACAGAGTATGATGGGTTGGGTATACGGAGTTTGAAGATACTTGGGAGACATTTGACAAGTTGGACAACTGTCCAGAGAAGCTCAGGGAGTATCGCGAGAAGTTCCCCAATAAGCTACGAGATGAAAGAGATGGTTAGGTTTCGTACTTCGCATTCACATCTTATGAATGAAGACATGGTACCTTTTACTTTCCTACTCGTCGCCTTTTCCCTAGGGGTTTTTTGGTGAGAGGTTTGGTTTTTAACAGCCATGGCATATATGTGTAGGCACACCGGTCTTGTGGCACCCCGTACCGCGGGGGTAGAGGTATCTAGCAACGCAGGTTAGTACCTGTCACCATGGTTACCTGAGTCATTACTAATACTTGTTTCCTTAGGACAAAGGGACTTGTATTCAGCTGAGGACAGCTGCCTCGAAGTGGAGAGTAATGTTATGGCTCAGGTAAGAGACTTACACCTCCGGTGGAACCAATACTCTAGTACTGTCACTAACTATGAGAGCCTGATTAACTCTATAGATGTGAGTACTGTATCATCGTCAGCGTTAACGGGATTGGTTATTGAAGTGTGTGACCTCTGGCATCGTCGCCTCATATGTGTAATCTCTTCTTTATGTTTCCATTTCATTCTGTTGTCTTAAATAGCTATGTAACATTATTCATTATGTTTGGGGTCAGCTCATGTATCTCAGCCTGAGTGCAATGGATTCGTATTCAGGCTACCTTATCTATGTATGTCAGACGGCAATGTTCCTAATTGGGAAGCGCATCTCCATTAGGGTAAAGCCTTATGACAACTATACTAAGCTGATAACGGAAGTCTCGTCCAGATCTGATAAGTCCTAATTAGATCAAGACTTCTATATAAACCACTGTGATTAGATAGTTAGTAGAATCAAGCCCCAAGCGGTGTTCTAAGTCTCATATAGTTTTACTCTTATCGAGTCTACAATACACCTGAGTTGTACTGTGATAATACTTTAGTCCTGCTGCTGTCCGCTACTATCGCCTCCTACTCCGAAAGTATTCTCGTAGTTATAGCTCGTCTGTAATAAAGAAGTGAAAATAGATTTAAGAAAGTAGAGGTAGTAATAGACTAGCCCACTCTAAATAATCTTTATGATATTTAAGTTTTCTTAGAATTTACCAATTTCTACTAAAGATTTATTGTAGTATATAGTAAGATTGTAGTACTACTAACTAAGCTTATTAAGAAGGATACACCATCCTAATTCAACTAGAATAATAAGTATTAACAAGCTTTTTAATAGCTTAAAACAGCTTTTACTATAGCTCCAATACTTAAGTACTTTAAGCTAGATTTAGAAATTGTTGTTGAACCTGATGCATTTGACTATATATCTATAGGAATTCTATTATAGTATTATAATGGTATCCTATATCTAGTTGTATTTTTCTCTAAAAAGGATACTCTAGCTAAATACAACTATAAGATTTATAATAAAGAACTCATAGTAATTGTTTGATGTTTTGAGGAATAGAGAGCTGAACTTAAATCTATACTAACTAAATATCCTATTAAAGTTCTTTTAGACCATTGAAACCTTGAGTACTTTATATCTACTAAGCTACTAAATTGTAAGTAGGCTTGCTAGTATAAGTTTTTAAGCAGATTCAACTTTAAAATAGTGTACTACTCTAGAAAAGCTAGTACTAAGCTTGATGCATTAACCAAGAGATCAGAAGATCTTCCTAAAGAGAGGAATGAATATATTAAATTTCAGTACTAACAGGTTCTTAAGCCTCAAAATTTGATTACCAGGATAACTATTACTACTTCTATATTAAGGTTCAAGACCCTTGAAGAGTTATTTAAGCAGGTATATAAAAAAGATTCTATACTCACTAATATTTTATAGTAGCTGAAGGATAGCAAGTAGAAATCTAAGCAGCTATCTCTAGTGGAGTGTAAAGAAGAGATAAAAAGATTGACATATCAAGATCATATTTATATTCTAGATTATATACCACTTAAGCTTCACCTTATTTAAGATTACCATGAACTACCAGCTGTAGGGCATCCAGGATACTCTAAAACTCTAGAATTACTAGCACACCAGTATTACTAACCTCATATATATAAAGAAATAGATCAGTTTGTCTGCAACTGTCATATATACTAAAGATTAAGAACCTTATAATATGCTCCTTTTAGTATCCATTTGAGTTGTAATAACAATTGTAATAATGAGCCTGGCCAATTATAGTGGCTACCAAGGTGCCAAGGTGCTTTGTTATTGCAATTTTCATTATTACAAATAAGAAGTAACCACTACTAGTTTAATAACAGACCTATAGAAGCTGAAAAAACTACTCCCTAGAACTACCAGCCAAATAAACTGAGTCTAAATAAAATACTGTATTATGGCTGCATTAGTTCCAGCTATTTAGTTTTGGGTACTTACAGAATCAGCAGCCAATTTCCGAGCAAGTGTTCTTGTAGGGTACTCTATACATGTAGCATCACATGTTGAGTGTCCACTAATTACACAGATGCTAATTAGCTAAAAATATTTCGTTATCTATGAAGCACAGTAAGGTGGAATTAACTCTCCTGAAAGGCTCCTAGAGAGTTACCTGTAGATATAGAGTGAGTCGAGTAGGTATAAAGACAGGGCTGTGTACGCCTGCTTTTCGTTTCCACCGATGTGGATGCAAAGTCCAGAATTACGTACGTTTCCCTTCCGCCCAGCTAATCTGCATTTTTTTTTTTTTTTTTTTTTTTGCTTTTTTAATTAAATACTCATTACTCCTATTCGGTTCCCATAAGGGGACCACCGGGAAACCCTGGTGGACTCAGGGACAAGGCAAGTTAATCTGCCAGGTCCGGCGCTAAATACACGATGCAATAAAAGGCAATAAAAATCTCAAGAGCCGACAGGCAGATGCAGGTACATACTTGAAGAAGACGAAAGAAACTTAAGAGCCTATTGGCGAAACAACAAGACAGAAGCCCACGCCTAACAAAAACTAACAAAAGCCAAATACTGAAAGTTAATATATCCCGGCTGTTCTTCTCCGGGGAACCGTGGAATTCTCAAAAACCGCTTCAGAAAGTCTCTACTACATACGTCCCAGTCGTCGCCTCCTCCTCTTGGATCCATATCGGACGGTTGAGGTCCTCTTAGTCCTTGATACTGCTGAGGGAGCTCTCTGGTTGCTGAAATCCGGACAGTCAATGACCGTCCTGGGTTTGGGGTCCACATTGCTGTAAATAACCATTTCCTTACGCATATATGTAGTTAAGTATCTTCGCTACTTACTCCTGCTGTTGCGAACACTTGTTACCTGCTAAAAGGACTCAGCTTTTCTCTTCACTTCTTGTGCACACATGTTGTTCACATGCTTACTATCTTCGCTTACTTAGCCTACGAACATTTGAAATATTCGTTGGTTTAAGTTACTGCTTACGCATCAGGTCTACTGTTTGCGCATTAGGCCTAGTGCTTCCGCATCTGGTTCAACTGCTTACGCATATTCAAGGTATTGCTTTATTTAGCTTAGACTATCTTGCTAGATATTTACCTTGACCTCGTACCTATTTATACGAGCTCTCAGGGCCCTCATGTATCTGTTCCTGGCCCACACCCGGGCCTCTCGCGAGTTTTATTTTCTCGCTGTGGGCCCTGAACAAATCTATAGATTATGCTTCTCGAGATAGACTCAATAGACTGTCCACCTTCGGCGGAACACTCCATAAACTGCTTGCACTCTCTGCTTTATTGCACTAATAGTCCACTGCTGCCACCGTTTTTACCTCCGCGATTCCTTTGCTCAGTAATCTTTCAATACACGATTGAATCGGATTTGCCGATTTTATGAATCCAGTATTTCTGGGGTCCTCTGTCGGTTCTCAGTCATGTATATGCTGAGAGTGCATGTCGATTCCATTCTGCCTCCGAACGCCGAGCCCTTTGAAAGCGCGGGGCTCGCTCTGGATTGCCTACGAGGTCTGTCTGATCCCGCCCTCTGTTACTGTTGGGCGAGATAGAGAGATCTGACCCAGGGCGGAGGCAAATGATGCTAACTTGTCGGCTTCCTCATTTCCTTTGATCCCGATGTGCGACCGGAACCAAGAGATGGATGGATGTGTCATGTTGCTGTAGGTGTTCCTCCAGAAGCTCCGATATCTCGCAACAATTTCGCTCCTTGCCGGCTGTCATCGAGAGATGCTGATGGTACTGGATATGGCTGCAGATAAAATCGCTAGCATGCTGGACTCCTTATGTGCTCGGAGGCATAGGGCTATAGCATGTCTTCTGAGTCTGATACTGTGGCCTCCTCTCCCGGATACCCATGACCCTTCAGCTCTGGGTTGCACCTCCTATCCTCTGAGACAAAAGCGGACGTCCTAGCCTTCCAGTGCCATCCGTACCGTGTGACATAAAGCGGACGTCCTAGCCTTCCAGTGCCATCCGTACCGTGTGACATACTCTCCACCCTTCGTCTAGTAGCCTCCCGATCTTAGCTGCCCATCCACCCAAATATGTCAAATTGGGGCTGATGGTTCGTAGAGGATAGTGGGAATGAGGCTGCTGAGAGTGGGCTGTTGCAATTGCCGAAGTTAGAAGAGGGAGATCGGAGGGGTTCGCGATGTTGAAGCTGGAGGTGATAGGAAAAAGGATATGGGAATCATGGAACGTATCATGTATGTCTGGATTGCCGCTTTGTATTGCATGAGCTGCCCAGAATGCCAAGATATCGTGTACAGTAGTTTGCACTCGAGAGGCTCGACGTTAGCAATGAAGCCTAGTTTTTGCTTTGAGCTGCCATGGTATGTAACGGTTATCTTCCGTAAAGCTTGATATTCCACGCGTTTCATGTCAGCTAGCCTAAGATTTGGTTTGCCTGAGGGTCTGAACCATAGCCTCTAAGCCTGGGACGAGCCAGCTCGGCTCGTGCCTAGGCCTAGTTCTGAGTCTGCTACCGTAGCCTCTTCCTCGAGATAGCCATGTCCTGTTGTCTTTGAGTTGCCCATTTATCCTCTGACGTGAAGGCAGCAGCTGCGAGTCCTACTCTGCCTTTGTTATAACTTATCCGTAAAGCATACTCTCCACCCTTCGTCCAGCAGTTCTTATTAGGACCGAATAGGAGTAAGAAATTTAAAAAAATAAAGAAATAGATGAGGACCGATCGGGGCCCACAAAGGAGCTGGCTGTTCTACATTGGCAAGGAAGAGTCCATAACCTGTCCATGCAGATACCCATTAGAGGACAGAATACACATCACCTTTGAGTGCCCAAAGTTCGCATGCATCAGATCCCTCTTCCTGGGAGGCAAGAGCATATAGGAGGAATTAGATAAACCGGAGTAGAGAAAAGAGGGGAGAAGTATTATGAGGCCATAGAAATTAAGTATCTCTACAGCGAGTTACGTAGTGTAGGCGAGGGGCGAGGGCCATGATGCAAACTCGCATTTTCACGAGTTCACCCTGTTACAAGCTACGAGTTTTCTTTTTTTCTTTTTTCTTTTTTCTTTTTTTCTTTATTTCTTTTTTAAAAAAAAAATACTCATTACTCCTATTTGGCCCCAGTAAGGGGACCATGAGCAGCCACCCGGAAGCCCGGGTGAATTCAGGGAGAAGACAAGTTAATCTGCCAGCTCCGACGCTAAATACAGCAAATAATTAGAACGAGAAGCCGCAAAAAGAAGAGTACTGTCACAAACCGGCAATGCAAGAGGACCTACTTCGGAGGCCTGACTTTTTTTTTTATATTTTTTTTTTTAAATACTCAATACTCCTGTTCAATCCCAGTAGGGGGCTATGAGGAGCCACCTGGAACTCGGAGTGGATTCAAAACAAGGCAAGTTAATCTGCCAGGTCCGCCGCGCGCACAAAGAACAGTAACAGAGAATAAATCATAAAGCGCAGAACCCCCAAGCTGTCATTAACCGACTAATGTCAGATGACCCCTAGAGGCCTGACTGAGGCCTGCCTACCAAAGCCAGTGCTGTTTAAACAAAAAATCGAATGCTCATAACCATGTGAATCAAAATGAGTCAACCAAACAAATACTGTAACCGACGAGAGAAAAGATGTATGCATGAATCATGGAAGCCAAAACAAACATGAATGAGCAAAGCCAAGATCGAATTCACAGTCAAAATAAAAAAATACAACCTCAAAGCCCCCTCCTTCCAGCCAAGCGTCGATAAAGGAAGCCAAAGAAAGCTTCTACAGCATCCCATTCGTCCCTATCCTCTTTTTTTTTTTTTTTTTTAAATACTCAGTACTCCTATGCAATCCCAGAAACCCGGGTGGATTCAGGACAAGGCAAGTTAATCTGCCAGGTCCACCGCGCGCGAAAAGCAGAAGAGTAAATACAAAAATGATAATGCAAAGCCCCCATACTGTCATTAACCGGCTATATGCCAGATGACCTCGAGGCCTGACTGAGGCCTGCGAAACCGCTTCAATACCCGTGTACATCGATAAGAGTGTAAATGAAAATATGTCAACAAGAAATGGAATTAACCTGCTCAACAAAGGAGATAGATGTGATATGAGATTCGTAATGCGCAGACCCCCATGCTGTCATTAACCGGCCATATGCCAGATGACCTAGAAAAGCCTGACTGAGGCCTGCGCGACCACTCCCCGCCTCAATTTATTATGTGTATTTTTAACCTCCCTATCCTCTTCTTGAATCCAGATTGGGCGGTCGACCTCCCAATCCTTGACAATGCCGAGGGCAGCTCTCTGGTCATTGTACTCAGGGCAGTCGAAAGTGATGTGTCGACAGTCCTGGGTGTGGTATCCACACTGGCATGCACTTGACTCGGCTTTACCAATCTCGTGGAGCCAGTGTTTCTGGGGCCCTCGGTCAGTGCGAAGACCCCATGTGTAGGCTGACATGGCATGGCGATGCCATTCTGGCCATCTTACGCCGTATCTGGGGCAGTTCTTTCACTGCAACGTTGGGCTTTGGAGAGCTGACTGCTGCCTCTCTCCGTCACTGTTGACTCTTGGTCCTGGAGTGAGATCTCTCCCAGGGCTGAAGTGAAGGCACGAGTTTTCTTCATTATGACTTCATTTCCACATTGTTATTAGTTCACTCTCTTCACGAGTTCATTTTCTTTTCCGCATTGTGCTTAGTCCCCCTTCCCAATGAGGAGCCACCGGGAAACCCGGGTAGATTCAGGGACAAGGCAAGTGTATCTGCTATGTCCGATGCTAAATATAAAGGGATGAATAAACTAGGCACAAAAGCCAAATGGCGACAGCAAGACAAGTGAATCAAGTGACGGACAAGCGCAGTTGGGAGGAGTTGGACACACCCGAATGGAGAAAGGAGGGAAAGGAAAGTTTGAGGCCACGTAAGCCTTCTTCAACTACCTACCTCTAACATGAGCTCATCTAAGTTCATTCAGTATTTTGTTTTTCATAAGTTCCTTTATTTACCATTCCACGGGTTCATCCTTAGTTCCAACTGTTTCATTTTGCGAGTCCCTGCTTGGGACATATCTTCGTTTAGCACTTTCCTTCCTTTGTTCCTCTTGGCCAAGGCTCAGTCAGCTGCTCCATGGGGTTTCATCGGACACAGACCGTATGTCAGCACAGGATATCGGCCAATTTATGTATTTAGCGTCGGACTTAGCAGAGTAACTTGCCTTGTCTCTAAATCCACCCGGGTTTCTGGGTGGCTCATCTTGGTCATTTAGGAGTACAGTATACTCTCTATATAAGAATATCGTCCGGCCGGGGGGGGGGGTAATATTCTTATATCAAATATATTCTTATATCAAATGTCAGGGTAACTACTCAAGGTGTACATCAAATAAGAGAATTAACGTGTGGTAGAGGAAGAACTAGGTACAAGAGGACCAGGAACAGCCCCGGATGAAGTGAGGAAGGCAGTAATGACTGTTTGCTTGCCTTTCCTTTTGTCTGCGAATTGTGCAGCCTCAATGTGCTAACGTTCGCGATAATAGAACTGTCGCTGTTGCATATTATAGCATTGTTGGTTGTGCGGAGTATTTCTTATCGATAAGCCTTCTTATTCTGGCATTACCCAATCAGGTACACTTTCTATAAGAATAACTTAGTAAACAACCGCGAAAAAATAAGAATATTCTTCTATCAAATATACTCTTATTTTTACTGGGGAGGGGAGGGGTATATTCTTATATCGAGAGTATACTGTAATGAGTATTTGTTTAAAAACAAGCTTCCATAATCTTGATACACATCCAACTTACCTATGTGGTGGGCAATTCCCATCAGAAGGGGGTTCAATGACACAAAAACACATAATAGATACTTAATACAAACAAATTAACACCTGTAGCAGGCAATAAGGAGGCGTGACGCCAGAGCAAGGGCTACAGCATGGATAAGAAAGCATCTACCATGGCCTGAAAGCTCAAGCCTTCTCGATCCATGTGAAACCGCGGCATCTGGCATAGAGCTACCATGTAATCAAGGGACTAACGTACGTGGCAACTGACCGCGGGCTACAGAGAGCATCGGCATTTGAGATCGAAAGAGCAGAAGACTCCTTTTATGTGTGCAGTAGGATCCAGAATGAGGCTCATATCCTTACACATATATAATAGCATGATAGGAAAGGCAGAACCAGAGGGGAGGTGGAAGGGGACTCGGAGTGGTGCTAGAGGGTGCACAAGCACTCTGAGGCTAAATGTGAGGCCGCCTGAAGGTAGCTGGGGTCTGAGGCTAATTTCTATTCTTTTTATGTTACTTGTTAAAGTTGTATTTAGGCTCGGGGAAAACGGGGCAGAGACCGGCCCCAGTGTTGGAGAATCAATAGGGCCTATCCGGGAGATGCAGTCTCTGGTTACGGGTTAGAACTGTTCTGTTCTGCGAATTTTGCTGATTCGTGAATGGGGCATCCTGCCCGGGAAGCCACACGATTCTTGGGAGGGATGGTCTATGCACGCATAATGTCCTGCCCAGGAATGCAAAAATGACATTCCTCTGGAGGCCAGATATCCAATTTTTATCCGTGACCTGTTTCTCTAAATTCCCCCCGGCTTCAAAGCTCAAAATCTCGAGCATATCCTGTAATACTTTCTGGACACTCCATATTCAGAGCGTTGTCAACGCACCCAGCGCCTTCGATACGCATCACTCACGCAAGAGATAACTCCCACTAACACTACGACCAATGGAACGCCATGCCCAGCAAAGCAAAGACAAAATGTCAATAGTCCTTCATCCGCATCGGCACCTACCCCCCCACCGTCGGAGGGCTATAGTTAGAGGCCATCTGCCAGATAAGCAGTCAACTGCTGAAGCAATGCCCCTTTCTTGCATCCGATGACAAGGCCGATCTCGACGTTTGGGGCAGAGTGTGGCAAGAATGGCACTACCACATCCTCGGTGTCACAAGAATGTTGGTATCCCACTATAGGTCAAATTTCAATTCCCCTCCGGGTCTCCTAGAGGATGAAGCGCTTTACAAGCAAAGGATGGAAGCTAGTATGAGATCGAAATTCCACGAGGATGCGTGGAGATGGGGGGGGAGAGAGAGAGATGGATGAAAGGCGGAAGCAAGAGATGAAAGTAGCCGCGCCCCAAACGCCGACCCCAAGCCCTCCGAAGAGTTCGAAATCCACGGACACACCACCCCCGGAGACCCAGAAATCAAAGGAGAGGCGCCAGCCCCAAGCACCACTATCACCACCACCTGCACACACTTACGTAGAGTCAGCGAGTCAGTGACCTGCAGACAAGCCCATGCCCAAGAGAAGGGCAAAGGCAAAGAGACATCAACGCCTCCGGAATCCCCCGAACGTGTCACAACCGTGTTGCCTCGACCTCGTTATCTCATTATCTCGGTTGTTATCTAGCGTGCTCGAGATTGGGCTTTTTTTTTTTTTTCCCTGTCATCATATTATATCTCAGCTCATTATTTTATTTTTTATTATCTGCCTGTCACATTCTGTGTTTTTTTTTGGGTTAATATTTGTGGTTTGTTTGCTGGTGTGGTGATAATTTTACTCGTTTGTTCATTTGTTGCAGTAATTGTTTTGTATCCAGTGGTGGCTGTTTTGTATGCAGCGTGAATTGAACATTTGCTGCATGCAACAGTGAGTTAGCATGAGATTGGTGAATGGGGACGGAGTATTAGTGCAATTGGTGTATGGGTCAGAACAACTGTGAGCTCACCCGACAGCCATATCATCGAAATTTTCAATATACCATGAACCTCAATTTTCTCATGCTCGCAGGTGGCCTGGACATTCCGTATTCTCCCGTTGGGCCCAAGCCACTCAGGAGATGGGTGGTGTCCTGGACCCAGGCCCCTCGCGAGTTTAATTTTCTCGCTGTGGGCCCGGAACATATATAAATTACAATACAATTCTTGTTCCTCCGAGCGCGCCCTTCGAATGCACCCTCTCCGTACGGCCTCTGCAGCCCTGCTTCCCTCTCGCCCACACTCGTATAAGCTCTTACGCGAGCGTCAGCCTTGCCACACTCTTGCATCTTGCCCCTTGCCCCATGCCCTCTTGGTCCTACCTTATCCAGTCGTATCCCTTGGTCGTCTTGGCCCCTCGCACCCCGTTACAGAACGGGTCGAGCACCGCCTCGCAGGCGAACCCACAAGTGCATCTCCCCCAATACTAGCAAGAACCCTGGTCCTTCACGCAGCACCGAAAAAATTCAAGCCAGGCCAGTTGCAACGCCGGATTGAGGAGGACAATAAAGCAACCAGAGTCAAAATCACGGGAATTCACTAGTTGACTTAAGAACACAGGAGAGTCGGGAACTTGGCGCCGTCCTTGGTTATCTACATGAAGAAGAGAGTCAATGTCCCAGGGGCTTCATATGGGAAGTAAGGTCTTCTGCACTACAGTATAATTGGGGCAGATGAGACTGCAGAGGAGGTTGATTTTCGAGGGATAAGAGGGACAGTTTGCATAAGTTTTTTCAGGTTTAAGCTCACTGTCAGTTTTGTCTTCCATGATAACACTACGAGGCGACACTACGCCAAACCCAAGACGTTCCCAAAATAAATATGCTACTAATTACATCGCATTTTACGGGTGGAGGAGGGGAAATCAACACCAGATAATACAGGAAAGAAGTGCAAAAGGTTTAGGAGAGTGGACATTTGACAATTGCCTGCCACGATTCTCCTCTCTGAGGTTATAAAGCTCCTGATGCCGGATAAACAACCAAACAAAAGGGCCTGGTCTCAATCATTGGAATGTTTGTGCTAAGTTCACTGCAGCTTGCCTTTGGGTTGTTGTTGACATGTTTTTGGCGCTGATATTGTTTTTCTTGTTTTTGTTGTGTTTCTTCCTCTTGTTTTCGTAGATCCTTAGCACTACATTTCTTCATTCATATTTGTTGTTATTGCCGAACTTGTTTCATAGATTTGCTGTGCCCAACTTGTTTCATAGATTAGCTGCATCATCTTCCTTCTTTTTATTGCTTACCTCAAATATCACGTATTATTGCCACTGCCTTCGACGTAGTGTCCATGATATGAGAATTCTATGTCGTTTAAAATCCGTTGACACTAGGCAAGACCTAGATTTAAACCGTATTCGCACAGTTGTTAAAGAGTTTTTTTGGAATGAGCACGTGAACTTAAAAAGAATTAGCCAATAAAAGAAATAAGTATCTGCAACACCAGGGATTCCCATGTGGTCACCCACCATAGTACTAACCTGGCGATCTGAAGCTTAGATATGGCAGAGCGGACGGGATGCCTCGTTTTCTTCAGTCTATGGTCGCAGATGCTGACTTCTTTGAAGTAAAATTTATGAATGGCTCATTAGTCTGGTTGTGCGTGAACCAGGCGCTTATATGAGTTATTCCACGGCAGAACCTTTGGGGGAGGGGACAAGATACTCACACTTGCATAGTGACAAGTTAAGCACCCGGTGGACAGTGCAGCCTCACCCCCATCACCCTCTATGATCCTTCAGATCCCTCTTCAGTGCAAAAGGTGGGTGGGCAGCCAAGATCGGACGGTTGTTAGACGAGGGCTGGAGAGTATGCTACACGGACGGCACCGGGAGGCGGGGCACAACTCCCTCCCGGTACCGTCCAGCCGTACCACGCACCCGCCTTCGGCTCGGAAGATAGGAGAGGCAATACAGGGGCAATAGGGCACGGTTATCTTGGAGAGGAGTCCACAGTAGCCGATGCGGAACGAGAGGCCATAGTTCTCGCCCTCAAGGCACACAGAGAAAAACCCATGGTCGCCATCCTGTCCGACTCCTCATCCGCCATTTCAGCGGCCATTTCAGCGGTCATCAACATTTCCCGAGGCCTACGGGCACCAAGGAACAACATCGAGCTGGAATTAGGTGAGTTCCTGGCGGAGCGAGATAACATCCACCATGACACATCCATTTCCTGGGTCCACTTGCATATTGGCATCAAAGGGAACGAGGAAGCCGACAAGCTCGCTGCTTTTGCCTCAGCCCTAGATCAGGCAGGTATGATTATGATTGTGTTGGTCGCTCGATATGCAAAAGTCTCGAAACCAGCCTGGTTATTGACGAGACGCCTAGAGACCAGGTCGTGCCCACTGCCTATGCCTAGTACACAGTCATGTGTCTAGTTCAGGGTAATGGGCTCACCCGATAATTTTTTTTTTTTTTTAAATACTCATTACTCCTGTTCAATCCCCATTGCATACAAGAGCTCCGGGTTCGGGGTTAACTACAGCGTAACGGTCCGACAGGACGGATGCGGACGTCGGTCTCAATGAACGTAGCAATACGTATGCAGTTTACCTGCGGAGGCTTAAGGAGCAAAGGCAAATACTATAGCGGAGTCGTTACCGCATAGTTCTCTACTTTTGGCAACAAGATTGGCAGTACAGTACAGGGTCGCGTCCAATATAAGTTATGGAAAACGGGTAACGCCGTGAGTATGTCCTATAGCGAAATTGAGAACTGATGAGGGAGGCGATGGTGAAGTTAGGGCGGTATTCCTCCTTCGGCAGCGTAAAACCGTTGCAGGCCCTTACCGCTCTTTGGGGCAGTGAAGCACTTGCTGAGCCCTTGTCATCCGCTGCTAATACCTCCGAGGGGACCATGAAAATGGTAAAGGCAAATCGTGCCTTAGGCAGCAATGCAGGCTAGACTTAACACACCAACAGAACATGTACAAGTTGGGGCGCGGTAAAGCTCCTATGACCTAAGTTACCTGGAATAGGCCCTCACCGCACTACTCAACGGACATATCCTGCTGGAAGACACCCCCCGGTTTGTGACAGCCTTGCCGAGATAAGAACCAAAATCCTGACCCCAAGCCCATTCCTCGATGAACGGGATTTCCTGTGCACAACCTTTGGTAAAGTTTATCATCAAACGTTCGATGCACCAGCTGTTACCGCCTCTATCAACGAGACTCTCAGCGATGATACATCGAGGTACATCACAGAGGTCGTAATTCCCGAGTTACTACCAGCTACTTCGACAACGGGGAGGCAGAGACACAGACACCAGCACCCATTCAAACTCATACAAGCACCCAGACCACACCTCGGACCCAGAAACCGAAGCCGTCTATCAACAGCGTCTCCACCAATACGGACCCGCCTCGAACACGCACGTATGCAGAGGCAGCAACCAACACCACCTCACCATCACCGCGTCAACCACGAAAGGAGGACAAGGGCAAAGCACCTGCGAAGGCAATACCACCCCCCCCCCCCCCCCCCCCCCCGAACCAAGCAAAATCCACCATCCATACGAGTACAAGCCGTGGTACTTCACGCGGCTCCAACAAAATACAAGCCAGGTCTGATGCGTCGTTGGATCGAAGAGGACAACAAGACAGCGCAAATCCAGGGTATCCGCTGGCTTTTAAAAGAGGACAGAAGGATAGGGAAGCTGGCATCATCACTGGTCATCTACATGACGGAGACAATCAACCTTACATATGGGCTCCGCATGGGTAGGAGACTATTCCGTACTACGTCATTTTTTTTTTTTTTTTTTGAAGTCTGTACGTCTATGGAGCCTTAGGCTATGAGACGGCCCCGTTCCCTCATCTTAAAAGACTCGGTACGCCCACGGAACAACGGGCAAACTAACAACTAGCTCAACTCAAATCAACCTGTAAATGACCCGCATTCTGTATAAACTGTACTTATGAGAGTGCGAAATGCCAAACGAGGTAAGAGAAACATGATAAGCCATCACAATGAAACCCCATTACCGGTCACAGCGCAAATCCACCCGCTTCTTTCAATCATAAGCCTCAATCGGGAGCCAGCGTCCCCTCATCTTCAGGTGGCTCCCCATGGCCAATTTCCTGTCAAAAAATACAACTACAGAGCTGGTGGCTTTACCAGATCTCCGGTTACCCCTCAGGAGCCAACGTGCACCCAAAATCCCTCTCACTCTCATGTCCTGTATGATATCTGCCATGGGTCTCTGGCAGGGGACCCCGTGAATCACTATTGCCTTCGCTAAGGTAATATTGTCGCTAGGTGGTGTGTTCTGCAGAAGTATTTTGGCTGGTCGGGATTTCTTCCCAGCCTTTGCTGCCGGACGTAGTGCAGCCTGTTATTGCATAGTTTGGAGTACTACTATCGGGGCCTCGTCCTCATCCTCATAGATAGGTCCTCGTATAGTTTTAACTTATCCGTCATTACAACATCCTCACTATCTCTTGGCCCCCTCTTCTCAATCTGCCCCTCTGTCTGTACCGCTACTTCTACCTGTATTTGCTCTGCTTCCATTACTACCTGGTCCGACTGCGTTGCAACCGATACCGTCTCAACCAGTGATGCCTTACACTTTGTCTCCCATTTCTTCCGCTCGGAAACCAAAATCTTGTTTTAACTCTCTCCTACCTCTTCCTCTGCCCACTCCTTCCAGTTTCTCTCATATATCTGTAGTTGGTTTCCCACTATCTCCCCTCGCTCAACCCACTTCTCCTTCTCCCACCTCAACTTAGAAACCTCTTTCTCCAACCTCTCAATCGTCGCCACATGGGCCACGCCTTGGTCCACAAAAGCTACCAAGGTCTCCTTCAAGTGAGAAAGTTCTGTATCTATTACCTCCCGTTCCTTAGATAAGCATAGAATTTGATCCTTGAGGCCTCCAGTTATTCTCTCTTCCTCAACTAGCCTAGTCTCATCAGTATCACTCTTATACAATTTCCCCTCCCACTCCTTACGGGTCGTATCGAATGTTTGGGCTAGGCCAGCTCTTCTCCCCTCCCTTTCCCCACCTTCTACAAGAATTGTTTCAACTATACTAAGCTCGGTATCGAAGAACATGTCCTTCAAGAAGCACATTGTGTGTTGTAACAAAAACATCCCCACTTTGTTCCCACTCTCTCTTCCCCATCCTCTTAAATTCCTTTGTCCCTTCCCATCCGTCAAACCGCTCCTCATGCTCTGAGTCCTGAAACCCGGTTGTATGCAACTGTACCCTTGGTGTGGGACCCGGTGTAACGGCGGTGTTGCTAGTTGCATTGGATCCGGAGTTTCGTACCTTGGTCTGTTGTCTAGGTTAGGGACCGCCAGAGGTCTGGCGGAAGCCTTCCCCTTACCCTTGCGAATTTGTGGTATCCCTAAAGAATTCTGACTTTCCACTCCGAAGGGCACCCTAGTCTGGCTTGCACTAGCCCCTCTAACTAGCTAACGGCACCCAAGGTCTTGCGCCGTTATTGGGGTTGCAATGCGCCGCTCTAAACTGTAGCTAAGCCTCCAAGTGTGTCGTTGTATCCACCAATCACCTGTGAACACGGTTGCAATGTTGGAAAAATCGCCCGGAATCAGGTCAGCTCGTGGCGAGACTTGACCCTCTGGGCAATTGTATAGCTCACTCCGAATGAGCCCGAAAATTTAATATTCGTGCTCCGCTCGTTCCGCTATTTCGTTTGCTGTTTTCTCCGACGACAGAAACCCTCTGGTTGTTTGAGATCGACCAAGTGGGCTCGTCCTGCACAGTGTTGGCCTGTGCTGTTCTACGTCATACGATTGGGCGAAATAGGAAGAAATCCCATTTATGAAACCTTTCTTTATGACACCTTCTGGCTTACTTCCAGGGGCGGTTATGACACTTGTTTCTTCAGTTTCTACTGGCGAGGAGCTTGGATATTTCTTTATATATTTATGATACTTTCCTTTATGACACTTTCGGGCTCACTTCCGGGGGCGGTTACGACACATTTGTTTTTACTTCAGTTTCTACTGGCGAGGGGTTTAGATATTTGTTTTCCACTGGCGAGGGTTTTATTTTTGGTTTCTACTAGCGAGTTGAGTTTTGTTTTGTTTGTACTGGCGAGTGGTTTTGCAGGCCTCAGTCAGGCCTCTCGGGGTCATCTGGCACCTAGCCGGTTAATGACAGTATGGGGGCTCTGCGCCTTACGAATCTTGTCTCTTTTTTTTTTTTTTTTTTTTAAATACTCATTACTCCTATTCAATCCCAGTGAGGGGACTATGAGGAGCCACCCGGAAACCCGGGTGGATTCAGGACAAGGCAAGTTAATCTGCCAGGTCCGCCGCGCGCAGAAAGCAGAAGACTAAGTACAAACATTGTGTAAATCAAAACTGTGTAAATCAGCGGTAGAAAGAGATGTGTAGCAGGTAGAGATAAGAACGCGAGCCGACAGGAGATAAATGTGTAATGAAATTCGTTAAGCGCAGACCTCCATGCTGTCACTAACCGGCTATGTGCCAGATGACCTCGAAGGGCCTGACTGAGATCTGCGTACATACCTATGCCCTCTCTTGATTAATATCTTCCACGCAACCTTTGATACAAGAAACTGAAGAAGGCCTCCACCGGATCCCACTCATCCTCCTCCTCTTCTTCCTTTATCCATATGGGCCGATCAATATCCTCCCACTCCTTCACATTGCCCATATAGCGTCGTTGTGTATCATAGAACGGGCATTCGAACGTGATGTGGTGCCCATTTTCTGTGTCGTGTCCGCATTGACATGAGCTGGTGTCCGTCTTGCCGATTCGATAAAGCCAATACCTCTGGGGGCCTCTGTCGGTACGAAGCCACGTATAAGCTGATAGCGCATGGCGATTCCACTCGCACCGCCTTATGCCAAACCCGGGGGCTGTTCTGGCTTTGGCACAGATGGATTTGGAGGCTTGCCTTATTCCCCCTTCTGTTACGGTGGGTTCATGAACGGCGAACTGTCCACGTGCAGATGTAAAGGCGGTCAGCTCGTCGGCCTCTTCATTCCCTTTAATGCCGAGGTGGGAACGGACCCAGGAAATCGAGGTGTCGTGATGGTTGACATGGCGCTCAGCCAGAAGGTTGCCTAGTTCGATTTCAATGCCGCTCCTCGGTGGCCTCGCGCCTCGTGAAATTTCCATAGCTGTTGAGATAGCTGAGGATGAGTCGGAAAGGATTGCGACCATGGACGAGTCTTTATGTGTCTTTAGGGCTAGGACCATGGCCTCCCTTTCCCCATCGGCTACTGTGGCCTCTGTGCCCAAATATGAATATGCGCTTAGTGTTGGGTTTTCCCTCCTATCCTCTGCTACCATTGCTGACGCAGAGTGACCTTGTCTCCCTGTGCCGTCCATGTAGCATACTCTCCATCCTTCATCTAGCAAACCTCCTATCTTGGCTGCCCATCCCCCCTTGGAGTTGGAGTACGGGTTGGAGGGCTCATACAGAGTGTTGTGGATGAGGCTGCTGGGGTTAGAATAGGTGTAGTCGCCGAAGCTTAGGTTAGCCGGCTCGAAGGATGTGGCTGCTCGAAAGGCCCTGCTTATGGTGTTGTTGGATGAAGGCGAAATCATCCATGACATAAAAGAATCCTTCTACTGCGTCCCAATCCTCCTCGCCGTCCTCCTTGATCCAAATCGGTCGGTCCAGATCCTCCCAGCCTTTTACATTGCCTAGGGCTCGTCGTTGGTCGTGTAGAAGATACACCTATTCTTCCAAATCCATCTCATCTTTCTCCTGCGGGTGATCTTGCTCTTCATAGTCCACCCCTGTTCACGGGTAGAAGTGTTTCAGTCTCTCTCCTGGGTATGGTAACTTCATTTGGATACCGTCCAATTCTTCCAATAATTAGGTACCCCGATCCCTGCGCAGATCTCTAATCCTGTAAGGGCCAAGCCATTGGCAGACACACACCTTACGCCAAAAACACATTTTTGAACATATCTCACGACACAGCGGGCCCCCCGAGGCCAAAACAACTCCATCAGATCCAGCTCGAGGACGGGCTTCACATATCCAACTTTCATACACAAATCACCTCGTATTCACCTTTTCCCCCGTCCCTTTCAGTTCGTACTTTCGAGATTTCCTGCGATTCTTCTGGCCCACACCGTATCACGGCGGAGGCCAACACAGACAGAGCACGCCATCAATCACCAATAACACAAAAGATAACTCCCACACGGCGCCCTCTAGCTCGGTCAGGGATATTTAGTCACAGCCCAAACCCATTTCCGCTAGTCTAGCTTTACACAACAACACCAAACTAACAGCAGTTAGCATCAACAGCTAGCACTCACACAGCGCCACAACCTTTTCACAACCCGGGTCAGAAAATCCAACACGGCTAGCGACACAATAGCGAACGCTACCGAACGCCACCTCTAGCAAACCAACAACATACAACCCGATTTAGCTAGCGCAGCAGCTCCAGCATGGGAAAAGCGGTCTTCTTCCCAATTAAGAGAGGGTGGGATACCAATAAGGTAGCAGTTATAATCGACGGCAAAGCCTACAGGACTATGGGGAGCTACTCCATATAGGGAGCTCCAGAGAGGAGGGATATTAGGAAACACACCGATGCGATAACAAAGGGTAGGCTCCTCCTCGACCACCCAACCAACCTTCCTACGACAATCCAAAACATTGAGCCAGAACGACTCGACACCCTCATCATGTCGGGGGAGGCGGCTCTAGTCGCTTTGGTCCCAGAGGATCAACAGATGAATGATACCATCAGCGTTATCCCCCACACAGCATGTCAGGTTGCATACTGCAAAAAACCTCTACAACCGACCACCTCGGAGGAGGACGTAGACATGCTAACAAGAAGGGAAAGGGAGTCAGCACCGTCCCATGAGCCAAATGCCGACCCTAACCCATACACCACCGAGCTTTTAAGCTTGAAGCAAGAAGGGACACAGACAGAGAGACGGGAGATGCAGGACCCGGAGCTAGAAGAGGTGCTAAACAAGGAGCTCACGGGGTTGACCGTCGAGGACTGGATCGTGGAATTGAGACTCACCTTGGAGGATGAACGCGAGCTAAGGGAGAGAGAAATTTCGGATCTCATGTGTTTCATAGGCGAGCTACAAAGGGATCATAGGGAAAGCCACGGAGAAGTGATGGGAGTGCTAGCGACATAGACTAATGACATAAGAGAGGCCCTCTCCCTCCTGAACAGGCACATGGCGAACCAGATAAAGTTGCTCAGCAAACAGGTAGCCGAATTAACGACACAGCTCATGGCTCCCCCACCACCATCACCACCATCACCACCACCACCCCCACCCCCATTGTCAGAATCGTTCTTCACCTTACCAATGGGGGAAATACACCACATGATAGCCGGCACGGCAGAGGAGGCGGCGGAGACCCTAGCGAGAGCCGAAAAGGCTAAGAGCTTCAGGGAAAGCTCACTTCCCCCGCCATTCCCATTTACGGTTATCCCTGACAGTACGGAAAGCTCACCAGCCCAGTCACCAACTCCATTCCCATCCCCATCAGGAGCCGAAAAATTTACGGGTATCCCGGACAGGACTGAAAGTCCACCAGCCCAACCGCCGACCCCATTCCCATTCCCATCCTACCAACCAACCGCCCCAATCACAACACCCATAGGGGGGAACAGGGTCGAATCAACCATCGAAATCTCAGAAAAACCCTGCAGAGACTCGTACGTGGAGGGCAACTCACCCATCTGCAATTTAGGAGCCTCCGGGTCTCCCCCCAGCATCGAGTCTATCAAACCTGACACCAAGCTCAAGGACCCAGACACACATATGACAAACAATACAGTCCAATGCCAACCGGGTCTACCGGCCTCCCAACACGCCAGCGCGGCCCCTGAAAAGAGCCCGAGGAAACCTCAGACGGAAGATGAGATCAAGGCAGAAATACGACAACATGAGGCAGGGATCGAGGCGATGATCCAGAAGACGGAGGCCAACCCCCTCCTGGACAAGGACGACAACGAGCGAAAGAGACGACAAACAACACCACCTCACACGAGGAATCGAGCACAAGACACTGTGGAAGCTGAGGTCACGTCACAACGCAAGACCTCAAAGCCAGCTAAAAAGCCCACGAGACGACCCGAGGATCAGCTAGAGGATAGGCCAGCCCCCGAATCTGGCACCATAAAGGAAACAACAGAAATACCTGGCACTAAAAGGAGAGGAACAGAGGAGGTCATCAGGGACATAGGAGCTTTTAGGGGCTTTAACGGCAATAAGGGGGCATTCAATAGTGATAATAGAAGGCCATCCAGACAGGCAGCACCCGGCACCGACAGCAACGGAAAGACACCCCCGCCAACACATCCAGGCACTGGCGCCAATGCCACACTCATCGGACCATCCCAGGAAACGACCCCGCCGAAGGAACCCACCCCGCTGGCCCATGGCAAACCCGGAAGGATACAACGCACACGCCCAGGGGAAGGGTACTGGGAGCAGGGCCCCAAGAACACTGCCGACATCGAGAGCACCTCCAGACCCATGTCCGTCCAGGTACTCATGACCGGATGGTCCACTATCCCTGCCAGAGGAGACAGTTGGAAGAGGTCTTTTCTAGCCGGATTTAACGCCAAAAGGGAGCGCCTGGCCCCGGAAACGCCAATCTGCGCCACTCAAGTCTCTTTCGCCTTTTCCTACCCCTCTGAACGAGTAGTCACAATCTACCACCCTGCCAACATAAAGTACGAGGAGATTATAAGAGCAGTAGCCAGAGTGCGAAGGGAGATGTATAACAATTACATCCAGCATCTGAATGAATCCTTGGTTTCCATCCTCCAGGAGACAACAGAGCTCGTAGCTCCAGGGCTACAGGGCACCAGGGGAGAAAAAGCATGGGATAGGGCAGAGTCCATCTGCAGAGACCTCAAGTTGACAAAGGCCGCCCGACCACCTAAATGGCTGGTTAAAGGCAAAGGAGACGGATATGAGGGGAAAAAGTGCTCGCTTAGGTTCTCAGTCACAACGGCATCCCTCCGGGCTATCAAATCACCCTTACCTATCGTCTACAACAAGAACAAGATTTACCTATACCAACGACTAGGCGACAAGGCGTTTTACGTTGACAAGCTCAAATACATGGCCTTCGAGCCCCGTCCGTCACATTCCCCCGAGCCGGTTCAAACCTGGGGTGCCTGCACATACTGTCACAAGCTCAACCACACAGAGGATACGTACTGGAGCAAGAAGAATGCTCAACTGTGGAGAGAGCAGAACGAGGCACGCAACAAGCCAGGCAAGGCTACACAAGAGCCTAAGAGCAATATACGAGAAAACGCCACACGCAAGCCAACATCGACCAACAAGCCAAAGGGCAATACACGAGACAAGCCAGCCCCTGCTAATGAATAGTACAACCATGGGATTTCCAGGAGGGAGGAGGAGAGAGGGGATGCAGCGAACAGCAGGCGGGGGAGGAGATAAAAAAGAGCAAGAAGGGGGCGATAGGGGAGGAGCGAGGAGAGAAGAGGGAACACCAGGGTGGGGAAGGAAGGAGGGGATAAGAGAGGAGACGGGGGGAGATAGGGGCAGGGGAGGAGGAATTGGACGTTTGAGCGAGATAAAAGTCGCGTACTGCAATGTCAATCGGTCGGACATATATACACACACAACCCTAGAGACTACCAAGGACTTCGACGTTGTTTTTATCAGTGAACCAAGGATATACGACTTCAAGGGAGTCCTCGGCACTACCAACCACCCGTGCTTCCAACGGCTAACCCCCATCTACCAACGGAGCAAGGTAATTGCTTACATCAACCGCAGACACGCCAAATTCAGACATAGCACCAACCAGAGTCACAACATTGTCAAGGTCACTCTGGGTATAACAAGTATAACAGGGGTATATCTGGACGGCAAGAGTCCATGTAATTACCTCACAGACGACTTAGCGTCCGTATGCACTCTTAACCGGGCCTGCATCCTGGGTGATTTTAACAGCCACCATCCGGCATGGGGGGGTACCATGATAGAGAGAGGGAGAGTAGTTCAGGAGTGGGCGACCAACAGACTGAGTCAGCATACTCCATACAACGCTACTACCTTCCGGCGTACCAATGCGGACGGATCGATTACCTCCTCTCTCCTCGATCTTACTTTCACGAACCCCAATGCTATCTGGATGGCCCACGATCTCAACCTCAGCTGGCTCAGTTCAGACCACTGCTTACTAGCGGGCTCAATCCGGGGTCAGATTCCTCACACCCGTACATACACAACCACCGACTGGTCGAGGTGGGGAGAGTACATAGAACGCAACCCGGAATCCAACACTCTCCACTTCGGTGAAGCCTATGAGATCCTCGTGAGGTTGTCTAGGGAGTTTTCGATAACAAAACAGAGTTCGGCACATAGCAAGAAGTGGTGGGATGGGGAAATCAGTGCCCAACTCCAAGCAACAAGGCAATCAAGGCAGGAGACGTACAAACAAGAGCAGCAGAAGCTCTGCAAATTGATCCGGAAAAAGAAGAGAGCTTGCTGGGAGAAATTCCTGGAGGAACAAGGCAACCGCCACCCGTGGGATGTTGCCAGAATCGCAAGAGACCCGTTTCACGCCAGACCATCTTGCGGGGATTTAAAGAAAGCGAATGGTCAGGTCGTTAGGACGGATGAAGAAAAGTGTGCAGCTTTCCAGGAGCACAACTTCATCACATACCAACAGCCACAATCCCAGCCGCCAGTTGCACATTCACCAATTCCATATAGGACAGCATCGCCAGAGAATATTCGACTCATCACACAGGCTCTCCAAAAGACACGCAACAACTCAGCACCAGGACCTGACGGCATCTCATACCGCCTCCTTAAGCTTATCAAGGACACTCACCTAGGCCAACTTGTCCTGAACGACATTACTAGAATAACAGAGGGAGTCCCAGTACCCCCGGCCTGGAGGGACATGTCTTGTGTCATGATTCCCAAGCCGAACAAGGACCACAGCCTCGTCAAGGGCTGGAGACCAATTGTTCTGTCGAATTGCATTGGAAAATTGGGGGAGAAAGTGATGGCGGACCAACTCCAAAAATTAACCCCCCTCTTCCACCCGCTCCAGTTCGGCTCTCGCAAGCACAGATCGGCCGTAGACAGCATGATGCTAACAGTATCCAAAGTTGAGGATGCCCTCGCAGCCGGAAGCCATGCCACCCTCCTGGGCAAAGATATCGTCTCTGCCTTCAATAGAGTTAGAAGGAAGGGAGTCATGGAAGCACTGGATATGGTCTCAACTCCACCCCATATCGCCAAATTTGTCTCTTCCTTTCTAGGCGCCAGGTCCTTCAATATCGTTTGGGACAATGTGGTTAGGGGAAAGGGCTCTCTGGATGAGGGCACTCCGCAAGGCAGCCCGCTGAGTCCGGTCTTGTTCCTAATCTATATATTTAGGACTCTGACACATGCCACAACACTTTGCAACGAAATACACATCCCGAGGCATTACACACTTCGAGCTGTCAGGATTCTCCCCTCTCCTCAGATATTGTTGTTTAGTTATGCCGACGACGTCAACCCTCTCGTAATTACATCTTCCGACTACACGATCTCAGAACACAACAAGGTCGTTAACAAGGTCGACGAGTGTCTCGTAAGGGCCGTGGAAAAGGATGGTATGGAATGGGACGCTTCCAAAAACTCCAGATTGGACTTTGGAGGTCGAAGAGGCCGCCACAACACACACATCAAAACCCTCGGGATTGTCATCGACAGCAGGCTTGATTTTAAAAGACACATCAAAGCCAGGACAGAAAAGACAAAAGCAGCGATGGACATCCTCCTACGCCTGGGCAACAGCAACAAGGGCATGTCCCCTCGGGCACTTAGGAGCATGTATACAGGTCTCGTCCGTCCCATCTTCCTATGGGGGGCAGAGCTATAGGGAAACAGCAACACTTCCGACATGGAGCACTTGGAGTATCAGGCACTACGTAAAATATGTAGGGCCTACCACGGAAGCTCGAAGGATAAGCTCCATCTCATCGCCAACGTCGAACCGTTAGAAAGCAAGCTGGCGGATCTTCGCACCTGTTGGATGGCACGAGCGGTTCGGACCGGAAACTCACAGATCAGGGAGATAATCTCGTCCTTCCGATCAGCTAGTGTCTCCGAATTTGCCAATAACGCCATAGGCAGAGCCTTTCAAACAGCGACTTCCTTCGAGCTAGCTAACCTAAGCTTTGGTGATTGCGACTACTCCAACCCTAGCAGCCTCATACACAATACCCTCTATGAACCCTCCAACCCGTTTTCCAACTCCAAGGGTGGCTGGGCAGCCAAGATAGGAGGCTTGCTGGATGAAGGATGGAGAGTTTGCTACACGGATGGGACAGGGAGACAGGGGCATGTCGCATCGGCAATGACTTCAGAGGACAGGAGGGGGAATCCGACTGCAAGGTCAACTTTCTATCTAGGAGAGGAAGCCACAGTCGCCGACGGAGAAAGGGAGGCTATCGTTCTCGCCCTAAAAGCACACAAAGACACACCCATGGTGGCTATCCTCTCGGACTCATCTTCGGCCATTTCCTCAGCTATCGGGATCTCTCAAGGCTTCAAACTACCTAGAAGCGGGATTGAGATAGAGCTAGGAGACCTCCTGGCGGAGCGCCATCAAAATCACTATGACACTTCAATCTCCTGGGTTCGCTCCCACATTGGCGTAAAAGGAAACGAAGAGGCCAATGAGCTGGCGGCCCTGGCATTTGCGCGAGGGCAATTCATCGTCCAGGAACCACTGGTGACGGAAGGGGGAATCAGACAAGCCTCAAAAGCTTCTCGTGCCAAATGCAGAACGGCCCCAGGCTTCGGAGTAAGGAGAAGCGACTGGAATCGCCAGGCTCTATCAGTTTACACGTGGCTTCGAACCGATTGGGGCCCCCAAAAGAGCTGGCTCCATAAAATAGGTAAGTCAGAAACCAGTCTATGCTCATGCGGGCACCACACAGAGAATGGACATCACCTTACTTTCGAATGCCCTCTTTTTCTCGAACAACGAAAGACACTAGGCACCGTGAGGGACTGGGAAGACCTTGACCGACCGATTTGGGTCAAGGAGGACGGCGAAGATGATTGGGATGCAGTAGAAGGTTTCTTCTACTTCATGTACGGAAGGCTCGCTGGGCAGGGGGGGGGGGTGTGAGGAATGGAAAGCTACACATTTCCGCGTTTAACGAATCTCTTTACACAGCTAGCTCGTGCGTTGACTTTTTGATTTACACAGTTTGACTTACGCAATTGTTGCATTTTTACACATTGTGTTTTACGCATTCTCTTTATTTGGTCTTCTGCTCTTTCGCAGGCCTCAGTCAGGCCTCTCGGGGTCATCTGGCATTTAGCCGGTTAGTGACAGCATGGGGGTCTGCTTTCTTCTACGCAGTCACACAGTTTTGGATTTACCCATTTTCTTTTACACAATGCCGTTATCCAGTCCTCTCCTATTTCGCAGGCCTCAGTCAGGCCTCTCGGGGTCATCTGGCATGTAGCCGGTTAGTGACAGCATGGGGGTCTGCGTACACAGTTTCTTTTACACAATGTTTGTATTTAGTCTTCTGATTTCTGCGCGCGGCGGACTTGGCAGATTAACTTGCCTTGTCCTGAATCCACCCGGGTTTCCAGGTGGCTCCTCATAGTCCCCTTACTGGGATTGAATAGGAGTAATGAGTATTTAAAAAAAAAAAAAAAAAATGTAAGGGCCAAGCCAGCGGTTATCAAGCTTTCTCGACCACTGCTTAGTTAATACAGAATTATATAGAAGGACTAAGTCTCCAATATCAAGGTCATCGGTCCTTTGTCTTCTGTTGCGATCAAAGAATTCTTTATAATTGCTCTCTAGTGTGCACTCTGTTCCAGTCCACCATTGCCCACGTCAGTGCAGTTAGCTCCACTGGGAGGACGCAGTCTTGCCCAAACACCAGCATGAATGGTGGGTATCTGGTCGATGCTCTAGTCGTTATTCTATCAGCCCAAAGAACAAACGGCAGATTTTTCGTCCAATTTTTGCCCAACTTGGTGAGCGCATCCACAATCTGCTGGTGGCCTCTTTCCACTAGCGTATTAGACTGTGGGTGGTATGCAGCAATTGCAATGTTAACAATATTGTACTGCTGCAGTATTGTCTGAACTTCGCCTTTGTTCTCGGAACCATTATCACAAACTAACATTCCTGGAGCTCCGAATCTAACTATCCATTCCAGAACGAAAGATGCCACTGTCCTCGCATTTGCCTTCCGAATTGCTTTCGCTTCTACCCAACCGGTAAAATTGTCCCGCATCGCTACAATATACCCACATCCGGCATCTCCTGGCATGTGGACTATGTCAAGACCAACCTTTCTCCACATTGCACTGTATAAGGTAGGGTGAAGTTCTTCATCATATTGGTTGGGCTTTCTGCGTTGACATGGTTCGCATGTCTGAACATATTGAGGGCATTCGAAAGTGAGGTGGTGGCCGTTTTCTGTATGGTACCCGCATGGGCATGAACTGGAGTCCGACTTGCCTATCTTGTGAAGCCAGCTCTTTGGGACTGAATAGGGGTAATGAGTATTTAAAAAAAAAAAAAAGAAGCCAGCTCTTTTGGGGGCCTCGATCGGTTCGAAGCCAAGTGTAGGCTGATAGAGCGTGGCGATTCCAGTCACTTCTCCTTACGCCGAATCCTGGGGCCGTCCTTGCTTCATGGTCGTGGGATCGAATAGGAGTAATGAGTATTTTTAAGGGGGAAAAAAAAAAAAGGTCCCAATAAAGGGACCATGAGGTTCCACCCGGAAACCCTGGTGGATACAGGGACAAGCCAAGTTAAACTGCCATGTCCGACGCTATCGGTCCTCATCCAGGTGTACCTAGGCTGACAGGGATTGCCTGTTCCACTCACACCTCCGTTGTCCGAAGCCTTTCTTGCTTCTGGCTACCTTCCGCAGTGCCTTCGACGCCGCTCTCAGTCCGCCCTCGGTTGCTGTCCGTGTTGTGCCTCTGATGTGGCCTAAATGCGACTGGAAATTTGCCCTCTGATCCGCCTTCTCGTTCCCTTCAATTCCAATATGTCTTACCCAGGCGATCTTGAACATCTCTCCTTCCTGCCGACTGGATCTGGGATTCCTTGATCTTCGTTTCAATACCGGACCTGGAGGGGTCTCCTTTCCTTATGTTAAGAATTTTCTAGATTGCCGCCTGATCTTTTTTTTTTATTAAATTCCCATTACTCCTATTCAATCCCAGTAAGGAGACCATGGGGAGCCACGGATTGCCGACTGAGAGTCAGAGAGAATAGCAACCGTGTCTGACTCCTCAATTTTGAGATAACTCTATGGCATGGATGCTTTCGTTCTTCTTTCTTCAGTCGCAATGTTCGAATGGTTGACCTTTCGCTAAGGGTTGTGCTCCGATAATCCGATATCTTATTCTGCTGTCGCTGCAATTCCGATGTAAGCTCATGATACCTTTTTTTTTTCTGAGATTTCCGTTAGGTCTTTGTACATTCATTCCCATTAGCACTAAACCTGCCGTCATCCACACCTATTTTTTCGCTAACCACCGCTATGATCTCATGCGTAACAATATTGGCAACCATTAGGCAACACAGTTTAAGCACATGAGAATTCCCCGAATGACATCATGCCTGATTGTTTTTTGAATACCTCGAGACTCCCCATCTTATTCCTGCCTCTCTTCTGGTGATAAAAAATTCTTGATGAGCTTTTAACTACTCAGTACTCCTAAGCAATCCAAATAAGGGGACTATGAGGAGCCACCCGGAAACCCGGGTGGATTCAGGACAAGGCAAGTTAATCTGCCAGGTCCGCCGCGCGCAGAAAGCAAAACAGAGACAAAATTGAGAAGGCCCCCAAGCTGTCATTAACCGACTTGTGTCAGATGACCTCGAGAGGCCTGCCTAAATCGCAGTGTAAATAGAAATATGTCAACCAGCGCGAGGAGAGAAAACAAGACAAGACAAAATACAAAATTCGTAATACGCAAAGCCCCCATGCTGTCATTAACCGGCTATATGCCAGATGACCTCGAAAGGCCTGACTGAGGCCTGCAAAACCACTCCCCAATAGAAACAAAATTGAACCATCATGCGTGTAAATCAAAACTGTGTGAGCCAAAGAAATACTGTGACGGATCTTGTGTCATAAATGTAGAAATAGCTCTTTCATATCTCGCCGAGAAAATTAAGAAGGACAAAAATACAAACAAAATTCGTAATACGCAAAGCCCCCATGCTGTCATTAACCGGCGGGCCGGGTGGATTCAAAGAGCAAGTTAGTCTGCCAGGTCCGATGCTGAATACAATCCTCGGATCGTACGGGAGCCTAGGATGAATAAAAATGAATCGGATAGCGTACTAACGGATCGCGATTCCGATTTGAAGGCAGCTTATTGCATGCGCAATATTCCTTGCACATTTAGTAGGCGTCCTGGCCGGCCCGACCCTCCACTATCTGTAAAGAGGTTTTCCCTGCTGCCCTAATGATTGATCAGGCCATACACCTGGTGCAGGCCAGAGACATAACTTTCAACAAGCAAAGAGGCTTATAGATTCGCTTTATTCTGCTTATTGGCTTGATCGTTTTTGAGTTTTCTGCAAACTTGCCAAATATGGCCTTTGAAGCGGTTGCCATGCCGCTTATAGTAGGTGCAAGTTTTGGATTCAAAGGTTGCTGAGTTAACCCTCCAGCTGCTTGAATTGATCCGCCAGTAGATTGAGTTGATCCGCCAGCAGATTGTGGTGACTTCTTCTTTTTATTGTTGTTTTGGCGCTTGTTTACAAGCAGGGCCATGTTGATGTTGTTGCTGCCACAAAGGTGATTGTTTAGTTGATTATTGGTAGCTAAACTGCAGAGTCTCTCCATTAAGTCATGAGATCTCCTTTGGTGGTCGGGTCATCTACTATATTCGGATAGTGGTAAACCAATGCAGCCAGAAGATACACTCTCTTTGCCTCTTCGCATTCTAACATTATCCTGTAGATCTATAGATGGCTTTGAAGCCGCCCTGCCGTGCATTAGATGTAAAACTATGGAGGCACATCCATTTTGTTTCAAACGCATTTATGAAATCGGCGATGGATTGTGATGGATCCATACGTAGTTTCGGCCAGAGCTGAGAGTATTAAAAGCATAAATCTGCTTAACAAAAGGATAAAGGTGAGTCCTTATAATATGTTTCTCGAAGATATGTCCAAATGTTGTGTGCTGATCTATGCCTCCCTCAAAAAACATTAACATCTGCTGAGCCAGTAGCTTATAATTCTGAGGTCCTTTCAGGATGGCAAGCCTCTCGATTTTATACTTGATGCAATATCTAGCTGATAGTGCATTTTGTGCAGCTAGTACAGCGTGTGCAGATTGCGCTGCTTGTGTTGATGGAGCTTCGGGAGGTAGAGGTGCTCCAGTAGCGGTGAGACTCCTTTGGAACGTTCCCTTGTCGATTGTCGGGACATTATAATCGTGTGTGGCTCTGAGCGAGTAATCCAGGCACATAACTAATAAGAATAGGTGAGCGGGGAGCCGTGAGTCAGTGAAGGACGAGCCGAATATCAATGTGAGGCCGTGCGAACAGTGAAGAGCCGAAGAGATAGAAAGCCTTGTATTGTACTGATGTAATTTTATTCGACACCATCCACAGTAAAGTAGGAAATACACAGGCTATATATACATGTATGGACCAACATCTAAAGACTCACATGCATACTGTTGAGTCCATATGGGAGCCCATGCGCAGAACCTTGACACATGTGAAGTGCATGTGGGTCTTAGATTATAGTAGGTATGGGCGGAATGATAACATCCTAACACCCAGTCCACTCTTCTTTGGCTTAGAGCCTTAGACTATGGCATTCTACAGAAACCGCTACAGTCTGTCGCAATCTGCCTGTTTGGACGTAGGATCCCGCGCGTACTGGGCACGCTCGAGCCACAAAGTATATGATAAAAGCTCGAGCTCCCTTGGAAAATGGCGAGCCGGCCCAAGCTCAAACCTAGACATGGTAAACTACAAGACTAAGAATTGTCAGGGTCCCGGGGTCTTGGACCTTAACCAGATACCCGATGTAAGAAACAAGAGGAGTTTTCACAGTGCAAGTGAAAAGCACAAGAAAACACATAGAAGGTGCGTACAGAGGTACCTAAGTACAGATGACTCTCATTACAAGCATATCAGATATAAGCATATATTTGTTACAAGCATACCTTCGGCTGTCCCACAGTAAATAAGCATATTTACGTTAATGGAATTTGCTTAGTCACCATACATATGCTTGGAACAAGTGAAGCGCCTTGTGTTTATCGATAAGAAATAACCCCGCACGATCTCATGAAGCAACGTACGAGTTGAATCTATAGTAACATACTAAGAACAAGCCTTACTACTATTTACTCGACAAGCTCAAATGCCTAATTCATGGATCTCCACATATGTCCAGCGCAGGATAACTGATTTTTGGGTACTTCTGGAGCATCCTCCTCCTCTTCCTGATGTCTCACTCTTATTTGTATACATGTCTACTATTTATTGTGTCGTTCCGCAGGCTTTCCTACCTAGTAATAAATTTCTCTAGCTATAAGCATATATTGGTTATAAGCATACCTTCCCCCGTCCGGACGATATGCTTGTAACGAGAGTCATCCGTAGTTCCAAACAGACAGAATTCCATACACCTTTCGTTACCTATGATACAATCCGGTTCACTGATCCGCCGACGAAGCCGTTTGTACGTTAGCCTCGTCCTATTCCTCCAGCATGAGCAAGAGCAGGAAAGGCAAGTCGGAAAGCGCAAGTTGACATTGAGTGGGATATGGAACGGTAGTTGCAGAGGCCCAAAGACGAGCTTGCTCACCCACTACGCGTGAATCTTAGGGATGTAACTGTTGATTGGTTTTGCCTCTGAATATAGCTCGTAAGCGGTGTATAAGAATTCCCGAGTATAAGAACTAATTTTCAAATGGGTTCGCTTTTGCTATAACGAAATGTTTCTTATACGTAGGTTTCTAAGGTATGCTACTTATTTCTGTTTTTGTTATTCTTTTTTCTTTATTTATTAATAATGTTAAATCTCTCTATATTAGCATACTCTTCATAATCATAACCTGATTATTCTAAAAATTAAAATAATCACAACCTGGCTATTTTAATAGACTGGCCGCAGGTATACTATTTTACCAGCCCCAACTTTTTTTTTTCTCTACTTTTTTTCAAACATAATCAGTATTCATGTAAGTCCAAAAAAGAGCCCTAACCTGGTGGCTGCTAACAGTGCATACCTAGCGATGGTAAATATAAGAGACATATACTTACATGTATTTCCACTATGGATACTCCCATTGATTCTGCTCGACAAGAGAGATTAGACTGTCGGAAGGTTTAATCAAGCGTTTTTGAATTCAGTAGAAGCAGTTTTTTTTTTTCTAGTTCTATTACTATAATTACTTCTTATGTCATTTCCCCGCAAGCCAGGATTTTCCTCTTCCCTTTCAACTCTTCTCACGTGAGGCGTCATTGCTCCCGCAGATAAGTACACCGACATGGTGATACGTGGGAGTACCTACATCAACCATGTAGAGTACAGTACATACGTATGTACAGCAATTGATGGGTCGATGGGATGGATAGGGAACTAAGGCAACGTTAGGCAACAACAACAGCGATAACCGCAATTCTGTCCGACCCTCATACTCTGTACATTCAAGAAGAAATTAATCGTATGTTGCATCCGTTTAGATACGTGGTATATCAGACTAATTTCTTTTTTTTTTTTTATTTAAAAAAATCATTACTCATATGCGATAGAAGCGCTTCAAGCTGATCACGCTAAAAGTCTCACCATCCTATAGAGGAAGGGAAGCAGCTTGGTGACTTGCTGCTTTGGGATGCAGAAAGGGGCGTCATGACGAGTTATCTCTTGTGCATAGGCTATCCGTACAATTCCCATAACCACACCCTTTCCAAAACATCCAATGTTTGCTCCAACTATAATTTATGCACCCAATCCATTAGTTCTACAACATATACATACTGCTGTAATCGCTCCAGAGTCCTCACAGCCGAAGTGCACCAGAATTCAATCAAGCTCAACCTAAACCGTGCTGATACCTCCTATCATACTCTTCTATCATTACAGTATCAGAAAAACAGGGGTTTGGACGCTTGCTTTGTTTGTTTATCGTGTGGGAGCGTCGGGATTAAGAAGGTAATCCTACTAGTAAAAGAAAATGCGAGTGCCTTTGTTCACTGTAAAATGTTACCGTTATTATTACTTTCTCTTAATTTCTCTTACAAAGGAACAGCAGTTTTTACGGAATCTATTTTTACGCAAAGAATAAGGATGCAGTCTTTAGGAAATCTTCTGGCATGCTCTCTTAAGCACTGAAGATTTAGCAATATATTACTCTTTTCACGCTTTCGCAAAGAATAAGTCACTGAACGGGAAATACTCGTAGCAGCTCTATTAGCTGAGCCTACAGGAGTCTATTATATTAATTAGTTATCTGACGACTGGGTTAAGAAGTCAGGCAAGTAATTCAGTCACAAGTTGCTATTATCAGAAATTTACGACTCACTTTATAACGGGTTTTCATAGTATGGTTGGGCTTTCTACCAGTTCAGGATATGAGCTATCTTTTATCGTTTTCGTTTATAGGCGATAGCGGCTGGCTTTGCAGTGCCAAATTATGGTGCTGAAATGACTCCCTTCTACAATCCACATAGCCCTTCTTATGATCAGTCAAGCACGAGTGTTTTCCTACTTATGAGTATGGGAACATAGAAACCAGGTATAAGGTTGAATGGTATAGTGTAGTACGGAGTATTGGTGTAGAAAATATCAGAACATATTCTTTTGGATTAGCATTCACGTTGATGTTATTCGCGCTGATATTATGAGCCCCATCGCTACCTCTCAAAACAGCTAGATCTTTAAGCTGCCTGCTTTTCCTTTATAGGATAGTAAAATTATTAGCGTGATCAGCTTGAAGCGTCACAGGTGGTAAGGCAAGTTAATCTGCCAAGCTCCAGGAAGCACCATGCAGGACGAGCCCTTGAGGGTTTCCGTTGTTGGAGAAAACAGCGATTTACAGAGCAGAACGAGCGGAGCACGCATATCTATTTTTCGGGCTCAATTGAAGTGAGCTACACAATCCCCCAGAGGGTCGAGTTTTGCTACGACGCGGGGCGAATTTTCCAACGTTGCAACTGTGTTCACTGGTGGTGGTGGACACAACGGCACACTTGGAGGCTCAGGCTACAGCATAGAGCAGCGCGTTGCAACCCCAATCCTTGGGTCACCTTCGGAGTTTCAGAGGTCGTTGTGCCAACCAGACTACTTCGGAGTGGGAAGTCAGCTTTCTTCGGGGAATTTAACGAGACTTTTTAGGGACCACGATTCCGCAAGGGCAAGAGGAAGACGATCCATGTCAACTGAGTACCGACACCCAAAGATACACCGAGGGTAGAGTTACAATAGGAGCTCGAGCGACAGGAGAGAAAGATTGAGGAGTTGATGGACAAATGGGTAGGAAAGGAGAGAGTGAAGAACTTCACAGGGATGGATCTTAGACAGTGGATGGAGGTGGGACTGTTTTTGTTACAACATACGATGTGTTTCTTGAATCCTATAGCCTTCGATTCAGACCTCCGCATCGTTGAATCAATTCTTGAAGAAGATGAGGGGAAGGGAAGGGCAGGTCTAGCCAATCCATTCGAGGCAACCCATAGGGAGTGGGAGAGGTATCGGGATAAGGATGGTATTTACGAGACTAGGCTGTCGGAGAAAGAGAGGATAATTGGTAGCCTCAAGGATGAAATTCTATGCTTGAACAAAGAACTTTCTCATTTGAAGCAGACCTTGGAGAGCTTGGAGAATGAGGTTTTTAAGTAAAGGTGGGAGAAAGAGAAGTGGGTTGAGAGAGAGGAGATGGTAGGAAACCAACTACAGATTTGCGAGAGGAACTGAAAAGAGTGGGCAGAGAAAGAGGCGGGAAAGAGATCAAGGAAGATGTTTGCTTCCGACCGGAATAAATGGCAGGCAAAGGATAAGGCACTACCGGTTGAGACGGTACCGATTGCAACCCAGTCGGATAATTTTAAGGAGGAGGTAGTGAAGGTACAGGTGGAAGTGGCAGTACAGAGATTGAGAAGTAGGGGGTAGGGGATAGTAAGATGTCGTGATGGCAGACAGGTTAAGCATGTATGAAGACCTGTCTGGGTATGAGGATGAGAACGATGCCCTTAGTAGCACCTCCAACTACAAAAAAAAACAGGCCGCACCATGTTCGGCAGCAAAGGATGGTAAGAAAACCCGACCAGCTAAAACACCCCCAACCACATCACCTAGCGATAATAGATTAAAGGCGATTGTGATTCATGGGGTCCCCTGCTAGAGATCCATGGTAGAGACAGGATACAGGAGTGCGAGGGGTTATGGGTGCACGTTGGCTGCTGGGAGACTCTGGAAAGCCACCAGCTCCGTTGTGGTGTTTCTGGCCAGGGAAGGTAGCCGTTGGGAGTCACCTGAAAATGAGGGGACACTGGCTCCTAATTGAGGCTTATGACTTTGACAGAGGGAAAAAGAAAGTGAATTTGTGCAGCGACCAGTAATGGCTTTACCTTGTCCGGCATTTCGCACCCCCATACAGTTTATAGATGGCGGGTCCTCTATAGTTTCAGGGTTGTTGTCTTGCTCGTTGTTCCGTGAGCATACCGAGTCTTTTGGGACCGTCTCATAGCCTTAGGCTCCACAGACGTATAGATTCAAAAAAAAAAAAAAAAAAGAAATCTGCCAAGGTCAAAGAACTCAAGTGAACGGAGGTTCTATGCTATCGTTAACAGCTTGCCCTGATGACCCTTTTTTTTAAAAAATAAAATACACATTACTCCAAAATCGGTCCCACAGTTGGATTTACACAATGCTTGTATTTAGTCTTTTGCTTTCTGCGCGCGGCGGACCTGGCAGATTAACTTGCCTTGTCTTGAATCCACCCGGGTTTCCGGGTGGCTCCTCATAGTCCCCTTACTGGGATTGAATAGGAGTAATGAGTTTTAAAAAAAAAAAAAAAAAAAAATCGGTCCCAATTAGGGAAGCATGAGGAGCCACCAAGAAGCCAGGGTGGATTCAGGGACAAGGCAAGTTAGTCTGCCAGGGTCCGACTCTAGATACACAAACGTATAAAACACAGGAAACTCGCGAGTTGGGGGCCTCCCATGCACCATGACACCTCAATCTCCTGGGTCCGCTTCCACATCGGCATCAAAGGGAACGAGGAGGCCGATGAGCTAGCCGCCTTTGCATCCGCACTAGTACAGTTCACTCTCCAAGAACCCACCGTAACGGAAGGAGGGATCAGACAGGCCTCCAAAGCCATTCGCGCCAATACCAGAACGGCCCCAGGGTTCGGCGTAAGGAGAAGTGATTGGAACCGCGATGCTTTATCAGCATACACATGGCTTCGGACAGAGCGTGGCCCTCCAAAAAGCTGGCTCCACAAAATCGGCAAGTCAGATACCAGCTCATGTCTATGCGGGCATCATACGGAAAACGGACATCATCTCACCTTCGAATGCCCTCTCCTCCACAACCAAAGACGGACCCTAGGCAACGCAAAAGACTGGGAGGATCTCGACCGACCAATAGGTATGGATCAAAGAGGAGGGCGAGGACGATTGGGATGCGGTAGACTTCAGCTTCATGTACAGAAAGCTCTCTGGGGGAGGGGCGAGATAAGGGAGCCATTTCCATACAATTATGACACATGATGGTTTATGTTATTCTGTTTCTATTGGGGAGCGGGGTTTTGCAGGCCTCAGTCAGGCCTTTCGAGGTCATCCGGCATATAGCCGGTTAATGACAGCATGAGAGCTCTGCGTATTACGAATTTCTTCAGAAACCTAACGATTCTCCTTGTATCACATTTTTGGACAGTTTTGTTCTCTCGGTTTTGTTAATGGGGATGATTCTCCTTATTTATGATATTCACTCACTCACACATCATTTCTCTCGTCAGTTACACATTTCATTTCACAATCATGTACACGTTGCTACACTGCTTCTATCTTCGCTTTGATTCTCTTTCTATTGGCTAGTCGTTTTGCAGGCCTCAGTCAGGCCTCTCGGGGTCATCTGGCATTTAGCCGGTTAATGACAGTATAGGGGCTCTTAGTTGTTACAATACAAACGAATACTCTCCTCTATATTCTTGAGCGTAGCTCAAACTCCCTCGTTCTCGTCCATGCCCCCTCTTTCCCTGACACACGCGAGTGTCATCACCTGCGACGCAGGTGATACCCCGACCCGTTCATAACAGGTTGATAACTATTCCGGACCTGCCTTTATAGCGGCGTATCCACGAGTGGTCCCTATTGGTCCCTTCACCGCTCGTTTTGATTATCAGTGGAACCCATGTTCATGGATTCAGTTTCCAATAGTCCTGGCGTGGGCCTTGACAATCCACAAAGCACAAGGTCTTACCTTACCCAAGGTGATCGTTGAGCTGGTACCAAAGGAAAGACGATCCGGTTTGACTTTAGTTTTGTCGCAGTGTCTCGAGTCAAGCGGTTGGAAGATCTGGTTTTCATGAACCCCGTTCCTCTCACCCGCGTCTCAACTATTGCCACTCTCAAAAAAACTGCAGCTCGCTTGGAAGAAGAACGGAGGCTTGATCTCATGGATATTGCCTGATTCTTATCTATAGAATACTTAAAGAGCTTGGCCTGTCAATGGCAAGTCGGATACCGGTACCAGCTCATGCCCATGCGGGCACCATACGGAAAACGGACATCATCTCACCTTCGAATGCCCTCTCCTCCACGACCAAAGGCGGACCCTAGGCAACGCAAAAGACTGGGAGGATCTCGACCGACCAATATGGATCAAAGAGGACGGCGAGGAGGATTAGAATGCGGTAGAGGCTGTCTTCAGCTTCGTGTGCAGAAGCTCTCTGGGCGAGGGGCGATATAAGGGAGCCATTCCTATACATTTATGACACATGTTGAGTTATTCTATTCTGTTTCTATTGGGGAGGGTGTTTGCAGGCCTCAGTCAGGCCTTTCGAGGTCATCTGGCATACAGCCGGTTAATGACAGCATGGGGGCTCTGCATATTACGAATGATTATTTGCATGACTTTCATCATTGGACACCATTAACGATTTTCCTTTTATCGCTTCTTGTTTTTACAGTCATCTCTTACACTTGCGATACATTTTGTTCAGATCTTGCTTTACATTTTGTTGATTACAGTATATGTTGCCAGAGCCAGACCTCAGTCAGGCCTTCCGGGGTCATCTGACATCAGTCGATTAATGACAGTATGGGGGTCCTGCGCTTTGCTCTCTTCTACTCTGATTTTTCGCGCGCGGTGGAGCTGGCAGATTAACTTGCCTTCTTCTGAATCCTCCCGAGTTTCCGGGGGGGGGTCCTCATAGTCCCTTACTGGGATTGAACAGAGTAGTGAGTATTTAAAATAAAAAAAAACCCATGCCAAAACCCACACCTGTGTTCTCAATCCCTGTAGTAGCGCGCGAAATTTTAATCCAAGAAGCCACCGAATTTTAAAGCCAAGAAGTCACCAAGTTTTTAAGCCAAGAAGTCACATTGTTTTTTTTGGACCTTCCACACCCAGGTCTGCCGGAGGAAAATTCATTTTAGCCCTTTACGGAGCCACTGGGAATCGAACACAGGCTCTGATCGTGCGGGTAGAACGGGCCAGGCCCTACCAACAAAAACCAGAAACCAAGAAGGGGTGCTAAATTGAATTGCATTAGACTTATATACACACGCGCCTTTGTATATATTCTCGCCCTGTATTGCAAATTGTCTGAGGTTCAATACCCAGGTGATTCAATTTCTTTTTTCTTCTATTCCTAGGGATCGTTGCCATATCAGGCCTGCGCGGGCCTCAGTTACCTTGTATTGTAGTATGGCCCTATGGGCCCGACCGTGGCAGTTGACCTGCCGGGGTAGTGACTTAGATAGCCCAAATCCATTAGCACCGTAAGTTAATTATTGACTATCAATCATGCTGTGGTTCATGATACTTTTATATTACCATGATAGTTACAGTACATACACAAATTACCTCACTATTACTCTTGCTCTAAGCTGCATCTCTTCAGCTACTGGACAACCGGCTTCCAACGCCAAATCTCTATGCTATTGTCGAGTACTTCTATCAACTGCACAATCAGTGGAAATTGCTCGGTCTGTGTGCAGTTAGTGGTTCGTTCGAGGAGCCCGCGATTCTGCGAACGGCTGGCCAATCGTCAGATTGTGGAATGGACGTAACTAAGTTCTCTAATGGACCAATGGCCCCGCAGCCAGTCTAAAGACAATAGCAGGGGTAATTCCCTGGAAGAGCAACGGTGCTAGCTATTATTTCCAATAGAATTTGAGCGTGACGTGGGATGGACCAAGACCTTACATTGGTTCACAGCCTAACTTTACATGCATGCATACTAGCAAAATCATTGTTAACCCTAGTTGCACAGTGCCCTTCATATAACGTTATACAAAGTTCTTTCACAGAAGACACTAAATGAGGTGTGAGGCGGACTGTAGGTACCTAGTTGGGCTCGCACTGAACGATTTTCCTTGCTCTATCGGCGAGACAAAGGCAATACTCACTGTGTCAAGATTTCAGGTTTCCTACGACCGAAAACCATGAGTGTTCTACACACAGGCTTGAGCTAGTAAACGTGACACGACTGTGAGACACAACATCGAAATCCTGGACTAGTAAGATTTATTTATTTTTTTTTAAAAAAAAAAAAGAAAAAAAAAATACAACCATTTGATTGACTAGTAAGAGGTAAACCTGGGTTTGAGTATATACTTCTCGCGCCGTGCCGCTGATCATGGACTGATATGTTATATCCGTGCCAGTTATTCCCCATCTACAGTAGATCCAGAGCCAAGCTACAGTAAAGTAAGAATTCGCAGGCTTGGCTTAGCTATTCCCCATATCGAGGCAATGTGGGGAAATAATATGCATGGTTTCATAATACCAAACAAGTCTCTAAATCAATAGGATGAGAGTCTTTTAACGGTTTTTTTCACACCTTTCCTAGTTTTTGTGTACATATGTCGTTGTAAGAAATCTGCGTATCAAGAAATTCCATGCGAGTCCTTATCAGTTTCTTATAACCACCACATGTCCTTCAAAGTAGCCCTCCTAGATATGGTCGGCGGTTACGCCAACCGTGCAGTTTGTTTGCCCATGTTTCGTCATAGGTAGATCAATTGTAGGGTACCAGGGTGCCGTCGCTCTTAGGCACCGATCTCCACCGCCATGGAAAGGGTAGCGTAATCGAGCATGAGCCACGTATGTAGAAGTATTCGCGATCGGCGAGCTTGAAGAGTTCTCTAACGCAATGATCGGCCAGAGTGCTGATTGACGATCTCAGCGATGCACACAAATATGCCATGATTTCCACAATCACTCACTTTGTTAAAAGCCCTAACTCAAATTCATCGCCATAGCTATCACCGTGTCTTAATGTGCAATGCCTGCCAAGTCCAATCGCTATACTGATGAGCTAATTCTATGCATATCCTTTACCGGTACTACGTGTCAAATGAAAACTGCATGAGTTCTGCAGAGCCTCACTGTTTTTAGCCACCGTTTAATCAAATTTAGTTCCTTTGGCGGAAATTTAATGGCCAACGTACCCGATTTCATAGGAAATTCATGATACATGTCTGAGCAACAAATCTATCAAATTTGTTCAAAATTAGAGTGACCCCAATTAATCATTTCTTCATATTTTTGAAATATTCTATACAAGATCAGTGGAGTATAACACCAACTCCTCATCACAAAAATTCTAATTGGGTCTATTAGCGACCGAACGAAGTTTGCAGCAGGGCATCGATATCGCTACATGCACAGCTCATTACCGCTAGCACTTAAGTCGGTTGCCAACGAAGTAGAGCACTTCTGCAGAAACATCAACAAGGTATATTCTACTTGCGTAAGTGGTAGCTGGTCATAAGTGGTACCCGATAAGTAAGGGCGTAGTGTCAACAAGCACAGCCCCTCACATGCCAATTGGAAATCGGACTGCCACTGTAGGAACACAACACCGGCACAACGTGGACAGGAAGAATAAGTGTGCCAGCATGTGGTGCAAGTTAAAAAAAGCAAACTTCGAACTCAACGACAGGGAAGAGAGCTTGTCGATAACATGTACCTACCTACTACTTATATGCATACGTTGTAGTTCCTCGCAGGGAGCTCTGTACATGGCATCATAAATACATATGTGTACGACTCCAATTTCAAGGGTTATGTCAGAACTAGCTCCCGGCTACAATAGCCGCCAAAAGGCGCAAATCCCAACATAAATCCTTAGCTTAAGTGGGATCAACCGTATATAGCCGAAGGGATCAATAATCTAGAACAACAAATCGGTGTCGCGGAGCCAACATTGTGTTTTACTTCGTCATTTGCTTGGTACACTGACATGTACATCTCATGATCATGACCGACGACCAGATTTACAGCATGATTAACTAGGTATTTTAACAGACCAGATTCCCTGCCTGACCGACTTCGTGCTGTTATTGAGACGTTGGTTTCGAAAACTCAGCTCCCATTGTACCATTACCAGATAAGTATAGATCAGACGCGTAGACGTTGTGAAGTGCTTACCAATCTAACCAGACTGTTACCAATCAAGGTTACCGAATACCACTGTCAAACTTCACTTTGCAGATCCATATTTTGCAGTGGAATCAGCCCTGCCACGCGCAGAGCCACTCAAACGATGCTTCTTTCAACCCATCAACCACCTACGAACCCACGAATCTCGATTTAGATCAACTGCGACCATAACTTTTTTTTTTTTTTAATACTCCTTACTCCTTTTCGATCCCAGTAAGGGGTCTATGAGGAGCCACCCGGAAACGACCCACGTTCACCATGCTTATCAATAGACTTTGAACAGAGCTGCAATCTAGGTTCAAACACTGCTTTTAAAGTAGATTACTCGCATGCAGCACGGACAATGAAGCAGCGGGTGCATAACTTCTAATCGGGTTCGTGGCACGCCACGCCACTTACTACTAGAATTAACCACTGTTTCTTATATGGAGTTCTAGTTCTTCAAGCATACATCTCCCCCTAATAAAGCTCGGAATTGTTATGGACCAGAGATTCATTTTGCATGTGCCCATGAATATACAGTGAGTACATATGTACTGGATACAGGAACGTGGCTAGCTCAATTCAAGATTCCCAAATGTCTGATTGATGGCATATGTCACCTCCATGTCTGCTATCTATTATCTGTTCTGCAGCCAAGGTGCATGCGGGGTTATTTGACTCAAAAATGGAAAAAGTAAGAACAAAATTCAACAGTGCTACTAGCTTCCTTACATCACCGCTGTTTCCATCAGTCCAGATCCTTCCAGGTATTGTACAGGGAAAAACCGGTTTGGAGCTTCATAACAAGTTGATGGATCATGTGAATTTCTATTATCGAACAAACTATGATTGGCGAGTATAGCAGCTGTACCTCTGACAGTTTAGTTGTAAGTCTACCATACTCGGATCTAGGTACTTAAGTTGTTCTGTATGATGTGAGTAGTCTCGTGCCGTAAGGGTCTGGGCACGAGACTAGATGTGAGGTTCCCTTACTGGGCCCGAATAGGAGTAATGGGTATTTTTTTTTTCTTGAGAAAAAAAAAAAAAAGGAAATTGATCAAAACTTGGCTGACATGCAGCCAGCACCCAATTTAGAATGACCAATTGAATGGCATAGACTACAAACTGCAATGCAGCTTGATTGGAGTGGTGTGATGTTTCTGTGTTTATTAGAGATTCCGTAGTATCATTCAAAGTGGGACGAATAGAACTAGCCCGAAGAAGCCAGTCGAGCTGGCAATTGTGGACACGCCTTCAATAGTATAAATTCGGTATAAATAACGAGTTTCTGGGAATAAAATAAAACCGAAAAGTTCCACATCGCATGGCCATTCATACTATAGTGCAATCTACAACATAATACCCGGTATCGTCCGCCTGAGGCTATGACTGGGCCTCCATGTGTAACTGGACTATAAATATGATTGGGCAGTAGATTACTAGTCGGTAGCACTCTGCAAAACCCGTAGACACAAAGTATGTCAATCTGTCACTAGTTGTGAAGTCTCATACGACCGCCTCCCTTGAAGGAATGCCCACTTGAACAAATCCCAATATTCAACGCCCGTAGGATCATAATATTAGCGTTTGGTTAATTCCTCGAAGATCCTCAGGCCTATAGGTCTCCATGAAAAGTTAGGTATCAAAGATCCTCGCATTGGGTTATCTAATCGGGTCGAACATCGAGAACGTCGAGGCTGGAGCATGTCTGCACTGGCATTCTATGCTGCCAATCAACCAACGGAATCGTACTCCTAACCTAGAACCTACCTTAATGCAAGAACTACTCTAGAATTCATTAAACATCACAGGAGTAATTTTCGCGATTCGACTTTTTCGCCAGTGTAGGATCTGGACTACATGAGTATTTACAAAAAAAAAAAATCTGGACTACATCCCGCGACAATAGATGGAGCTTGTCCTGCTACACCAACAGGCCGTGCATGGGCAACTGAATCGCTAAATCATGCTGCTTTACTCCTACCTAGAAGACATGTAAGTACAGTGTCTCATGTGTTGAGGGTCTAGTTATCAATATGAATACGGCGCTAGCCTTAGACTTTAAGCTGACGATGGGCTAGCATGTCAGTTGATAGAATTACAATGATGGCTCTATTACTTGCTTCAACAAGCTGGATAGATTGCTGGATACCGTATTTCCCCAAAATAGGAAACCTTTACTCTATACTTCAAAAGGGCTTGGGATATCATCGGATTGATCTCTTGCATTGGGGGTTCTCATTAACAGGCTCCTAATACCCCGGGATAACATATGTCTTCTCTCGGTCCCCCAGATCATATTCTCCACTCAGTCAATAATCCCTTCACCTGGAAGAAATGCTCTTGCTGTTGCTACTTGATACAGCATCGTGCCTGTGGAATATACTGGACTCAGCTGCATGCATCGTACAGGCGAACAAAAAATAGAATGTTTCAATCCCTTGACTGGGTTCATACTACATATGGACGACGGTGTCGTGATCAAGTATGTAGTAGTGCAAGGGCTGTCATACCAATAGTACCGTAAATTTGGTAATAAATTCCTCCTCAAGGCGTGACTCTCCGGTCCGTGCATTACAAGCATATCGGCTAACTCACGATCACAAAGATTTGGCGATGCGTGGGGCTGGCGTTAGATTTATTGTTTATGTGTTTCTCGGTTCCCCCCTTCAGGGTTTGCTCCCCCTGAGCATACTTGGCTGCGCTGGCCTTCTTACTCATGTTTTGAACATATACGCTTGCCTAACTATATATATATTCTTGTAGAGTTGATGCGCCTGGGCACGAAACAAAACTTTTGTGCACAGATCTTCAGGGACTACGTCACAGCCTTAGGACGCTCTGGCTTGTGAGATATGTCCTACCGACTCTACGTGTGCAAAAGGTGGATGTCTCCGGGCCAAGATCCCATCTTGCCTCGAGGCCTCTCGTGCCCTGGCGTACTTATGAATAAATAGGGGTCTTATCACTACAGTGAACTCGCGTTATAAGAAACCCACGATATAAGAAACCCACGATATAAGAAACCCACGATATAAGAAACCTCGCGATATAAGCAACTATTCTCTCTCGGCAGAATTTGTATGGGGAAATAAGAAACTGGCAAGTTTCTTAAATATTGGCTTAATAATACATATAAAAATAAAAGTTGCTTATATCACGAGTATGGTTGCCAGAGGCACTTGAGGGTTTTGAAGGCCTTGAGGCCCTACGTCTTCAAAATCCTCATGTCAATTCACAGCGAGGAGAGAAGGTGGAGGCTGTTCTGTATCGAGAAAAGCGGGATATTGAGACTCTACAAGGCATGGCTTGGGGGGCACACCATCAAACTGCTATCACGAGTTTTTTAACGCCTCTCTCGGACATTTCCTAGTTTTTGTATGTATCTCGCGCTATAAGAAAACTCGCCCTATAAGCAACTATTTCCCGGTCCCCAGGAGTTACTTATAACGCGGGTTCACTGTAGGTATCATCTTTATATGAACTTTCTACAGTAAGACTACAGCTCCTGTCCTATACATGATCCGGGAGTTTTACAGGAGGGCGATATGGTCAAAAATTCCATCAAAATGCCCCAAAATGGCGATTGCAAGGCCCTAAATCTCTCAGAGTGGATTAAACAGACTCCTCCTGTGCATCCTCTGTAAGTCATGTGGTGTGGCAGGAGCTCGATAGTTTGTTAGGCCTAAACTTCGAGTATTGATGTCATGATCATGATGCTCAGATCCATCGTATGCAACTGTAACTTCACATCTGCGCATCTTTTAATTCCTCATTGAGCCGCATGGCCGTTAGCATACAAACCTACTTATATTATACCAGCCAGCCTCCCTAGTTCAGGCACACAGACTTACCGGTATCAGGTTATACGGTCTCCGCTTCATAGCCTAAGGCTCCACAAGCGTATAGACTTCAAAAAAAAAAAAAAAAAAGGTTATACGGTCTTCATTACGGTATGTCGGAGGCCCTGGGTCTATCGCACGCGCAGTTCGAATATCCTGGTTATTTATTTTATTTTTTTATTTTTTATTTTTTTAATAAAATACTTTCGGAGGATTGCAGACTCCACCTAACAGACTGACAGCATCATAGATTTGGAAAATACACGTTGCAAGAACGTTTGAAATTATGGTAACCGCAAACCAACAGACAGTCGGTAAGGCACCGCATATGACGTCCCTCAAAAAAGTACTAGTCTTAAGGCTCTGGCATTGCTGAGTGCCGATGTTAGTTCCATACAAGCTGGCCGGAGGGGAATCCGCATTTATAAATTCCAACATGATACGGTCAAATCAAATCCTGTGGTGAAGTAGTTTCTAAGGTGAAATCCTTAGTGTATCAGAAAAAGGGGCGAGCAAATAATTATAGGCCATTTTGACATGCACCTAGCGCACTTAAGTATGCACCAACCGGGATCGAGCCGTCAACCTAAGTGTCCGGTTGGCACCCGTCAACCATGACTGTATCTGGCCTAACTTGAAAATAATGCTCATTGTACATGCATAAGTATATATGCACAAGTATGTCGGTCGATCCTACTAGAGAATTACTTGCCGGACGTCTCACTTACCTGGAAATCTGCAAAAATTTTTACGCCGTTCTCCAATCCGGCTAGTTGCAATTGCCATCACCGTAATAAATGGCATGAGTCTAATAGTAATAAATTTACGCAAATCAACCAACAATTCCCGCTTAACAATACTAGTCCGCTAAAAGCTAAATTGCCAAGAACTACAAGTGTTTTCGTCCAAGTCACCACGCGGTAGTCACGCCCGTATCCCCAATCGTGGTCAGCCGTCCGCCACAGCAGCTAGAAAGACATCGAGTGAGCAAGGGCATCAATCCAAGCCCCCAAGCTAGGATTCAACACCTCTCACACGCTGATTTCATTACGGCCGACCCCATTGGCACTGAGGCCCTCTCCGCAAACCCGAGGTGTCGTTTTATCGATTCAATCCCCTTCCTCACGCCTTCGAGACGCCGGCACACCATCACGAAGGGGTAGCGAAATCCTGGACAATCCCGAATAACGCATGCTGTCAATGGCATGAGACTACTGTCAAAGCCAGGCAGCCGACTTCGAGACTTGCTTTGATAAGCGCCCTAAAGCCCCTCGCTGTAGCCAAGTGGTTTTAGGCTTGCTGACCCGTTTCCATTCCGTCGAGATTCGAATCTAAAAAGTTGTTAGAAGGTCTCCTCGCCGACCAAAGTGTTGCTTTCATCCCTCAATCTTTTGCTGTTTTGCTAGAGGTCACAGTCGGGAGCATAAGCGGCGGGCTTTGTACACGCAAAAACTCCTAAGGTGAGTTACAACTTGAACACGCGTCTTTTTTGGTGGCAAATTTTTAGACACGGTTATGTCCTTGCAGACTTGGAAGAATACTCACCAAAATCATTCCCACACCTCCTGATAGATTCAGTCAGCATTCCAGCCTGTCATCGTGTCCATTTACAACCGACGCTGAACGTTAAGGGCTCAAAACGTCAAAAATATCAAACATCAAGGGAATCCGATTACGCTGGGTTTAGGCAGGTATGTGCAGCAAATCAGCGAATCTCGTGTCAGACTTAATCATTTTCTCCGCTTTCTTCTGATGCTTGAGGTCACACTACTTTTTTTAGCTTTCGGTGTGGGTGACTCTCAACCAGGACAAATCGTCCAATACCTGTCCCTTGCCGCACAGGTAGCGTTATCCCCGTAATTTTTTGTGTAGTGCCTTCGCCCCGCTCGATTTTATTATCTCTTTTGTTCTCATACGATGGCTGATTGCATTCATTTCTGTCAGCCGCCACCCCTGCTGTCTCCTTCCTTCCGTGTCATCTATACGGTATAACACGAATCATATGGTTTCAAACGAACGTTGCAACAAGGGTCAGCCGACTATTCACTCCCTAAGTCTTCTCTCAACCCTACATTAAAAAGTTCATACCTGAGTCTTTGGAGGTTTACACGTTCCAAGTCAGATCATCTGGTAGGTCAACCTGCCTACTAGATCCCTTGCTCCCACCCCTGAACCGTTATCCCCGCTCAATTATTAGTCATCCCCTTGTCCTTCGCATGATTATAACTTGCTTATTTGGAAAGTCCCGTTGCATCTGCATTACAGGCCTGATCTTATTAAAAGCACTTGCTATTAAGGTGTCCGATAACCCTATCTCATCTAAACTGTTCCCTCTTCACTTATCGCACGTAGGCGGGCGTTATCATAGCGAAAGAAGTGCGAGCCATCTTGGGAGTTGACAGCGGTAGAAAGCTGAGGCTGACATACGTGTCCGCAGGCGGGGCGCTAACGAATCTTACCGAATGTCCTTATCCATTGATACTACTGTCCTCACAATATTATCTTCCACTTCTGGCGTTTCCAATCAGCCCTCACACGCTCTTGTCCCCTGGGAGAATCAAAGAATCAGAATCATCCAACGCGACACGAAAACATACCCTTCCCCGCCACCTAGCCCCCCAAGGCCTAAGAGGACGATTCGGAGCTCCGGACTAGATTCTCGTGATTCTTCAAAAGTGACGCTGAAGAGACAATGTTCTGGCAATTTTGAACTTGGAGAAAGCAAATTGCACCTGAACGACATGACAGCAGATCCCCAATTGGAAGATGGCAAGGCCTTTTCTGGTACCTACAGGAATCCTGTCGGTCAAAGTAATGGTCATGTACAGGTGAGGAATGTAGGCAGTAATACCAAACCCTCTGCCACTAGGGTGGCAGGTAACGGCTATAGTAGCCGTGGTAATATCGCGCCAAAGTCCCATACCCCAACAGTTAACCCACCATCCCACAAAAAGAGGAGGTATTTTGAGGTCGACCCTTTTACCGGCGAAGAGCGAATAACAGAGATCATGGACAGCCTCGCTTCAGATCAGGGTGGAGGTGAGAAGAGGGTCTATTCTCTTCCCGGTTATGGCCCTTTAGGGCACAGCCATTCTAGGAATGGCTCCCACCAAATTGGTGGATCTGCTTCTCCGCCCAGAAGCAAAACATTGGGGCCACATGGAAGGAACCCTCATTTACCACCGATGCTGCCATCGCGAGCGGAACTTAGCACACCCGAGCCTGTATTGGACAGGAAGGGAATCATTTGTAAGTCTCCTGCTAGAGCGGTGTCGGCTGGGATACCTTCGGCCAATGGAGCTGCGGCCCATATAACACAGGCTTTTGCCGGAAGTCTGCCCACGCAGGCTCCTCTCACAGCCAGTAAAGTGAGTAATATGACAGGTAGTCCAACAAACATGGGCTACGCTGTGGAAACGTTCATAACCCCATTAGCTACAAGTCCATCCTCACCTGCGTCTGTTTGCGAGACTGTCGATAATGAACGGTCAGGTGCCGAGGTACTCCCAATGTTACACGTCGGGGCGCGCCCTGAATCTGTGCAGAGAGATGACTCGAGTCGTGTGGGACCTGTAGCCTCACAGCCCTTACTGGAGGAATGTCCCTTGAATGAAGTCACCAAGGAAGCGCCGTTGTCCGAAGGCAAAAAGCGGCGTGACCCCCCGCCACCCCTTTCCTTAGCTGACGACGTTGGCAACTTTGCAACACTCGCTAGCTCTAGGGAAAGAAGACAACCACCGAATACTATTCATATAACACCCAAAGAGCCCATACTGGGCATATCTGGCAAAACACCGACAACGAAGTCAGTTCCAGCGACCCCAGTTAGGACCCATTCGCGAAAGAATTCACATTCTTCACATACTATACAAGTATTTCCTCCAGATATGCGTCCGCTGTCCCCTATTTTACCACCTCGTGAGAAGTGTGTACCGCGTGTTCCATCTCCTGTTTCCGACAGGATTATTGGAACCCACGTAAGCCTCTACGCGATGCGACATGGTGGGGTGCTGCCCCCAAGTGGGGTTCCAAGGCGAAGGATCAAGGGCACGTACCGGCTTCCCATGGAAACGGACAAACCCGACCTTAGAGATTTCATTGTCCTTAAACACTCGGAAGTCGCGTATTGGCAGGGTGATATCGATGCCGAAGACTCACGGATGCAGTCTGGGGAGGAAGGCGAGACATCTTCCACGGATATGGAAAGATGGTCAGGTGGATATGTAAAGGGCCCAAAGTATAGAACACGACAAAGACCGAAATGTAAGTTGGGGTCTGTGGCGGATGTAGTAATGCCTGCATCATCCAAGATACCGAACAGCATCTCTAAGCCTAATCTAAGCAAGAAACCCACATTGAAGGATAACAATGGACCCAACGTTCTATCAAGCATATTGAAAGGAAAGAATGTTGGAGACAGTGGCGGCGCAGCTGCAGCCGTTGAAAATATGGATTTGGGGTTGAAGTCGCGACAGAGTCGGAAATTATCCGTGGAGGATGAAGATGCTCTAGTCGATGACCAGGATGAAGATGCTCTAGTCGATGACCTCATGGATCAAGACTATAGACCGCAGGCAGATACCTCTTCTGCCTCTCGACCGGCGTGTCGTGACGGGATATCTATTCACTCAGCCAGTGATGAGCTATCCACTGGGCGACCACAACGCATATCGACCAAGTACCCTACTTCTACCAATGAGATGTCTTCTATCGACATCCCTGTGGCCACTGCGTCATCACCATACCCTTTCCTCTCAGACACTGAGATCTCTTCTGACGAGGACATAATACCTGCAGTGTCGACATTTGGTCATGGCACAGCTACTACACTTCAAACTACCAAAACATCTCTTGCGGGTCAATCTCGAGAGCAGCGGAAGCAAGACAGAATAAACGCTGTTAGGCTTACCGAAGGTGGACCTGGTGGTGAGGGGTTTCGACAAGGGAACTCTAGTATTTTCTCTATCGTACAGTTGGCTGTCCCGGGTGTTGGTGTTATGGGGCCACCTGCAGCAAAGGTTAGCCCAGCGGAGTATAGACTCTATATCGGCCGTAGAGGTGACCAGGCTCCTCTTTTTGGCAGTGGAGGCAACATGGTGGTACCTGGGCTTGGATCCAGATCCCTCAATGGGCATAGTGCGGTTGGTTGCGACACTCAACATGGTGGGACTTCGGTGTTTCAGCCCGGCGGGATTGTGGAAGTCCGGCGAGTAGAGGATCCACTGTTAGAGGCCACGATGGAAATTAAGCGGTTGATATATGAAAATGGGCATCAGGGGGGTTTGGCACCCGCCCACGGTGTTCTGGGAGGACTCAGCGTTGAGAAGGTCTATTGGAGTGGTGTAAGTTATCTGCAATTTGTCCTCCTATTACTGCTATCATCAATACTAATACCAATTCAAATCCAGGAACGAGAAGCATCTCTCACAAAGCCACTGTTTGGCATCGGGGTTGACTTTTCTGGTCGCCCACTTGTCAAGGCACTGACCTTCTCTAACCCGTTGACGAACCATAGCTACACGCTTTCATTTTTTTGGGCATTCCTACCAGTGAACACCCCAGAGAAGAATAAGGAGAATGCAGTGGGAAATAGCATGCTACTATCTGACGAGGTCAAGGGTGAAGGCGCAAGCAATATTCACTCAGACGACATACGGGCGTCCTTTCAAGTTCATTTATGCGTCGGAAAGCCGGGAAGGGTACAGAAGAAGGAGGAACGGAAACGCACTGTCTTTGTTCAATTCTTGAATACTGGAAAAGGTGGAAATAGTAGTAAGAATATTCTAGAGAGTATTCAGTGGGAAAGATGGGAACTAGATGGTTTAATGAGGGGCTTAACGAGGTTATGGCTGGAGCGAACGAAACCCTGGCAAGGTTCAAAAGCTATGGGACTCCCGAGAACTTTGAAACGAAGTTTCACTGGTTACAGCGAGATGTGTTTTGATTCTACAGAGATGGGGGACAGCATTGGGAACTGGCTAGAGCGAGAAGTACTTGGTCTTGAATCGGAGCTTCCGAATAAGAGCTTGTCTTCTAAACCACAGGCGAAGAAGCCCAAAACTCTTCAAGACCATGTCAACAAGCTGACGCGCCCACCACAAGCTGCACCAGCTAGGGTTAGGATTGCCAACGTACAGACCTCGCTCCCAATGTATCTGCAAGCAGCCGACTCGAGGTTCACCAGTCCTGCTGATTTACCGCCATCCCTAACACCGCCATTATCGCCCTTATCGCCCTTATCGCCTAAAAAGAAGACTAATGCTAATATGTATGGTGGTGCTGGCACCGAATCAGATGCTGTACAGAGAGGGAAGCATAGGAAGGAAATCTTAATGAGAGAGCTGTCTGAAGTGTTACCTGAAATTGAGGATGCAATGATGGCAAGGAAAGAAGAGAGCGAAATAGATAATGTGTGTTGGTGGTAGGCATACTAATATGGTAACGCAGACAGCCACACACGAGGGAGTCAAAGTCGCGAGAAGACACATCAGAAGACAAGCACTTACAGGCACCCGTGGCGTCAAACCGAACCAGCTGGTAGCGACAAGTCTTCCAGCCTGCGGTTACATACCGACAGCTAGTGGCCCCAAACGCAGCTGGATGTTCCGGATATGTTAAGCCAGGCTCATCAGCATCGCTACCGCGCTTTGTTCGACCGCCCTCGAACCGCATTACCAGAAGGAGCTGATTGGCGCACCAACAACAAACATGGAAGGAGGTCGACGAACCCAAATAGTGAGGGAAAGAGAAAACTGAGATCAATGTGACACGGTAGGGCTTGCTGGCCTAACCTCGCCACTTGGGGACGCCGGGGCCTTGGAGGAGCAATGGCCTATCTTTCACGAATCTCTTATGTACATCAATTCATCTTTTCAGCGTTGTCATCTTTTCTTTGGGTCATTTCATTCTATTCCCTGTACTTATCACCTGGCGCTGGTTGGCGCAGGGGGGAGGGAGCTTGCCTCACTCTCGAATCACCCGAGTGGCACGTCACGAGCCCCAAGCGGCACCGTGTACGTGGAATGAAAAAATTTAACTATGATAATAGCATGCAGGGTAGTGGTGGAATAGAGGATTATAATTCCATTTTCGCCTGGCACTGGAATTTTGGAAGGGAAATCGCGGTGGCATAGGATTTTGTTGCATTGAGTTATTATTATAGTTACGGCTTGTTGTGCATATATATATATCTCTATATATATACGCTCTTTATTTTTTGTTTCATCGACCATTGGCATGGCCTGTTAATGAGTTGGAAGAATATTGTTTGGTACTGCATTCATCTTCATCAACTTTGTTTCTTTTGGAATAGTTCCTTTGATGTAGGTAGGAATCAATCATGACTTCCAATTATTTATTCTAGATTCTGCACACTTTTGCCTTTCACCTTGCATGCCTCCCTCTACGTTCTCCTCCGGAGTAGTTGAGCTTTTTTTTTACTGCAACAATTTAATTTGCTGCTCTGTACTTACTTACAGTACACCTACCTGCAACTGCCACACGATCGCATTTGCGAAGCTGATTGTTGAAACGTACTGGGTATTACGAACGGTACGGCAACGAATTTGTTTGCCTAGATGAGATCCAGTATGGAAATAGAAATATTTTTACCAGAGATTTATATAGAACCATTTAGCTTTCTGACCTCTATTGGATTATCTTCAATTTTTTATATCGCGGGCAATCCGTAACTAAACTAACTATTGGATGTTGGAAGGAACAATTAATTTCCTTTGTCCTCCTGTTGGTGATACAGCCAGACTACAATTGCCCTCCTCACCTCCACCGAACTCTGGCACGCCCCCGGAAATCTTGATCATGCAGTACGAACTAGGATTAACATTTTTTTTCCAATATCCATCACCGTTCTAGAGGACTCCCACATTACTGTACAAGCCGCATCCCCTCCCCCCTCAACAAAGTTCTTCCGCATTACGTCGTTTTGTCTAGCTCCTCCTTGAGCAGCCTCAAGCCCTGCACTGCAAGACCATGATCCTGCTCCTGCGTGACTCCAGTGACACAGACAACTGCCACAATCCCATCCACACCCGTCGCCCTAATGGGGACCCCTCCACCACTCGCAACGAACTTCTCCCCATCTACCCCAAACTTATTCACAAACATGGCTTGAGCCTCCAGATCCCCCAGTGGAAAACCCCCGCCAGCACGGCGCATTATCTCCCTCATCACAAGGGAGCTACATCCGAACCGGAGGACGGTGTTTCGTTTGCGCTCAAGCCAGTGCATATGGTCGGGGAGGTAGTCGGGGCCAGTGCAGGTTTGGAATAAAATCAATGCAGGCGCTCCAGGGGGGGTGACGGCGGAAGTAATGGAGATGAAGATGGTGGAGTTGGGGTGTTGGGAGAGGGCGAGAGAGCGGATTACTAAACCGAGTTGAAAGGCGGTGGCATGGGTGAAGGATGGGAGAGCGAGAGAGCGTTCGGTTTCGAGGAGTTGAGGCACAGGCTGTGAAAGTGAGTAATAATAGCCTGAAATCTTTTGGGCGAGGGAAGAAGCCTACATCAACGCTGTCATCGGTCTGAACTGATGGAGCTGACATGGTGCAGTGGAAATTCAGATGGGGAATTAATTGCAGCTGACTTTCGCGGAGATTGTTTTCAATCATTAGAGAATTAAATGACGTTTTCTGTCCAAGAACAACAAACTTGAAACACACCAGCGGATAATTAAATAAATGACGTACTACCAAGTGCGAGCCAATCACGATCATCTCCTTTGCTGCAGCATCGGGCCGCATCCTCCAAATATTGCATGGTGCAGTCGAAAGAAAGTACAAATCCCTTGCTGAGGTGGTGAGGGACCGTAATCCAATCACCGTCTAAATCGACAGCGCGAAGCAACTTCAAATGAAATCCAATAAGCTACTACTGAAATAGCTGTGTTATCGACTCTACTACATAGCCGAAATCGAATCATCCCTTGTATACCCGTGTTTTGTTTGCATACGCAGATCATCCCAGTCAGTACGAGGGACACTCCGTCTAATAGATGCCTTAAACTGTGTACATGGTGGAGGATCGAAACTAATTAATGATATCGGCCCCTGGGGTAAATTAAATATGAATCGCCTTATCAGGCTCAGCTTCTTTTGCGATTCAGTGACAGGTGACCAATCGATCGGTAGGATCAGCCGGCCTCCTCCGAGATATGCTCAGTAATGCTGCCAGCAATCCGACTCTTATTTCCAAGCCGCGTCACACAAGTTAATCCACATTTTTTCCTCCCGTTTACAAGTCGAAATTGGAAGGGATCAATGCGACCGGGCTTTGGGGAATTGCTTTCTCCGAACTTTTGATGAAATCCGCAGTGGAAGTTGCTAACAGATCACCGCAAGGGGCCATGTCCTCCAACAGCTTTACCGAATCCTGCGGAAGGATGATTCTAATTTTCAGGTGCAGATTTCGTTAAACTTCCGTCCGTGATTGCAATGCATAAATCATATCGAGAAAGGTTACCTACAACTTTAAGGAAAACCGGAGAAAAATTTGTTTGGTCGGTTCAAAATGGCCTTTTGAAAAGTAAACCGCCAGAGGTGCTTCCCGGACATTCGCATTCTCACTTCACTTTCTTCTAGTGAGCTGCTGACCCAGACCTCGACCGAAGTAGTCGCAAAGATCAAGAAAACAAAAAAAATTCATTCAATTTTATCCATGTTTCCTACGATTCCGACCGCAAATGGAGGAGATGAGCAATACTTTTGCAGATATCAGAACCTCTGTAGCTATTAAGATCACCTCAGAACTGGAGAAAATTTCAATTTCAGTAGAAGGCCTAGAAAAAAGGAGTACAGGGTATGAACTACTTACCCCTATCCGGGTTGTAATTGTGCTGAGGATAATGGGTGATGATGACCAGCGCATATCTCTTCCCACTTCAACCCCAGATACTCCGCCAGGATATACAGTTAATGCGGCTGAATAACTGGCTGTTAGTTGATGAAAGGTTCACGATGTGGCGCAGGGGCTGGAACCTGAGGACCTTATACTGTGCTGCTATGGAGTATATACCAGGTGCTGGCAATAATGCCATATGGTAAGCCTTGGTGCCGAGAGGCAATTCGTAGGCTGAAACTAATCGCAACATCACCCTTCCACTCAGCAGTGATTGATTTCCTCAGCGACGGTCTGGAACGTTTCTTACTCCATCGAAAGGCACAGTTGGGATTGCATGCTTCTACTGTGACTACACTATAGGGGCCAAACGACTAAAATAATTGGTAGCCTGGTGACAGAGTTTCTTGCGGAATTATCAGAAGTTCCAGATACCATTGTGAGGTGTGTATGAATGCACAAAATGAAAATACCAGGTTGGAGCTCCGCAAAGGATACTCTCATCCCTCAAGTATGTATTAATGTCATAGACGAGTTAGAAGTTGAAACCCAACAGACCTTGTTACGAGCAATGAAAGGACTCTTGGATTTTAGCAGTGATAGAAGACAAGTGTACTCTTCACTGGAGCGGGCTATATACCAAGCCTCATGTTCTCCGGCACTTCACAAAGACTGCTGCATACACCGGATATCATAGACTAAGGAACCCAATGCCAGACAAGTCTGCTATGAATGACCAGCTGAGGCGCAAAATCATTGCAACGATTACAAAGAAGCAAGGTGGGATGGATGGATGTACGTGAAACCTCTGCGTGTTATATATATTTACTTTGGTCCTACTCATATTGCTGATACATGGTTCGTCTGACATCAGGTTCTTGCTTTCCGCACTGCACATCAAGGCAATTCTGGAGAGCCCACCATAGGTGACAGAGAAGAAGCACTATTCTTTTGAGGAAGGCTATGAGACGGCCCCATTACCTCATCTTAAAAGACTCGGCACGACCACGGAACAACGGACCAACTACCTATCCATCAACTCAACTCAAATCGAACGTTCCTAAATACACTCGGGTTTCCAGGTGGCTGCTCATGGTCCCCTTATTGGGACCGAATAGGAGTAATGAGTATTTTAAAAAAAAAAAAAAAAAAGGGGACCTGCGAGCGGCTTCCATTTTTTTTTTAAAAAAATACTCATTACTCCCATTTGGTCCCATTGAGGGGACCATGACGGGACCATGAGGAGCCACCTGGAATCCCGGGTGGATTCAGAGACAAGGCAAGCAAATCGGCCAGGTCCGACGCTGAATACAAATATAACGAGCAAAACTCAAGAAACTAGCGCAGGTAAAATAAGAGATGAGTGAGGAAATAGAGAAATCAAGAGACGTGGAGCCCCCGTGCTGTCATTAACCGGCCTAATGCCAGAGGACCTTCCTCGGGAAGCCTGACCGCAGGAACCCCCTTGGTTGTTGTGCGCTAGGTGTCTCTGATGTCCCCTAGTATGAACGATTCATGCGACGCTCTCCAGTCCGCCTCCTCATTCCCCCCGATCCCGATATGGCCCCTGACCCAGGCAATCTTAACGACCCGCCTCTCCATGGATTGCACCAAGCCCGACTTGATTGCCGCTTCAATGCCCGACCTTGGAATGGCTCCCTTGCTCATGTTGGCGACTATCTGTACCGCGGCTTGGGAATCCGAGAGGATCATGATCTTGTTGGCAGCCTCTTTGTCCGAGGCTAGCTGTATCGCATGGAGCTCTCCGTCCGCTACCGTAGCCGAGTCTCCTAAGTAGCCGCCATGGGTGGAATCTGGTTCGCATTTTCCGTCTGTGCTGAAGATACCGCTAGCGAGCTTCCCCTGTACCCCAGTCCCATCACTGTAACACCTCTCTACACCTGGTCCAGAATCGTCCCTACCTCCGCCACCCAATACCCTCGATATTTGAATTTCTCAGAGGCGGGGTCTATGGTCACCTCATGGATAAGGGAGAAAGTGCATGTGTCATCCCTGTCTCCATATGACAATTCTTGTGGCTCTGCCGCGGTCTTGTAGAGGGCCTCGGATATTGAACTGTCCCGAATGCAATGGGGGCTTATGCCTCATGCCATGTTGCGAATCCAGGTGCTGGGTGTGCCGTGAGAAAGGCTCTGACTTGTACATCTCCTGTGCGGAGGCTCCGTGCCAGTCCGTGCTGCCCATGACCTTTCCAGGTCATCCAGCTTATCCTGTAGCGGTTCTACATTGGCAATCCAGCCTAGTTTTTCATGCTGCCGCCATAATAGTACTCCCCCTGTAATCTTTCTCAGGGCCTTGTATTCTAACCTTGTCATGGGTTCTATCCGCGGCATGACGCCTGGTCTGTTATATAGTTCGGCAGGTTTGAATGGCTCTTGTATAGAGTGCCCTCCGGTCTTTCGGGCCCATTCCGCCGTCCAAGTTCCCTACACTGGTCATTACCCGCAGTAGATTTCCTGCCTGAAGGGTGCGACGGTTTTTTTTTTTTTTTTTTTTTTTTAAATACTCATTACTCCTATTCAATCCCAGTGAGGGGACTATGAGGAGCCACCCGGAAGCCCGGGTGGATTCAGGACAAGGCAAGTTAATCTGCCAGGTCCGCCGCGCGCATAAAGCAGAAGACTAAATAAAGGGTGCGACGGTTAATGTGCTCATCCCATGAGAGGTTACATTTGAACGCGGATGCCTAGAATATCTGCTCTCTGAACTAGGGATTTGACATGAAAGTCGATCCTGCTTTCCTTAGAGGGATCCCACTGGAGCTCGTCCTGGTCAGCCGCTTCCTCTAACACTGTGTCGACCAGCCTAACAACCTGTTGTTCTCCTTCCTAGGTAGGCCGGTTACGACTAGGTAGTGGGTTGAGATCATCGACGTAGCAATGACGAGTGTTGACGTGACTGTTTCTAAGCGAAACGCCCCGTGAGCCTAATGGAGCTTTGGAATGCTCTTGTTGTGACAACAGAAGTCGGGATAAGTTACCCATGGCTTTCGATATGAAACGATGGTATTCGGGAGATGCTTCTGCCTTGGCTGTGGATGATGAAATCTCCCCAAATTCCTACTCAATACAGCAGGAATATCCAACTCTTAGGATACGGCGCTATCGAGTGGGGTCAGCACGCAAGGGACGGTCGTGACGGTTCCATCATAGTCTTGCTCTCGACATGTTGGCAACAGAGGAAGGGCTGACATGTGTGCTTTGAGATTGTTGAGTAGTGGGGGTGCAAATAATCCTGAAGTACAGTACATCTTTAGTGAGCTGTTTGCTGAGGACGTATACCGTTGCATTTTGCACCACGCCGCTTATTTCTGTTGACCGGGAATATCCCACTTGAGATGGAGGAGCTTCAGTACCGTTGATGGGCCTCCTGGGCAAGGCTCCGGGTGGGTCCTCATGGTCCCCTTATTGGGACCGAATAGGAGTAAGGAGTATTTGAAACAAAAAAAAAAAAAACTAGGCAGGCCCACACAGCACTCGTGACTCTTGTCCCTTGTCATAACCTGACGCAGGCCTTCTGTGCGGAGCCCTCGGAAGAACTCTGCTCTCCTTTGCGGCTATAGAACGCAACGTCGACATTGCGGCCCGCCTATTGACACTAACATCACGAGTCATGCCAGGCTTGATGTCCAAGACTCCAAACAGAGAACTTCCTCTTTCTAATACGGTCTCCCGAATCCAATGGTCCCGAGTTCCATGATCCATTCCAGGCCGAGCTTCTACTACATGAACCCCGACCTGGTCTTCTGGGCGGCTCATCATGATGGTCCCCGTAATGGGACCGCATATGAGTACGGTAATGGGTAAAAAAAAAAAAAACCCCCCCACCCTACCTAACTTATGCATAGGACGAAGGAAAGGCTAGGCTCCTTTTGCAGGAAAAGATGGTTAATTGGAACACCAATACTACCAGGGAAAGACACTGCTTCACTGGGCTATTGGTGGGGCCCGGTTGCATCTAGTCCAGCTCCTGATGCCACTTGACTCCGAATGTGCGACAGAAGAATGGCAAGACTCCGCTCGATATCGCCCTCCGCTGAAGTACACGGGCGTGTTGCGGTTGCTACTACAAATCCTAGAGTTGATTCAATTAATATTTACAAAACCAGCGTACGCAAACGACTCTCCACTTTGCTGTTTGTAGGAGTTTCGATACCGGGGTTGTAGAGGTTTTGCTACGGTGCCCTGGAGGCAGCAAAAGGAGGGATCTCTGGTGACCGTGATACGAAGGATAGCGGAAGCAGCGTTTTTTCTACAGTGCGCTCGATTAGACCCAAATTTTTTTAAATAACATACCAGACCCAGTGAAAGTAGGGGGGGTGACCCGGTATTCCAGGTGGATTCAGGACCACAGCAAGTTTTTTTTTTTTTTTGGTCTGTAGAGCCACTCGAGCGGCATTTGTTGAAATTAGTGTTTTTCCACTTGAGCGGGTTACGTTGGCAGGGGGTTATGATAGGGTTTTTTCCACTCGAGCACCTGCGCGGGGTTTTCTTGTGGTCTTTTACCGGCGAGATTTTTTCGGTGTCTTTTTACTGGCGAGGGGTTTTTATTTGTCAGCTTTGGCTCGATGTTCAGTCAGACCCCTTTGGGTCATCGGGCGCAAGCCCGTTAATGACAGCATGGGACCTCGCCTCACTTGAGTTCGTTCTTCTGCTTTCTGTGAGCCGGACCTGGCAGGTAACTTGCCTTGTCCTGAATCCACCCGTGGCTCCTCATGGTCCCCTTACTGGGACCGAATAGGAGTAAGGAGTATTAAAAAAAAAAAATAATAATAATTAGTACTTGTATATGAGACGGCCCCGTTCCTTCACTTAAAAGGCTCGGTACACCCACGGAACAACGGGCCACACCGTAGCAAGTTAACCTGCTGGTCCAGCGCCTTTGTACATGAATAGTTTTTTTTTTTTTTTTTTAAATACTCAGTACTCCTATGAGGTGCCACCCGGAACCCGGGTGGATTCAGGACAAGGCAAGTTAATCTGCTAGGTCCACCGCAAAAAAGACAAAATTCGTAAGGCGCAGAACCCCCATGCTGTCATTAACCGGCTAGATGCCAGATGACCCCGAGAGGCCTGACTGAGGCCTGCAAAACCACTCGCCAGTAGAGTCAAAACACAACTCGCCAGTAGAAACCAAAATAAAACCCCTCGCCAGAGGAAGAACCTCCCGCCAGTAGATAACCCCTCGCTAGTGGAAAGGGCCCCAAATGAGCCAAGAGTGTCATAAAGAAATATCTAAACCCCTCGCCAGTAGAGAAAGTAAAAAGAAATCCCATAATAAAGGCCAAATAAAACCCCTCGCAAGTAGAACCTCGACCGAAAAAAAGTGTCATTTCATCTGTCCCAGTTGTAAGTTGTGGTCCGGAAGAGCCTCTTGCCCATGCGGAGCCCGTCTTGATGTCGATCTCTTCCGCCAAGTATATTACCAGCGACGACGCCGCCTTTCCGACCCTTCTCCCTTCTAGTAACAACCACCGAATGCCCTTAATTTGGGTATTATTATTATCCTCTTCGATCCACCTGCGCATCAGACCAGGCTTGTACTTGGTTGGGGCAGCGTGCAAGACTCATGAATAGGTATTGAATACTACGATATAGGAAGAAGTGAGAGCTTGCGTGATGACAATAAAGAAAATCGAGGTGGAATACGTGATTTTCCCAATGCGAATGGAGAAACGCCACTTCATATTGTCGACTGCTGCGGTGGCCGTGAAGCCATGGAAGGCCTGCGGCAAGTTCCTCACGTGGACCACAACCTACAAGACATAGGTAGCGAAACACCCTTCATTTAGCCGCCCAGGGGTTGTTCCTTGATGGGATGAAAAGCCTGCTGTGGGACCCTCGACTAGGTAGATCCCAACATACAAGAAAGGGTGTGGACACTGAACTCCACCACTACAGGTATGTAATGTGGTAGAAAATGGCTGAGATGCACAAATTTATTTCCGACCTTACATCAGAGCCCAGAGTCTCATTGGAAGCCAAGGATAACTGTGGTCGTACAGCACTCTCCCGCATACACCGAGTGTGGCATTCGAGGATCTGGCCATGGGGGACCGACAGACCTTTGCATAGGAGTACTGAGTATTAAAAAAAAAAAAAAAAAGACCGACAGACCTTAGTTTTGCAGGCTCTGCTTGGCAATGGTGCCCATGTTCCTTGGAGATTAGAAGTCAACGAGTTTATATTCCTATTGCAGAATTATCATGAGTAGAGAGTTAACACCCACAGTTACTGGGCGGAAGCGGAAAATTGCTCCTCCTGGAGATACTAAACAACCCCATGGGAACTTTTCTTGTCCTGAATCCACCCGTGTTGCCGGGTACTGGGAATGAATAGAAGTAATGAGTATTTAAAAAAAAAAAAAAAAAAAAAAAAACTATGGGAACCGTTTAGCGCTTGACAGGGAAAACTAAAGACTATGTAGGGCCGACAACTATTAGAGGGATTTTACCACCTTGTACACGCTAGCATTAGTAGTACCAAATTACCCATGAATCTGACCGGGACCCTAGTAAGCGACATAGGTTATGAAAAGTGGTTTTCACAACCCGGTATACAGAATAACGTTTTAGTCATCACAACAACCCAACAACAACTCAACGTCATGGAATTCGAAGATGAGCTGGTAGTTCTGCTTGGGCTGGGGGGGGTGCTATTGCTGCATTCTATAGATGCAGTAGAGTCTGAAGAGGGACCGGAGGGAGCTGTGACTAGAGCGCCACTACGATATCGAGCGCCAGTTGCCTACGAACGGCAGAATTGGTCCCTGGATGAAGCTGGTTGGGGGGACAGTGAATGTCTAGCATACTTGCGATTCTCTAAGGCAGAAATTCAGAGCCTTATTGAAGAATTCAAGTTGGTGGAAGTATGGATTGATACAGACCGAGATCACAAGTATGCGCGACTTCCCGAGCAAGCACTATGCTTGTTACTATATCGATTGGCCAAATAGCAATATGTATGTAGTAGATGAAATCTTAGGATGTATATATCTGATCGTGATAGCAATATTTAGTGGATGAAAGAATTTTTTGATACTGGGATAATACGCTTTACCATTTCAAGACATTTGTTATTGCTTCTAGTGGTAAACAAAACGATAGTATGTTGGTCTCTTATGCTACATAGCGATACGTTCAACATATCTCCAGATCCCTGTTGACATAATGCACGAACCCTGTAGGTGGCGAGATTTAGTCGCGTTGCTGTAGTTACCAAGTAATTGACAGGGTGGTAAAATCCCTCTATTGCGTAGGGACAGAGACATAGGGACAGAGCAAAGTTGGAAAGGCTTAGGAAGGTCATTGAATATTTCAACGACTATTATTCTTCTTGCGAAATTATACATACCATTTCCAGAAACCCGGTCGCTATTGATATTCGTGGTAATCAGCTCTGCTAGGGGAGAATTCCATATATTCATTAGCATTTCAATATTAATCTGATAGAAGATGACGATTGAGGCTTGTCAAGACAAAACAGGCATGGAGGAATAGGCGGCAGGGTTTTTGTATCCTTGTCATTGTGGATTCTGTTATATATCCTCTAGGGAGCACATTTCCACCTCTCATATTTTGCAATTGGTTAGAGTTGCAGATAGACTGCTTTTTGCTATATTGGTGAGGGCAAATTATGATTTATCGATATACTACACTGTAGAATTGCATCGAATATTTGGAGGATTCGGACTGATCTGTAAGAACATTGAGCATTTAGCCTCGTGCTATTCAGTAAATAATTCCATCTATCTAGGGAACTGTAAGGGTTATTCAAGGCTGCATTTATTTATACGGCGTTCTCTGGTACAATTCTGTAGTCTCGATACGACCCCCTCCCCACCACGGTTTATACCATTTTACATATTCCATGTGCACGTTAATCCGGTCATACACAAATAGCTAGATTTAAACCTCAAATCTTCGGTTTCTTTATGTATTTGCTGGCATTTCCTCACTCGAGATCTACATCTTGTCCAAGGATACCAAATATAAAAGCAAACTGCCAGTATAACAATAATCTATGCTAACTATTCAAATTCCCGCGTAAGGAGCTTCTTCAGAGGCAGGGAATTCTCGTGGTATTCATGCGCATGTTATGTCGCATATGCCAGCGATAGTCAGGACTAGATGTCACTGGAGTTTGAGCTTTTACTTATATATCAACTTCCGAAACTGGGTCATCTCTGTCAGCAAATATCACCTCTTTAGCCATGCGCTGCCAAATTACTCTTTCTGCAACAATAATTTTGAGTTAAATGCAAAGTAACGTTAAATCATCAATTAGATTGGGAAAGTGGGGAGTATCCCAGTTGAATTTTAAGGGGGTTGGAGATCAAGAAAGAGTAATTCTTAGTTAAGTCAGGAAAGGGCTACCCTTAGAGCCAGGGAAAATCCACAATGCAAAAGCTGGAGAGCTCTGCATGTGTAAAAATGATATCCACACTAGTGGGGTGGTTTGGAAGATTTAGAAATACCAATATATGGGATGTTCAGCTGAGTGGTGATAGCACCTGCTGTGCCTATCTAAACTCCTGCTCGCGCCGTGAGTCAAGTGGTGTGGTATGCCTGTTGATTCTTCGAGGAGTGAGAACAATTATATGTCGGATTTCGTACTACATTACCCGTATGTGTTTCGTTGGCAGAACCACTCGTATCGAGACGAGCTGGGGACTTTAATATGCCAGGTCTTCTATACGGACGGGAGCAAGCTGGAAGAAGGGAAAGTCGGGGGTGGCCAAAGGAGCCTTGGAAGCAGCAGGAACAGAGGATGTCTTAATGATGACAGATTCGCAGGCAGCACGAAAGAAGCTAGGACCGGGGATCCAAAGTGGGTTTTAGAGGAGATTGGAGATAGGCAGCAGCGGGTGGGGAGAGATACAGTCAGGTTTGGTATTTACGAATAAGAACACAGAAGGTAGTGGAAACGGGGATACTGAGGTGGAAAAGGAAGGCACATCTCAGCTACACACAATGCTGGACCGGGAAAGGGAAACTGCAAATATGGAGGCATGTCCTGGATCCCAAGGTGGATCCGGAGTACAGATTCTGCAAAGAGGAGGAGGAGCGGGAAACAGGCAAGCATGTCGCCTTGTCCTGTATCGCCGGAGAATGGTTAAGGAAGAAGGTGGAGTTCGTGGGAACAAGGGGATGATAGAAACTAGGTGGTTGCGGAAGAGGAAGGACAGGGATAAGGAAGTCTTCGAGGATCCGGTTGAGCCTTTCTTTTCTAAGTTCTAACCTCAACCTCAGATAAAGGGGGCGGGTTTTGGCGGCGGAGATCCGGTACGGCTGTAGTTACTCTCGCGTGGTAGTTTTCTTTTGTCCTTTCTTAGGCTCGGGAGGCTGGATCCGCTTCTAGTGTCGAAAGCATATGTCGAACCTTTAAGGGGAGGCTTCGGGCGTCGTGACCTCAGGTCGATCGCGGGTATAAGACTATTTAGAAAAGAAAAAAAAAACCGACTTTAATTATGTACTGTACTACGCTACACGCTGACACCACACAGGCCTGTCTGTTGAAGTGCTGATAGTTAGATACTGGCGTCTATTGCGGGACGCAGCAAACTGAGACGGCGTCTGGATCTACTTTGGGGCGTTGGAAGGCCTGACAGGGCATGACATAATCCTTTACAGAGGATTCAGCCAATATCCATTTGGAAAAGGCATGAGGCATCTGCAATTGCTGAGTAAGATTTTCAGAGAACCAAGATAGATGTAATTGACTCCTGTCACGCTAGACCAAGTTACAGTCTTTTTCTGCATTTTGCATAGTTTCATTGCATACCATGTGTATCCCCACTAGGCCACTTCCGTAATACCTGAAATCTTGGCAACACTCTTCGGATGGTAGTCCTGTACCTCTAACACAACCGCCGTATTCTCCTCTGAAAAGGAAGGATCTGTAGAGAGAGTACTCTCCAAACACTTGCCCAAGGGGGAATATATCGCCTACAGCAATTGCATGTACCAATGCTGCCAACTCACCCCAAATCAACCATCTGATCATGAGCTCTCTCATAGGCATAAAATATAGATATGTAACTAGCGAGGTGCCTTGTTGTCAATCCTGATCCCGGCAGAAACACAGCTCCGCGGATGTGGCTTCGCCGCTAACCATCGGGCTTTCTCTACAACCACAGCCCGGAATTCAACTCCGACAGCTGGACTTGTTACGTTGAGGTTCTAACTCATCCCATTAACTATAAGGGGGTGACAAATTCCAACAAACAGCTTTTCCATATACCTCAGTGATGCCTTACAAGAGACTGGATCGGCACCTAAGTCTGTGATTTTCGAGTGCATGTGATTGGAATTCTCAAGACAAAGGAATAGGCAGAATAGACATGCATGCATAATGCATTGAGCAAATTATGATCTGCATTGAGTAAGTAACAATCATGACCAATGGGCAAGACAACTGTTCGATCCTCATTGCATACGTCGATCCCAAAAAAAGTCGCACTGCAAACTATTGGTGAATTCCTTTCATTTGTTACCCAAATCTAAGTTCCTTGACTCAGTCGCCCCTTAACTTCAACCTATCCTAATGGGGTGGTGCAACGAAACAAGCAACGCTTCGGAAACGTGCGCATGCACCTTCCGTCCATGTGAAAGGGGATTGACACGCCTTATTCCTCCTTCGGCTTCAGCATCGTCTCATTCATCTTCCTCATAACATTGCCGAACAAACAAGCGTCCCTGCGCCATGCGCACACGGCTTTCCTCCAACAGGCACATTCGAAAAACAAACAATTGCTGAGGGCAGACCGCATGCAGCCTCAATACACACCTGGCAGCAAAGAGACGATTGACGTCAATATTTGACTAGCCTTTGAGTAGTACTAATTGACGTTCGATATAACTCACTGATCGTGACGGACAGTAGCTTTGTGGAAAATCAAACATACCTACCCAGGTACTGAGTACGTAAATAGAGTACATGCATAGTGCATGTACCCATGAGAACCATAGATTCTAGATATCGATGCGAGGTGCCACGCAATAATGTTTTGACTCTAATTTCCATCTTCCCAATGTAGACCCATGCATACATAATTGCCCTTATACACAACTTTCAAAGATTGTACGCCGAATCATACCTATAACTACTTGGATACCAGAAATTCTAGATATTGCTACAGCAAGTTTCGGAGACCTCTAAATATATAGATCTCTGGTGTCTATCCCAATTTCAAAGTGTCAGGACATTATCTAACTTTATGTATCAATAACGTTTGGTTAATTAATACACATATGTAGATACCTGATAGCTGTCTATAACAAGGTTAAGGCACAACACGCAATTGATGCAGCTGCATTGACATCAGATCAATGATCTACTCTATTACCAACCCCCGGAAGTACATATGTCCTCTACCCGCCTGGGGTAGAACACCTACATGCTAATGCATGAATGTCTTGAAAGTGACACGTACTCTGGAGCTCTCTGCTGCGGAGATTTCCGCAGTAATTCAGTGATCATGACGCCGAGCAACCGACTGAAGCATGCTTGTCACGACTTGAGAGGAGAGATTGTTCAGCGTAAACCAATGCAATCTACGTATATACCATACACATGGTCTGAAGAGACGATCTGTAGAAATAGGAATCATAGACCCGTAACTGTAGCCCTCCCATTAATGTATGGACTGATAGTGAAAGAAAGCATCATGATCACAAGCCAAGCAGCCAAAAACTACCCTACCGCCAAAATCGCCACAAATTCATAAAAAGGGAAGAAAGAATAGTGACCCTTGAAAGCAAACTCCCTGAATCAATGCCAAAACCGGCGCAGCAATCCATGGTATATCAACCCCTAGCTCAAGTTCACAATGGAATCTCTTCCGCCTTCGGCTTTTGCCCATAGACAAACCATCCGTGGCAATAGTACCTGCCCTTATCGTGCGCTTTCCTCACGGAATCACACAAGTCCTGGATCTGCTCCAGAGTCCACCCCTCCCGAGTTAGCAGCAGCGTTGCAAAAGGAATCAAACTCTCCAGCGCCCCCATCCTCCCCCACTTGCCCAACTCCTTGAGATGCTTGTCCTTAGGCCATGGACCAAGGGGCCAAATTGCGGTTCGCTCAACCACATTTACAAACCCAGCTCTAATTAGCCTGTCTCTCATTCCACGAGCGATAATAAGCGGTCGCCCTGCACGATTAGCGGCTCCCATGACGTGGTAAAAATAAGTCCCGATGGGATGTTCAGAGCTTTCACCCATGAGCATTGTCCCGTCGCTAGTGAAAACCTCACAGCCATAGTCTTGGAATTCGACGTATCCGCCAGGAGCAGTTTTCCTACAAACGTCTAATATGAGTTCCAGGAGCCAAATTGTGAGTGGGGACTAAACACGCACTTGTAAGCCTGCGCGAGGATGGCATCCCAGTGCTGAAAGGCACCAGACAAAGAGCGCATATGGATGTAATCGAAATAATTGTCTGGGTGTGTCCAATCCTCCTCCATATCGTCGATTTCAAATTTCAAGTTCGGTGGGACCCTAAGAAAAGAACATTATGTTAGACATATATTATGTCTATTCCAATTAATCCTCCACCGCATGGGACTGAACTTACCATGACGGTTGAATTGGACTAACATCCGTTCCAATCACTTCCGCCTGTGGGTTTTCACTTTTCCCCATTCTTACATTAGTATTGAGACTCCATAATTATAATTAGACAAGAGAGCAACCCACTCCGCAAAATCAATCGCCCAGATACCTGTTCCTGTACCAACGTCAAGAACTCTCTGGGGATTATCCAGAGGTGCGGTCCCTAGCTTCCCTCCTAAAAGAGTGAGGAAAATGTGATGGTAGAGGTCTAAACGTTCTTGCTCGCTGTCATCATTCGGCATAAAGTAGTCGGCGCGGTGGAAGCGGTCCGCGTGGTATCGTCGGCCATTGGCATACGTGAAACAGAAAATACTGGAGCTCACCGAGGTTGTGGAACTCCCACCCTCGCTATGGCGAGTGTTAGCTATTGTATACCATATTTCCTCATGATTATAATAATCTTGAATCCCACTTACGAGTAGTATAAAGATTGGGCGGTTTCATCCTGCTATGAATCAGTAAGTTTCAAAGCTGTAAGAAACTTCAAGAGACATGACTTGCATCACTTTCTACCACTGTTCCTTCACCATGGGTCATTTCGGCCACTCCCGTCTGTACGAATTCTGCTATTTCCTCCTTTATCGCCGCGGTACTCTTCGCCGCTTGTGCACCTGGCGAACTGACACCTGATTTTGCACCTGGCGAACTTGCACCTGCTTGTCCACCTGGCGAGCTTGTGCCTGCTGGTGTCGCCATTGTTCTTTCGATAGTTTGGGTGATACTAGATTTAGTGGCAGGACAATAGTATAACCCGAAATTAATTTTCTGCGTTTCTTCAGGGTGATATAGAATCGGGAATCGGGGCTTCTTTTAACAAAGTAGGCGCACCTCAGCAACTAGTCTGCCGCTTAGGCCGAACCCCCGTCCCGTGGAAAGGTGTGTCCTTGCTGCACGGGCCAACACCACTCAGATGAAGCAAAGACATAAACCCCATGCACGGCGGGACCACGCCCCTTCGGGCGTCGACAAGGGACATGGCCCCGTTTTTGGGGGCCGTTAGCAGCCCTCGAATCATCAGAGATCACATGCACCGGAAACAGGACCGGAGCCGGAGGTGAGCTGTCTTGCGTGGAGGATAGTTGGATTGGGGGGTGATGGTTTTGGGTGCTGTAGAAGCGGTGGATACGTGGGGGACGAGCGTGATCTCAAGATACTGCCCATTCGGGGTCCTAGATACAATATGTACGGAGAGTCTGCATTGCTGCGGTATGCATCAGTCTCGTCAATATGCAGCTCGGGCTACGGCTCAGGCAGGAGTAGCCAATACAAAGGTTCAAGCAATGGACATCAAATGCGCAGCTAAACAATGAGCCCCTCCTCGCTTGCATCCCTGACCGTAAAATTTCAAGACAGAGAACCTGTAACGTAACTGCAACCAGACAACCACATCACTAGTAGATTGCCTTTGTCGAGGAAAGATGGGGTGGTGGTGTGCCCACCAAAACGTTTTGGTCTGAAAGTACATACAGTAGCCATACATACATATGTAAACTATGAAAGGCCACTGCATGCAGTGTGGACCTATCGTATGATTCTGAGGTTAGGGGAATGCGGGACAGGGAACGAACCGAACCTTTTTTCTTTCTCCCGTGCATGGCTGAACTACACAAAGGTGAACCACAAACAATAATGGCTGAACCACAGTTATTTGGTGTGATCTACATTAAGATCGCAATCATATCCATAAATTGCGAGACTTATTTGTTCTACACCGGCTTCCGAGCCAGCCGCTAGTGCGGTCCGCAGACAAGCACAAGCGCGGTGGGATAACGCGCAACTCGACATGACCACGTCGGCGCGCAGGACTAGATTGATTCACTTCCCCACCCACGGGAGGGTTAGATAGGTTGACAGTTACTTATGTATGTATGTGTCTGCCCCGCTTTCGCATGTACCCTGGGAATGGCCATCGCGACGGTTAATCCTTTTGTGACACAAAAAAGAATTTTAGTTGCAGATCAATCTCGATGAAGTTATTACGTAATCTCGGGACTCTTGGTGTATTGTTCATATCAATATCCGCCAACGAGGTTATGAATTATACGTGCAAACAAAATGTTGTCTTCATTTGACGCTGACGCCTGTGGCGCTCGCGTGTTACAACCGTCACACTTCCTTACCACATACTTAAATGTAGCTACGGAAAGTACATAAATACGGATACCTGAGGCAGAAAGATTAGGGGAGCTTGTGGATATCGCCATCCAGCCAGCCCATCGCCGTTCGCCCGCAACGATTGCAACTAAGGAACCAAGTATCAGTGAAGTCAACCTTATCCTAAGAAAGCCACGGGAGATATGACTATCATGCCTCTCATGACATTTACCGGTATCCGTCATAAGAAAATAGCCCATAAGGGCAAACCAATTTTATTCATATTTATACTTCCACTCATCAGACTACTCATTAGGTACTGCTGAATCCATGACCAAAATTCCCGTTTATGCTTGCGTAATAAGAGCCCACTCATAGTCACTAGGAAAAAATTCTTCGTACAGTGGGGCTTCTATACCAACACTGTCCTATTTTCACAAGTGGCAAAAAAAAGTTAGGTTGTGGAAATTGCCCTACCGGTACCGCAAATTTTGGTGGGCCTTGGCATGTTTTGGTATGGGGCTTGGCATTTTTTGAATTTAGCACTGCAAATTAGAGTTATATAAAGACTCTAGATATAATTTTCCACTTTGTTCAGTGTTTGGGATAAGTAACCTATGTCAGAAATCCTTTTCATCAATTTTTGTAAATGGGTCCGTTTTGGTATAATAGTATTACTATACGAAGACTTCTGTTAATATTCCTGTTAATATTCCTACAGTATCACTGTAGCTTAATTTAGATGCCTGAATCATCCATAATTTCAGCATACAAAGTCTCAGGTATCAATGCAAAAGCATGAAATATGCTTACTGGTATAGTGGAGTGCAATTTAATCTGTCCTATTCATTTATTTTGTGAGATGCAGGGAGTTAGATACCTATTCATAATCTCTATGGAGAACAGGAATTCGGTGCCTTATAAATTAGTACCTATATCTCTTGAAACTCACAAGTTAAACCATCAAACGGTCGACCCTGTAAAGGAATTACTTAGTACATATTCTCCTACTATGAGCATTGGACCATACTTAGCAATCAACAGTCCCTCCTAGTTGCATCAGGAGCGTTTTTACACCACAAAACTTTGGACGACAGGTCCATGATTTAACAATAACCATGATGGAGTAGTAGTTCGCATGCAGTTTATAGACAATTGGATGCCTATCATATTTGTGGCTGCTTTGCACAACAATTATTATTCAATATCGGCAATAAGGAAAAGATCTTGATAATCCCAGTATATCTGAAGAAATTGTGTACAAGGTACCTTTTGCAAGGACTTGAAGCACTTGTAGCGTCTTGTTTGGGTTAGGCAAACCGCGGTATATGTTGCGAGATTCACTTGCTTGATGATCTGAACTATGTATAGGCGATGGATAATAAAAGAACGAAAGGAATTTAACTTTCCCAGCAGCTTCGCTATTTCCTGACCTCTTCAATTTGAAACACAGCATTATCAGGCACACAAATATCTTAATACCCTCAGCTTAGTTACAATATTCTGTACCCTACCCATGATACTTCACTTAATATCCATGATATTTAACCTCTCATTTCAGCAAATTAGAAACTCAAGATTCCTATCAGTTCTTACTCTTGCTTTAATTATACTGAAGTTGCCGTCAGCCTGGGACTTCCCGACGATCGACTCGACAACCCTTAACTGCAATTCATTACCAATGGCTGCTTCCCCGGAATTTGCCTCCTGAGCCCTTTCAAACCTAACTCGTCTGGCTCTCCGAGCCTCATACGGGTCTCTTTTTACACCATGCTATTGAAATATATCTTCTTGAATTCATTGGCTCTCCTTCCTACTTGCTGTTACTCAAGTATCTCTTGCTTTACGGACACGAGAATGTAAGCCAGCGAAAACAAAAAATTTTTTTTTGTAACTCAATACTCATTAAAGCTATACTTATGGGCAGCGCATCCACGACCCATCCCCCTAGTGAATTCTGGAAAGGAAGATTCACATAAAAAGGAAGGCTCCCTGAGACTTTATGGCTCTGCCATAGCTTTGCACTAATCTGGATCCTCGTAGATCTCCTGTATCGGTCTGCTCCTCCCGGTGACTCTAGGGCATTTCAATAAATTCTCTGCGCAACCTGCAGGCGTAGTATGCATATGGGACATCTGTCCTCTCGCTGTGGTGCCCTGTTCGTTACAGCATATGCGAGGCCCGTAACTGCCTGCCAGCCCTATCTGATCCTAGACTACCGAAGCTCAAATACCAGAATAGGCGTTCCGAGGCCCTGCTCGCCGGCTGAGGTTCTCCATTGTTAAACCTAAATGCGGGCAAAGCCTGGGCACGAGCCAGTGGCCAGAAGACTATAAAGAATAATAGAGACTTAATACGCTATATATATTATATGGCATGGAAATAAGAAACAAACGCAGAGTACCAAAATCAAGTCAATCAATCAATCCTCATCCTCATCACCTGCATTTTCCTCCTGTTGTATTGTTGGCAAACGAAGGTGGTGATGTCGGAAGTGCCGCAATTGTGTACTCATAGTTGTAAATTTTGCTGCTACTTTCCATGGCATGCGAGTGCAGTGTGTACAATAAATGTGGTGATGTCCTGGCTCATCCTAACCAGATTTCCGGATTAATAGCTTTCGGCTATAAAGAAAGTTGTTAACCGGCGGGAGCCAGCTCCAGATACTGTACGGAGTATAGCCATAGGGACGCGATAAATTCCTGAACTTCTGACAGAGTTTGTTTTGGTCATTTAAACAGATATGAGGTAGCAAATGCCGTAACCAAAGGTGGTACCGGGAGCCAGCATATGCATATAGAAGAAAAAACCATACTTATGTGTGGGAATGCATGGTATGTTGAAGCTTCACGCACAGTGGCTACCTTCGGTAATTCAATGGTTGCAACGACCTCCGGGCTCGTGCCCAGGCGTGTGATGCGTGCTCTCCAGGAGCTCTATTATTACCTTGAAGGTGCTCCGCTAGGAATTGAGTACGATCCAAACTGTTCCAATCAAGAACCGATAACGATCCTAATCGAGATAATTACCGAAGATCTTGAGTTTCATCCAAATCTACAGTACAGTATCATCCGTGGCATGCTGGCGCTTATTATGAAACAGGCCTTAATTTCGTGAGTATCTAGCAGTGTGTTGGGTAGGTAAGTGTATGCATAGGTAGTGGGGATTCTGTGTACAAACAATGTTCTATGATTATATGCTATAACGTTCTACAGGCAGCAATACCTTTCTTTTTTCCGATGCAACCCATAAGCAAATTGGCCCTTAGCCTCCTCAATGTCTTAGTGGAGGGTTACTTTCTTGTTCGCCAGTTTTTATGAATATACTCCGTGACATTCATGTGGTAACACATAAGCGCATACACACATATGTACATGTGGCAACATGTGTTATTCACCACATTCATGTGCACTCACATGAAGAAGAAGGATATCATGTATATATACCTCCTGTGTGGTACACGTATAGATAGACAGACAAGCAAGCAATAAAAGCAGTCCTATTATTCACATCTTATTATCTTTACCTCCGCAGGTAACATATAACGGCGTTCAAGCGTGCAGCTTTAATATACTGGGTGAGAGCAATGCAAGCCATTGCCAAGACCTGCGCCCAGTTATTACAAGATTGCTCAAAAGTTACAAATCAGTGAAAGGATATTGAAAGATTGGATATCAAGGGAAGATATGATTATCGCTATGCAAAGAAATCCAAACCTCTAAGGCACCTGTCCCACATTCAGTTGGAGATTGTTTGAAAGGGTGGCCAGCACAGTACAGTGAACTCGCGTTATAAGCAACTACTGGGAACGGGGAATGTTGCTTACTTATTGGGCGAGCTTTCTTATAACGCGAGATACATACAAAAACTAGGACACGTTCGAGAGAGGCTTAAAAAACACGTGACAACAGTCTGATGGTGTGCCCCCTGAGCCATGCCTTGTAGAGTCCCAATATCCCGCTTTTCTCGATACAGAACGGCCTCCTCGCTGTGAATTGAAATGAGGATTTTGAAGACGAAAGAGACAATTCACACGATGCGGGGTAAATGTGCGGCTCAAGTGCCTCTGGCAAACATAATCGTCAACTTTTAGTTTTATATATATTACTAAGCCACACTATTTCAGAAACTTGCCTATAACCCGAGTTTCTTATTTCCCCATACAAATTTGGTGGGGATCGGAGAATAGTTGCTTATATCGCGAGGTTTCTTATATCGTGGGTTTCTTATAACGCGAGTTCAATGTAGTAGGATCAATACTATGCATAAGAAATTACCTACGATTAAGAAAGTACTGTAAGCGTGAATAAAGCCGGGGAGATAGCTTTTGGCAAAACATATTTTTTTTGGGGGGAAGTCTATACGTCTTTGAAGTCTAAGGCTATGAGACAATCCCGTTCCCTCATCTTAAAACACTCGGTACACCCACGGAACATTGGGCTAAACGGCCAGCCTCCCGAGCCAAAGAAAAGCAGAAATACCCCCCGCCACGCCCACTATCCGGGCTCCCCCCGTTAAATTAGATTTTTGGCAAAACTACCGTACTGTAAAAAAAGACTACAGTCGTTTCCGCTAGTTTTTACGGTGTATGCACATAATGTATCTATGGCAGGCCCAAGTACTGTTCTATTCAAGAAATTTCAAGTTGAATTCCAAATCTTACGTCGGATACTAAAGGCCTGAGTTGAAGGGAATACGTCTATACGAGCTCGTAATCTATACCTACATACAGTCCCATCGAGAGCCGGCTAGGAGCGGAATCGAATCTGATATAGCAGTACTTCTGGAGGAACGAGACGCCAACCAATACGACGCCTCCATCTCCTGGGTTCGCTCCCATATCGGCATCAAAGGGAACGAGGAAGCCGACAAGCTTGCTGCCTTCGCCTCCGCCCTGGGCCAAGTATCGCTATCTCCCCCGAGAGTGACGGAGGGGGGTATCAGACAAGCCTCCAAGGCACTCAGGAGCGCGACACTCACATCCAAGGGCTTCGGGATCCGGAGACCGGAATGGAGTCGACATGCCCTATCAGCCTACTTGGTTACGAACGGATTAAGGACCTTTAACAATGGCTCTATAAATTGGAAAATCAAACTCAGCAGTACAGTATACTCTCGATATAAGAATATTTGATATAAGAATATATTTGATAGAAGAATATTCTTATTTTTTCGAGGTTGTTTACCAAGGTATTCTTACAGCAAGAGTACCTGATTGGGTAATGTATAAACAGCCTAGCCAGAATAAGAAGGCTTATCGATAAGAAATACAATCCGTGGAAAAAGTCTTGGTGAAACACAATTTTGAGGTGCTTGGCAAGCCTTGCTACAATACCTCTTTTTTTATTTTTTTTATTTTTAAATCCTCATTACTCCTGTTCAATCCCAGTAAGGGGACTATGAGGAGCCACCCGGAACTCCGGGTGGATTCAGAACAAGGCAAGTTAATCTGCCATGTCCGCCGCGCGCGAAAATCAAAATTATAAAGCAAAAATCACACCCTTAATACCTTCAATTTTCATGAATAACACAACAACCAGATGTCGCTAAGTTCTGAAATGGAATATATGAGATAAGTACAGGTAGTAAAGAAGTAAAATCCAAGATGTCAGGACAATTAAAGGAAAATTGCAAATGAGGTGAAAGTTAGGTGTGGCTAGTAGCGAGTGTACCAGCCCTTAGCCGCAATCACAGCTGCCACACGGCCAGGCATGCTCCTCCACAACGACTCAAATACAGACTCAGCAAGCCTAGCACGTACTTGCATCTGGCCTTCCAGGGGTATTGGAGATGTCAGGGTACTTTTTATGCAGGTACCTTTTCAGGTGAACCCAAACATGCTCTATAGGGTTGAGGTCTGGACTTTAGGGAGGGTGTTTCTCAACAATAATGATATGTCGCTTGAGGAAAAGAGTGATAATCTTTGCAGTATGTACTGGTGCATTTCATTGTCTTGCTGGAAGTTGGCGTTGCCAATGGTATGGTTTATGTGGTCAATGACTGGTAGGAGGAGCATCTTGAGGAGGCGGCGATTGACAATTGAGTTAACAGAACGAACAACCAGGGGAATAAATGTCCCACGAGTCTTCCCTCAGAAACAGCCCCAGACCATCAGAGATGTTCCTTGTCCCTTCTTAACTGCATGAATACAGTTTTTATCCCACTTTTCTTCTGGTGTTCGAAATACCCAAATTTGCCGACTTCTCAACCGAGCATTTCATCACTCCAAATCATACTCTGAAAATTTTCTGCAGTCCAATATTTTCTCTCTAGTGCCCAGGCAAGCCTTGCCATAGCTCTTGCATCTGTTAAAACTTGCGTCTCTGAATCAGCAAAACAAAAGAAATTGTGGTCACGGTGAGACTCGAACTCACAACCTTCACGTTTTTAGCATGATGCTCTGGCTAACTCGGTGTGCTGGAGCATGGACATGTACACTCAAAAGAACAAGAAAAATAGAAAAAATATAAATAGTGTCCACCTGTTTTAGTGTGTTATGTTCCCTCAAAAGTAGTACCTTACTTATCCTCACAGCTATACTGTACCTGATGGCGGGACGGTCCATTTTTGAACGCAGAGAAACTTAGTCGTTTTGTTTTCTTTAACACCAGTGACCACTCTGAGCTTGAGTGTTGGAAGTGCAAAAATCGTACTATGAGATGGCTAACTCGGTGTGCTGGACCATGGACATGTATATTCAAAAGAACAAGTAAAAATAGAAAAAAAGTTAAAGAAAACAAAAAGACTAAGTTCTCTGCGTTCAAAAATGGACGTACACCATCAGGAACAGTGTAGGAGGATAAGTAAGGTACTACTTTTGAGGAAACATAACACGCTAAAACAGGTGGACACTATTTATATTTTTTTTTATTTTACTTTGTTCTTTTGAATATACATACATGTCCATGTTCCAGCACACCGAGTTAACCACCTCGTAGTACGATTTTTGCACTTCCAACACTCAAGCTCAGAGTGGCACTGGTGTTAAAGAAGACAAAACGACTAAGTTTCTCTGCGTTCAAAAATGGACGTACATCATCAGGAACAGTGTAGCTGTGAGGATAAGTAAGGTACTACTTTTGAGGGAACATAAGCTAAAACAGGTGGTATTTATATATTTTGTGTTTTTTTTTTTCTTTTGAGTGTACATGTCCATGCTCCAGCACACCGAGTTAACCAT